>OU342745.1:281271743-281726242 GCA_910589775.1 Avena eriantha | reverse complement strand
ACATTTTATGTCTGTTTTCACCAGGATTAGGACAGATGATGGATCCAATGGATACAATCTTGGAGCAGTTGTACTGAGGGAGAAAAGGAGTCAAAACAGCATAAATCGCTTATTGGGAAATATTAATAATACCAGAAGAAAACCGAAGAGAACAAAGGAGATAGACGGTTCAACGACCTACTATACGACCGGAATAAATTTTATGGCCGTATAGTTCCGGTCGTATAGTTGGCGCCCGCCACCACCTCCTCAAATAGTTTCACCCCGTGCAACTGGATCAGGGAGATGACATATAGAACACCCATAAATCGCCGAAACCTCACCCCCGGAAGGCATCTAGAGGGGGAACTCATCCACTGGGGAATCCATCTTCACCCTGCACAGATCTGAGAGGCTAAGGTACGATCTTCATCATCCACCAGCTACATCACCACATATCTCATCTCCATCCCATCTACATCTTGTCTAGATCTTGTTGTAATTTGCGTACTCGTTGTGGATTTATACAAGTACTATTCATCTATGAGAGATTCCATTGTTATTGCCATAATGTTGATTTCCTCCAAGTCTAATTAGATCATTTGTTTGGGGAGATGGAGAAATCCTAGTATGAGATTGAAATAAGATAAAGTTTATTATGATATTCATCGTTGTGACCATGTGTTAGATTGTCTTCATCTGATGTTGAGATAAGTCGAACTCATTATTTGCCTCTCATGGGGACTCGATGGAGGGAAATACTTGTTGGTGACGGAGGCGTGATAGCACTTATAGTGACTATAAAGTTGTTGGCACTCCTTACGTATCAACTTGGGAAGCCGAGGAAACTCACGGAACACTATCCATGTCATGGGATACGTCCTACGGGATTACATCCCCTTAATAGCACAGTAATTCGATTGATGTCGATTGCTGACTGCTGTGTGGTTATGAGGATGATGTGAGCAGCAGTTGCTGCCTATTTGTCTGAATACAGAGTTCCTCCCACACATACATAGTTGAGAATTCTCATGATAATAATCTTTATCTTAGCTCTTATAATGGTAGTGGTGTATCCGCTACTCCCTGAGAATGCTTTTCTCCTATTGCAGCTCCAATCTTTCTTACATACGCGATACTTACTTTCTGTGTTCAGTTATTTTACTTTACTTTACTATTGCTCTTATACCTAAAACCCCAAAACACCTTTTTACACAATACTCACATTTTATCTTGTCACTTCGAACTTATTTAGCATTTCTATCGTAATATTTATTTAAAAAATTATTAGACTTCAGACTCCTGCTCCTTGTGGGATCGATATCTTTATTTCGAAACTAGCTACAAACGATCTATACACTTGAAGTCATTGGACCGCTAAGAAGCTCGTCTATTCCTTTGTGAGATCCTTGATTTTCTTCATCGATGCCTTGATGAACCACAAGTGTAGGGGGTGTATCGTAGTACTTTCAATACATAAGAAGGTGTTGACAAGTGGTTGGATCAGGAATTCTCTGTAAATACTTAGCAAAAAATTTTTAGGTTTTCTTATAATGCAGATAAATAAAGTGCGAGTAAATAAAAGACAATAATAATAATTGGGAAAGTGTCCCAATCCTTTCTTAGCAAAGTACAAGCCGGTTGTATTACTTCAGATGACCAAACGTTCTCGAGGACACATGGGAATATTGTCAAGTGCTTTCGTCATATAGTTGATTAATCTTCTCTGGTTGGATAAGTGTTGTGTGGGTGAACCTATGGTAATGTACTGACCTTACTAAGACTAATACATACTGTGATTATACCCTTGCAAGCATCCGCAACTACAGGAAAGTAATTAAGATAAAAACAACCACAGCCTTAAACTCTGAGATCCTACACTCCCTTATGCAAAGGTTTCCTAATGGGGGTTTAGGTTTCTGTCACTCCGGCAACCCCATGATTAGTAGACAAATACACAATGCATTCCCCTAGGCCCATAAAGGTGAAGTATCATGTAGTCGACGTTCACATGACACCACTAGAAGACTAGCACCACAACTTAAATATCAAACCATTAAATATTTCTCAACACAATTCCACTACTAACAACATGACTTCTCCCATGTCCTCAAGAACTAAACAAACTACTCACGAGACATCATATGGATCAAGATCAGAGATGAAATAATGATAAGTAACATCTGAACATGAACAATATTCAATGGCTCCACTCAATAGCATAAACTACAACAAGTAATCAACACATGAAGTTTCCCCCAAGAACTATGCAAGATTCAAAACCCAATTGTTACAAGCGGTACGGACTGGTGGTGATGGTGCGTGGGGAGATGATGTGAAGATGGCGATGATGATCCGGATGAAGTCTAGCTTGATGACGATGTTTGATGGCGGACGATCTCCCTCTCCGGGAAGGATTTCCTCAACAGATTTCTGCCTACCGGAGAGCTCTTTCTCTCTCTGTAGTTGTCCGCCTCGCAGAGGCGGTGGATCTTTCTATGGTCGCCCCATGAGTCTTAGGGTTTCGAGGGGATTATATACGCCAAAGGGCGATGCCAGAGGTGGGCCAGGGTGGCCACACTACCTGGTTGCGTGGCCCAGGGGGCCCATGCCAGGGGTGGTGTGGGCCCTCTGTGGCCTATCTCCACCTCCCCTTCTGGGATTCTTCATCTTTTGGAAAAATAGGATTTTTCGTATATTTTCTGGGATTTTCTGATCTTCGCAAATATTGCATCTGGATAGTGCTTTTTCAATCAGAATCCTGACTCTGGTGGTTCATCCTCCAAAAGTCACCAGTCATGCAAAAATAGATGAAATAACATAAGTATCATCTCTTAATATGAAATATATCAATGAATGACAGTAAATTATGATATAAAATAGTGATGCAAATGGATGTATCAACTCCCGCCAAGCTTAGACCTCGCTTGTCCCCAAGCGAAACCTGAGCTCAATAAACATGACCACAAGTTTATGGAGTGAAGTGTTGATAAAGAGAATACGGACAAGAAGCATCACATTCATCAATAGACAAATCATAACAGAAAACAACTCACTATTATATAACTTAACTTGTAATGAGTAAGGGAAACACAATAAAGATACACAAAGTAAATCATAATTGGTAATGGCAAACTTTGTTCTTGGTCAGAGAATGGTTAACAAATTGCAGGTGTCAAACATAATGGGGTTTTCAATGATAGCTTTCAAAGTAATATTCACTCAGACAAGAGCAATGTGCAAAACAAGGAACATAAGAAACATGATTGAATAAATCATTATATGGATAATTGAATCACAACAACTCAAATGCTTGCTTGAGATATAAAGGAATAGGTTTACCGACTCAACTAAAAAGTAAAAGATAGGCCCTTCACATAGGGAAGCAGGGATTTCAAGTTTCATAAATGTTACTTACTAGCTTTGAGCTCTCATTGCCCCTATCATAGGCATCTTGAAGTGATTAAGGTTAATGTGAGGGAAAATATGAGTTATATGCTTGAAAAATTATAAGTTGAAAATCTCATGCCCCTTGAGTACGAGTGCTAGACCTCATACTACTCAACTTTGGTCTCCGGTAAGTTCTTGTCATTGTAAGTGTATATGTATCATAGACAACCGCCAATGGGGTACCCCTTGCCCCATGACAAAGGAGCTATCCAATATCAAAATGACAAGACAACAGACAGTGAGCATCTCAGTGATCTTTTTATTTGCTCTTTGCATAGGTTTTTATTGAGGATGCTTCATAGAATGCCACTATGGTTATGCTGCAAGTTTGCACCATGATTAGGCATGGCTTAGGCTAGCTGCCTAGGCGTTTCTCTAACACATATGCACTCCATGAGCTTACAAGCTCCCTTATTTCACACCACCGACATCCATAAACAAAAGAACATGATATCAATTAATAATAAATGCAGTGTCGAAAGTGGACCCCATGATAAAATGGTTTTGCTAACTCCCAACTTACCATTTGCAAGCATACAAGCTTCATAAGATAGTCACAATGGTTCAAATTGATTAAGTACAAGAAAATAAAGTGTGCCATCAAGTTTGTGAGAGCTTTAATCACTATCACATAACAAGTTTAATTTGGAAGACAGATGAAATTCGAGAATTTACTTGAAATAGCAATAATGCTAATAGGTAGATATGGTGGACACAAATGGCATAGGTTTTAGTTCAAGGATTGGATGCACGAGAAGCATTCCCTCTCAGTACAGGTTTTTCGCTAGCAAGGCTGGGTAGCAAGCATGAGAGTTGAAGCAAACAAACAAACATACAAGTGATAGAAACAATCATGCAATCTTCCTTGGAAACACAAAAGATCTTAACTAGAGAATACTAAGCTTATGAGCCAATCAACAAAGACAGATAATGAAATTATATTTCTAAAAGTACTTTTCTCTTTTCCATTCAATCCTCTAATAGTTTTGCTACTGACCAGAGCTAGGTTTGCCAGAACCAACTAAATTTACTTAATGATCCCAAAGTGATACCAATACTAACAACAAGATCAATCATATAATAGAAATTGCAAACTAAAATAAGATGTGCAAAAAGTAAATGATAGAACTTCTCATTAATATTCCATAATGACAACTCACACAAAGGGATACATAGATAACTAACTAGAGGAGAGATACTTCCACAATGCAAACCATCCTATGTGATAACTTCTCTATTCATGATACGACTCTACTAAAAAGGTAAAAAGATGAAAGATAATGATGTGATACCGCGACACTCCCCCAAGCTTGGAACAAACCAAGGGGATGCCAAAACCTAATGATGAATTACTCCTTTGGAGGTGGTGGTGAAGCCAAGCAAAGGCGCGGAACCTTCCCTCTAGTGGACATCCATGCAATCCTTTTGAGCTTAACAGGATTTGCCACCACTCCAATTCTTGTAATGGTGGTGCTAGTGCACGGATTCTGGTCTTCCTTCACTTCCTCTTCAACTTCACCCTTTATCTCCTCCTCCTCCTGCTTGGGGTCTTGGAGATCATCGTTGGTGGAGACCAATCGTTCTTCTAAACTTGAGAGTAGTTCCTGACAGAAACAGATCGAAACAAAAACACGAAGAGAACACGATATATGGACCTCGGGGGATCCGGGGGATTATATATAACAAAGTTTAACAACAAAAGGAAGGTACTGGGAGAAAACAGGTCGGAGATGGGCTCCGGGGTGGCCACACACCCTGGTGGCGCGACTAGGTGGGCCCACAGCACGGGGTGGTGTGACCCCCCGGGCTCCGTTTCCGTCCCTTTTTGAATCATTATCTTCCATGTTAGATAAAAACTGCAAAAAATATAAATTGAAAAGTTTTTCTCGGATGTTTTTTTACTAGAACTATTATCTATTCGAAAACGGACTCTGCTGGTTTCTGAATTTGGTCTTTAATAAATTCTTCTAGAGTCACCACTTGAATAATATCAATATCTTTGTTGTAATAATCTTCAAAAATATAATGTTTGAGTCTTTTGACCATTCTTCGTCTCATTACATCATTCTCTCCTAACACTTGAAAATTTCTTTTATACAAAACTTCACACAATATTCATTAGTAACACTAGTCATCAACCCGTGCAACCGCACGGGCAAGATTTTGAAAACTTTGAAGAACATTTTGTTGCTTAATGAGCAAACTTAATGTAGTTTTGCTTTCACTATCCATAGTTTAATCTTTAGTTTCACTATTACTGCTGGGGTATAACAATACCGATAGCGTTCTTATTACACATAATCTAATATATATACATGATACATGAGGAAATATATATATTGTTTACATGAAAATTTAGTTCCTTTTACATGATACGGACACCAGTATATACCGATCCATTCGTCTAATCGGTAAAAATCAAACTTAACTAACCAGCACGCCTCAAAGAGAAAAGGCCAAATAGTAGGCGTGCTACTAAATTAGTATCATATATATGAACGAAGTAATAATATTAGTTACACAAATATTCATGCAATTTGAGTCATATCTCTAATTTTTTTAAGCAGAACACTGATGCTACCGCATGTCCTTGCTAAGATTAAGTTAAATTGTACATGGATGTGTTGTTCATATAACACGAGCTTACTTGGACGTACTATTATAAGGCAGAAGATTCGGTATTCATCCTGATATCATGTTTATCTAATGATATAACTTTAGATAAATGTTAGAAAATGATAAAAAGAAAAATCTTAATCAGACATATGTTCAAATTAGAGAAATGTAGCACAACTTCTGCTATTATTTAGCGTAATATCATTAATTTACTAAAGTGTGTAGTAATGTTCCTAATAGAGATTAAAACTGTAAGCCTATGATATTATGACTGCAGAATATAGAATCTGAATCAGCGGAAACAATAAAGATAATCATTTGTATATTGAACATAAAGTCAAAATCAATGATTGTTTATTGGGGCCTATGCAAATATATGACCATGCAACAACATTACAGATCATATGATTTCTTATGGTTCAGTTGTATTGCTCTTATCTCTACATCACTGCAATGTTTCTATATGTTGTTGTTATTGACATATTCAGAAACAGATGATTTGGTGGATAAAATTACATTGCACCATGATACTTGGTATTTTTTCCCACATAACTCCTATAGGAATCAAGAGCAGCTGAATTTCCGAGCATCAATGTCGATCATGGATGCACTCTAAAACATAAGATGTTCAGAAATAAGAAGAAAGCTAAAACATAGTTACCAAGTGACATTTCTCTATCTTATCTTGAATTTCTACAGATTGTTCAAGTACATGAGAGATACATTAAATCCGAATACGCATGCCGGGGACAATACTTCTCCAAAAAATGTTATGCATGTCAACAATATCTCAATTACATATTACCAATTAGTTGTTTTCTCAAATAAAAAAAGCGCGCGCACACACACCCACATAGAGAGATGAATGAGTCTGCTACCTTATCACTTTTCACCTAGATTCCCATCAACCTATCATTTGAAGTTCTATGCGTGTCAACAAGGTCCAGAAATGCTATGCATTTATTGGTTCTTTACCATTCTCATATTCCAATCAACATATCATTGCATGTTTTTCGGCATATTGATTATCTTCATATCTTACAAATGGCATGCTTGGAGCTTTTTCCTTCTAATGCAAAATTGACATGTCAGCAACATTGGTATGTCTCCGTCAGTTCATTCAAAATTGTAGTAGCCCTTCCCGTAAAATGCAACCAAGGACATAATATACATGTTTTGAATTGACAACCTTCGGTGAATATCAGAATTCACATATTTCACAGAAGAGAATACTTATTAGCATATAACTGAGCCAAATATGATAAAACTGTATTTACATGGATTGTCTATACAAATGTATGGCTACTATTTAACAACAAATAGTTTCAACGACATGTGTGCAAATTTCCATTTGGAACACCATAATAGAAGCATACCTACAATACTACACATTTTAATCTTGAGAAACTAGATATGTGAGCAAACCTATGTAGGTTGCATAGAAAATTAGGGAACACAGGCTATGCAATAACTGAAAAAATCATGGGCATATATCTTACTAAATTTCCCCGCTATAGATTTCAGTCTGGATGTAAGTTCTTCTCTGGTGGCATCCTTCATCATCAAATGTACCCACCAAGCTATGTACCTTATAAATTCAATCCTCGGGATAAGAAACAAAATTTAAGCTCTACCTACTAAACATATATATTTCTAACTCAGACATGTATGAGGCAAGCATCGTGTTACCTGCCCTGCATGAGTTCCAAGTATGTCGGCAGCAAAGCCAAGCATATTATGCTAGCCAATCGCGCGCAAGCTTTTTCTACTCGGTTCAAGCAATTAATCGAATGTTTGGTGTGCACTAATAATGGATCCTTAATTGGATATTTAGTAAAGGTCTCTAGTAATCAAATTGCCAATCTACACCACATGTAACTTGATGATTTGTAGTAAAGGTCTCTCGTAATCAAATTGCCAATCTACACCACATGTAACTTGATGTACTCCCTCTATTCAGAAATAAGTGACTTGCATTTGTCTAGATTTATATCTATCTACACAAAATGTGTCTAGATATAAACGAATCTAGACAAATCTTTTATCTAGATTTATATGTATCTACACACTAAAACGTGTCTAGATACGTGTGAATCTAGACAAATCTAAGTCACTTATTTTTGGACGAAGGGAGTATAACATACTGATTTAAATGTATTCTTGTTTGGTTGGAAAAAAATAGCAGGAGTTAATTGGTAGGCCTTCATAATGGATCTCAAACATCATACAAGATATAAGGAAATGGATTAGCAGAAGCTGGACGTTGGCTTCCCTGGCAAAATTGAGGATCAGTAAACTTAAATATCACCTGGCTATAGTCCTATGCTATATATATTGCAATCACCGTAATACATGATACCTTGTGGCTTGCGTGCTAGCCTATCAAGATTGATCCGTAGCAAGGAATATGCATAGAGAATTAGAGATATATTAGTACGGGACCATATATATATACTATTCAAAATTTGGCCTGGTAGAATTCCTAATCTAATTTTTCGTAATAGAGATGCAATGCAACTGAGCTGCCACAGGAGGCATCGGAGCTGCTGGATTGTGCGGCTAACCAAGTTGTTTGATCAGCCGCTTGCTTGGTCGCTGTACCAGGCAACCAAAAATCATGGCCACATGGAGACGTGCCTGAGATCGTGAGAGGAGCCCGGAAAGGCAGAGGAACAGGCGGACTGCACCGCAAGAGCAATTAGGCCAGCTCAGAGAGGACGACAGAGGCGGCGAATGATGGAAGGAGCCGCTTCTTTTGGGTTAACTGCTGGAGAGTTATGTAAAAATCCTTCGGGTGGGACATCTAGCGAGGACTCCTTAGATATTTCACCCAATGGTTGTAAATAACTAAAGAGGAGATCCTACAGATGATTATGTTAGTTTTTCAGGATTAACGTGGTGACTTCTACAGTGCCTCCAAATAGTAAATATAAGATTAGTGCATGCAAGATAATAAACCTTTGGGTTCAATTTCAGCTGAAGTCCATCAAAACATAAGCTACTGTAGCAATTCCTATCAAAATCCCAAAATCCCATCATGAACCACACATGGATCCACCAGTGTCATTGCATGTCTGTTCCTTCCACAAACCACATATGGATCCACCAGTGTCATTATATCTCTGTTCCTCTAAACAAACCACACATGGACTACCTAGTGTCATTGCATGTATGTTCTTCTCACAAACCACACAAGGATCCACCAGTGCCATTGCATGTGTGTTCTTCTCATGAACCACAGCCAGTGTCATTGCATGTATGTTCTTCTCACAAACCACATAAGTATCCACTAGTGTCATTGCATATCTGTTCTTCTCACAAACTACACATGGATCCACCAGTGTCATTGGATGTGTGATGTTCTTATGAACCACACATGGATCCACCAGTGTCATTGCATGTCTGTTCTTTTCATGAACCACAGCTAGAGTCATTGCATATCTATTCCTTCCACAAACCACACAGGGATCCACCTAGTGTGATTGCATGTCTGTTCTTTTCACAAACCACACATGGATACACAAGTGTCATTGCATGTGTGTTCTTTTCATGAACCACAGCCAGTGTCATTGCATGTATGTTCTTCTCACAAACCACATATGGATCCCCCGGTGTCATTGCATGTGTGTTCTTCTAAACAAACCACATAAGGATCCACCAGTGTCATTGCATGTCTGTTCTTCTCACAAACCACACATGGATCCACCAGTGTCATTGGATGTCTGTTCTTATCATGAACCACACATGGATCCACCAGTGTCATTGCATGTCTGTTCTTTTCATGAACCACAGCTAGAGTCATTTCATGTCTGTTCCTTCCATAAACCACATATGGATCCATCAGTGTCATTGCATGTTTGTTCTTTTCATGAACCACACCCAGTGTCATTGCATGTCTATTCCTCTAAACAAACCACACATGGATCCACCTAGTGTGATTGCATGTCCGTTCTTCTCACAAACCACACACGGATCCACCTAGTGTCATTGCATGTCCGTTCTTCTCACAAACCACACATGGATCCACCAGTGTCATTGCATGTGTGTTCTTCTCATGAACCACAGCTAGAGTCATTGCATGTCTTCACTTCTCACAAACCACATAAGGATCCACCAGTGTCATTGCATGTGTGTTCTTCTAAACAAAGCACATAAGGATCCACCAGTGTCATTGCATGTCTGTTCTTTTCATGAACCACACCGAATGACATTGCATGTGTGTTCTTCTAAACAAACAACATATGGATCCACCAGTGTCATTGCATGTCTGTTCTTTTCATGAACCACACCCAGTGTCATTGCATGTGTGTTCTTCTAAACAAACCACATAAGGATCCACCAGTGTCATTGCATGTCTGTTCTTTTCATGAACCACACCCATTGTCATTGCATGTGTGTTCTTCTAAAAAAACCACATAAGGATCCACCAGTGTTATTACATGTCTGTTCTTTTCATGAAATACACCTAGTGTCATTGCATGTGTGTTCTTCTAAACAAACCACACAAGGATCCATCAGTGTCATTGCATGTCTATTGTTTTCATTAACCACATAAGGATCCACCAGTGTCATTGGATGTGTGTTCTTCTCATGAACCACACATGGATCCACCAGTGTCATTGGATGTTTGTTCCTTCCACAAACAAAATATGGATCCACCAGTGTCATTGCATGTCTGTTCTTTTCTTGAACGAAACCCAGTGTCATTGCATGTATATTCCTCTAAACAAACCACACATGGATTCACCTAGTGTCATTGCATGTCAGTTCTTTTCACAAACCACACATGGATCCACCAGTGCCATTGCATGTGTGTTCTTCTCATGAACCACAGCCAGTATCATTGCATGTATGTTCTTCTCACAAACCACACAAGGATCCACCAGTGTCATTGCATGTGTGTTCTTCTCATGAACCACAGCCAGTGTCATTGCATGTCTGTTCTTCCCACAAACCACGTAAGTATCCACTAGTGTCATTGCATGTCTGTTCTTCTCACAAACCACACATGGATCCACCAGTGTCATTGGATGTGTGTTCTTCTCATGAACCACACATGGATCCACCAGTGTCATTGGATGTGTGTTCTTTTTATGAACCACACCTAGTGTCATTGCATGTCAGTTCTTTTCATGAACCACAGCTAGAGTCATTGCATGTATGTTCCTTCCGCAAACCACATAGGGATCGACCAGTGTCATTGGATGTCTTTTCTTTTCATGAACCACACCAAGTGGCATTACATGTCTGTTCTTCTAAACAAACCACACATGGATCCACCTAGTGTGATTGCATGTCTGTTCTTTTCACAAACCACACATGGATCCACCAGTGTCATTGCATGTGTGTTCTTTTCATGAACCACAACTAGAGTCATTGCATGTGTGTTCTTATAAAGAAAGCACACATGGATCCACCCAGTGTCATTGCATGTCTGTTCCTCTAAACAAATCACACATGGATCCACCTAGTGTGATTACACGTGTGCTCTTTTCACAAACCACACATGGATCCACCAGTGTCATTGCATGTGTGTTCTTTTCATGAACCACAACTAGAGTCATTGCATGTGTGTTCTTCTAAACAAACCACACATGGATCCACCTAGTGTGATTGCATGTTTGTTCTTTTCACAAACCACACATGGATCCACCTAGTGTGAATGCATGTCTGTTCTTTTCACAAACCACACATGGATCCACCAGTGTCATTGCATGTTTGTTCTTCTCATGAACCACACATGGATCCACCAGTGTCATTGCATGTATGTTTTTTATGAACCACACCTAGTGTCATTGTATGTCTGTTCTTTTCATGAACCACAGCTAGAGTCATTGCATGTCTGTTCCTTCCACAAACCACATAAGGATCCACCATTGTCATTGCATGTCTGTTCTTTTCATGAACCACACCCAGTGTCATTGCATGTGTGTTCTTTTGAACAAACCACATAAGGATCCACCAGTGTCATTCCATGTCTATTCTTTTCATGAACCACATAAGGATCCACTAGTGTCATTGGATGTGTGTTCCTCTCATGAACCACACATGGATCCACCAGTGTCATTGCATGTTTGTTCCTTCCACAAACCACCTATGGATCAACCAGTGTCATTGCATGTCTGTTCTTTTCATGAACCACACCGAGTGGAATTGCATGTATGTTCCTATAAACAAACCACACATGGATCCACCTAGTGTGATTCCATGTCTGTTCTTTTCACAAACCAGACATGGATCCACCAGCGTCATTGCATGTGTGTTCTTTTCATGAACCACAACTAGAGTCATTCCATGTGTGTTCTTCTAAAGAAACCACACATGGATCCACCCAGTGTCATTGCATGTCTGTTGCTCTAAACAAACCACACATGGATCCACCTAGTGTGATTACATGTCTGTTCTTTTCACAAACCACACATGGATCCACCAGTGTCATTGCATGTGTGTTCTTTTCATGAACCACAACTAGAGTCATTGCATGTGTGTTCTTATAAAGAAACCACAAATGGATCCACCCAGTGTCATTACATGTCTGTTCCTCTAAACAAACCACACATGGATCCACCTAGTGTGATTGCATGTCTGTTCTTTTCACAAACCACACATGGATCCACCAGTGTCATTGCATGTGTGTTCTTCTCATGAACCACAGCCAGTGTCATTGCATGTATGTTCTTCTTACAAACCACACATCGATCCACCAGTGTGATTGCATGTCTGTTGTTTTCATGAACCACATAAGGATCCACTAGTGTCATTGGATGTGTGTTCCTCTCATGAACCACACATGGATCCACCAGTGTCATTGCATGTCTCTTCTTTCCACAAACCACATATGGATCCACCAGTGTCATTGCATGTCTGTTCTTTTCATGAACCACTCCCAGTGTCATTGGATGTCTGTTCCTCTAAACAAACCACACATGGATCCACCTAGTGTGATTGCATGTCTGTTCTTTTCACAAACAACACATGGATCCACCAGTGTCATTGCATGTGTGTTCTTCACATGAACCACAGCAAGTGTCATTGCATGTGTGTTCTTCTAAACAAACCACATAAGGATGCACCAGTGTCATTGCATGTCTGATCTTTTCATGAACCACACCTAGTGTCATTGCATGTGTGTTCTTCTAAACAAACCACATAAGGATCCACCAGTGTCATTGCATGTCTGTTCTTTTCACGAACCACACCTAGTGTCATTGCATGTGTGTTCTTCTAAACAAACCACATAAGGATCCACTAGTGTCATTGAATGTCTGTTCTTTTCATAAACCACATAAGGATCCACAAGTTTCATTTCATGTGCGTTCTTCTAAACAAACCACATAAGGAACCACCAGTGTCATTGCATGTCTGTTCTTTTCATGAACCACACCCAGTGTCATTGCATGTCTGTTCTTTTCATGAACCACACCCAGTGTCATTGCATGTGTGTTCTTAAAAACAAACAACATAAGGATCCACCAGTGTCATTGCATGTTTGTTCTTTTCAAGAACCACACCTAGTGTCATTGCATGTGTGTTCTTCTAAACAAACCACATAAGGATCCACTAGTGTCATTGCATGTTTGTTCTTTTAATGAACCACATAAGGATCCACCAGTGTCATTGGATGTGTGTTCTTCTCATGAACCACACATGGATACACCAGTGTCATTGCATGTCTGTTCCTTCCACAAACCACATATGGATCCACCTGTGTCATTGCATGTCTGTTCTTTTCATGAACCACAACTAGAGTCATTGCATGTCTGTTCCTTCCACAAACCACATATAGATCCACCAGTGTCATTGCATGTCTGTTCTTTTCATGAACCACACCTAGTGGCATTGCATGTCTGTTCTTTTCATCAACCACACCCAGTGTTATTGCATGTGTGTTCTTCTAAACAAACAACAGAAGGATCCACCAGTGTCATTGCATGTCTGTTCTTTTCAGGAACCACACCCAGTGTCATTGCATGTGTGTTCTTCTAAACAAACCACATAAGGCTCCACCAGTGTCATTGCATGTCTGTTCTTTTCATGAACCACACCTAGTGTCATTGCATGTGTTTTCTTCTAAACAAACCACATAAGGATCCACCAGTGTCATTGCATGTCTGTTCTTTTCCTGAACCACATAAGGATCCACCAGTGTCATTCGATGTGTGTTCTTCTCATGAACCACATATGGATCCACCAGTGTCATTGCATGTTTGTTCCTTCCACAAACCACATATGGATCCACCTGTGTCATTGCATGTCTGTTCTTTTCATGAACCACAACTAGGGTCATTGCATGTATGTTCCTTCCACAAACCACATATGGATCCACCAGTGTCATTGCATGTCTGTTCTTTTCATGAACCACACCCAGTGGCATTGCATGTCTGTTCCTCTAAACAAACCACACATGGATCCACCTAGTGTGATTGCATGTCGATTCTTTTCACAAACCACGCATGGATCCACCAGTGTCATTGCATGTGTGTTCTTTTCATGAACCACAACTAGAGTCGTTGCATGTGTGTTCTTCTAAACAAACCACACATGGATCCACCCAGTGTCATTGCATGTCTGTTCCTCTAAACAAAGCACACATGGATCCACCTAGTGTGGTTGCATGTCTATTGTTTTCACAAACCACACGTGGATCCACCAGTGTCATTGCATGTGTGTTCTTTTCATGAACCACAACTAGAGTCATTGCATGTGTGTTCTTCTAAACAAACCACACATGGATCCACCTAGTGTGATTGCATGTCTGTTCTTTTCACAAACCACATCTAGTGTCATTGGATATCTGTTCTTTTCATGAACCACATCTAGTGTCATTGGATGTCTGTTCTTCTAAACAAACCACATATGGATCCACCAGTGTTATTGCATGTTTGATCTTTTCATGGACCACATCTAGTGTCATTGGATGTGTGTTCCTCTAAACAAACCACACATGGATCAACCTAGTGTGATTGCATGTTTGTTCTTTTCACAAACAACACATGGATCCACCAGTCATCGCATGTGTGTTTTTCTCATGAACCACAGCCAGTGTCATTGCATGTTTGTTCTTCTCATAAACCACACAAGGATCCACCAGTGTCATTGCATGTGTGTTCTTCTCATGAACCATAGCCAGTGTCATTGCATGTCTAATCTTCTCACAAACCACATTAGTATCCACCAGTGTCATTGCATTTGTGTTCTCACAAACCACACATGGATCCACTAGTGTCATTGCATGTTTGTTGTTTTCAAGAACCACAACTAGAGTCATTGCATGTCTGTTCCTTCCACAAACCACATATGGATCCACCAGTGTCATTGCATGTCTGTTCTTTTCATGAACCACACCTAGTGTCATTGCATCTGTGTTCTTCTAAAAAAAACCACATAAGGATCCACTAGTGTCATTGCATGTCTGTTCTTTTCATGAACCACACCCAGCGTCGTTGCATGTGTGTTCTTCTAACCAAACCACATAAGGATCCACCAGTGTCATTGCATGTCTGTTCTTCTCACAAACCACACATGGATCCACCAGTGTCATTGGATGTCTGTTCTTATCATGAACCACACATGGATCCACCAGTGTCATTGCATGTCTGTTCTTTTCATGAACCACAGCTAGAGTCATTTCATGTCTGTTCCTTCCATAAACCACATATGGATCCATCAGTGTCATTGCATGTTTGTTCTTTTCATGAACCACACCCAGTGTCATTGCATGTCTATTCCTCTAAACAAACCACACATGGATCCACCTAGTGTGATTGCATGTCTGTTTTTTCACAAACCACACATGGATCCACCAGTGTCACTGCATGTGTGTTCTTCTAAACAAACCACATAAGGATCCACCAGTGTAATTGCATGTCTGTTCTTTTCATGAACCACACCCAGTGTCATTGCATGTGTGTTCTTCTAAACAAACCACACAAGGATCCACCAGTGTCATTGCATGTCTATTCTTTTCACGAACCACACATGGATCCACCAGTGTCATTACATGTCTATTCCTTCCACCAACCACATATGGATCCACCAGTGTCATTGCATGTCTATTCCTCTAAACAAACCACACATGGATCCACCTAGTGTCATTGCATGTCTGTTCTTTTCATGAACCACAGCTAGAGTCACTGCATGTATATTCCTTCCACAAACCACACATGGATCCGCCTAGTGTGATTGCAGGTCTGTTCTTTTCAAAAACCACACATGGATCCACCAGTGTCATTGCATGTGTGTTCTTCTCATGAACCATAGCCTATGTCATTGCATGTATGTTCTTCTCACAAACCACATAAGGATCCACCAGTGTCATTGCATGTGTGTTCTAGACAAACCACATAAGGATCCACCAGTGTCATTGCATGTCTGTTCTTCTCACAAACCACACATGGATCCACCTAGTGTCATTGCATGTCATATGTTCTCACAAACCACACATGGATCCACCAGTGTCATTGCATGTGTGTTCTTATCATGAACCATAGCCAGAGTCATTGCATCTGTTCTTCTCACAAACCACATAAGGATCCACCAGTGTCATTGCATGTTTGTTCTTATCATGAACCACACCCAGTGTCATTGCATGTCTGTTCTTCTAAACAAACCACATATGGATCCACCAGTGTCATTGCATGTCTGTTCTTTTCATGAACCATACCTAGTGTCATTGCATCTGTGTTCTTCTAAACAAACCACATAAGGATCCACTAGTGTCATTGCATGTCTGTTCTTTTCATGAACCACTCCCAGCGTCGTTGCATGTGTGTTCTTCTAACCAAACCACATAAGGATCCACCAGTGTCATTGCATGTATGTTCTTCTCACAAACCACACATGGATCCACCAGTATCATTGGATGTGTGTTCTTCTCATGAACCACACATGGATCCACCAGTGTCATTGCATGTATGTTCTTTTCATGAACCACAGCTAGAGTCATTGCATGTCCGTTCCTTCCAAAAACCACATATAGATCCACCAGTGTCATTGCATGTCTGTTCTTTTCGTGAACCACACCAAGTGTCATTGCATGTCTGTTCCTCTAAACAAACCACACATGGATCAACCTAGTGTGATGACATGTCTGTTCTTTTCACAAACCACACATGGATCCACCAGTGTCATTGCATGTGTGTTCTTCTCATGAACCACAACCAGTGTCATGGCATGTGTGTTCTTCTAAACAAACCACATAAGGATCCACTAGTGTCATTGCATGTATGTTATTTTCATGAACCACACCTAGTGTCATTGCATGTGTGTTCTTCTAAACAAACCACATAAGGATCCACCAGTGTCATTGCATGTCTGTTCTTTTCATGAACCACACCCAGTATCATTGCATGTGTGTTCTTCTAAATAAACCACATAAGGATCCAACTATGTGATTGCATGTCTGTTGTTTTCATGAACCACATAAGGATCCACTAGTGTCATTGGATGTGTGTTCTTCTCATGAACCACACATGGATCCACCAGTGTCATTGCATGTCTATTCTTTCCACAAACCATAGATGGATCCACTAGTGTCATTGCATATCTGTTCTTTTCATGAACCACTCCCAGTGTCATTGGAGGTCTGTTCCTCTAAACAAACCACACATGGATCCACCTAGTGTCCTTGCATGTCAGTTCTTCTCAAAAACAACATTTGGATCCACCAGTGTCATTGCATGTGTGTTCTTCTCATGAACCACAGCCACAGTCATTGCATGTTTGTTCTTCTCACAAACCACATAAGGATCCACCGGTGTCATTGCATGTGTGTTCTTCTAAACAAACCATAGAAGGATCCACCAGTGTCATTGCATGTATGTTCTTTTCATGAACCACACGCGGTGTCAATGCATGTATGTTCTACTAAACAAACCACATAAGGATCCACCAGTGTCATTGCATGTCTGTTCTTTTGATGAACCACACCCAGTGTCATTGCATTTGTGTTCTAGTAAACAAACCACATAAGGATCTACCAGTGTCATTGCATGTCTGTTCTTTTCATGAACCACACCCAGTGTCATTGCATGTGTGTTATTCTAACCAAACCACATAAGGATCCACCAGTGTCATTGCATGTCTGTTCTTCTCACAAACCACACATGGATCCACCAGTGTCATTGGATGTGTGTTCTTCTCATGAACCACACATGGATCCACCAGTGTCATTGCATGTATGTTCTTTTCATGAACCACGGCTAGAGTCATTGCATGTCTGTTTCTTCCAAAAACCACATATGGATCCACCAGTGTCATTGCATGTTTGTTCTTTTCGTGAACCACACCCAGTGTCATTGCATATCTGTTCCTCTAAACAAACCAGACATGGATCAACCTAGTGTGATTACATGTTTGTTCTTTTCACAAACAACACATGGATCCACCAGTGTCATTGCATGTGTGTTCTTCTCATGAACCAAAACAAGTGTCATGGCATGTGTGTTCTTCTAAACAAACCACATAAGGATCCACTAGTGTCATTGCATGTCTGTTCTTTTAATGAACCACACCCAGTGTCATTGCATGTGTGTTCTTCTAAACAAACCACATAAGGATCCACCAGTGTCATTGCATGTCTGTTCTTTTCATGAACCACTCCCAGTGTCATTGCATGTGTGTTCTTCTAAACAAACCACATAAGGATCCACCAGTGTCATTGCATGTCTGTTCTTTTGATGAACTACACCCAGTGTCATTGCATCTGTGTTCTAGTAAACAAACCACATAAGGATCTACAAGTGTCATTGCATGTCTGTTCTTTTCATGAACCACACCCAGTGTCATTGCATGTGTGTTATTCTAACCAAACCACATAAGGATCCACCAGTGTCATTGCATGTATGTTCTTCTCACAAACCAGTGTCATTGGATGTGTGTTCTTCTCATGAACCACACATGGATCCACCAGTGTCATTGCATGTCTATTCCTTCCACAAACCACATATGGATCCACTAGTGTCATTGCATGTCTATTATTTTCATGAACCACACCCAGTATCATTGCATGTCTGTTCCTCTAAACAAACCACACATCGATCCACCTAGTGTTATTGCATGTCAGTTCTTTTCACAAACCACACATGGATCCACCAGTGTCATTGCATGTGTGTTCTTCTCATGGATCCACTTAGTGTCATTGCATGTATGTTCTTCTCACAAACCACACAAGGATCCACCAGTGTCATTGCATGTGTGTTCTTCTCATGAACCACAACAATAGTCATTGCATGTCTATTCTTCTCACAAACCACATAAGTATCCACCAGTGTCATTGCATGTCTGTTCTTCTCACAAACCACACATGGATCAACCAGTGTCATTGCATGTTTGTTCTTTTCAAGAACCACAGCTAGAGTCATTGCATGTCTGTTCCTTCCACAAACCACATATGGATCCACCAGTGTCATTGCATGTCTGTTCTTTTCATGAACCACACCGAGTGTCATTGCATGTTTGTTCCTCTAAACAAACCACACATGGGTCCACCCAGTGTGATTGGATGTCTGTTATTTTCACAAACCACACATGGATCCACCAGTGTCATTGCATGTATGTTCTTCTCATGAACCACATCTAGTGTCATTGCATGTATGTTCTTCTCACAAACCACACATGGATCCACCAGTGTCATTGCATGTGTGTTCTTCTAAACAAACCACATAAGGATGCACATGTGTGATTGCATGTATGTTCTTTTCATGAACCACATAAGGATCCACCAGTGTGATTGGATGTGTGTTCTTCTCATGAACCACACATGGATCCACCAGTGTCATTGCATGTCTATTCCTTCCACAAACAACATATGGATCCACCAGCGTCATTGCATGTCTATTATTTTCATGAACCACACCTAGTGTCATTGCATGTATGTTCCTCTAAACAAACCACACATGGATCCACCTAGTGTCATGGCATGTTAGTTCTTTTCACAAACCACACATGGATCCACCAGTGTCATTACATGTGTGTTCTTCTCATGGATCCACCTAGTGTCATTGCATGTATGTTCTTCTCACAAACCACACAATGATCCACCAGTGTCATTGCATGTGTGTTCTTCTCATGAACCACAGCCAGTGTCATTGCATGTCTGTTCTTCTCACAAACCACACATGGATCCATTAGTGTCATTGGATGTATGTTCTTCTCATGGACCACACATGGATCCACAAGTGTCATTGCATGTTTGTTCTTTTCAAGAACCACAACTAGAGTCATTGCATGTCTGTTCCTTCCACAAACCACATATGCATCCACCAGTGTCAGTGTATGTCTGTTCTTTTCATGAACCACACCTAGTGTCATTGCATGTTTGTTCCTCTAAAAAAACCACACATGGATCCACCTAGTGTGATTGCATGTCTGTTCTTTTCACAAACCACACATGGATCCACCAGTGTCATTGCATGTGTGTTCTTCTCATGAACCACAGCTAGTGTCATTGCATGTATGTTCTTCTCACAAACCACACATGGATCCACCAGTGTCATTGCATGCGTGTTCTTCTAAACAAACCACATAAAGATCCACAAGGGTTATTGCATGTCTGTTCTTTTCACGAATCACACCTATTGTCATTGCATGTGTGTTCTTCTAAACAAACCACATAAGGATCCACCAGTGTCATTGCATGTTTTTTCTTTTCATGAACCACACCAGTGTCATTGCATGTGTGTTCTTCTAAACTAACCACATAAGGATCCACTAGTGTCATTGAATGTCTGTTCTTTTCATGAACCACATAAGGATCCACCAGTGTCATTGGATGTGTGTTCTTCTCATGAACCACACATGGATCCACCAGTGTCATTGCATGTCTGTTCCTTCCACAAACCACATATGGATCCACCAGTGTCATTGCATGTCTGTTCTTTTCATGAACCACACCTAGTGTCATTGCTGTTGGGGATATACTTTCCGGGTATCCACACAGATCCTCACTAACCAGGGTGGCCCACTTCGGGTTAGAGCTTTGCTTCACGGGCGGCCCAGTCAGGGAGAGAAGACGGAGTCCAATCCGGCTACGGGAAGGCCCAGAAGACTTACCGACTTAGGCCCATAATGTTACTTGTAGTTCAAGATGTACTCTGTAACCAACTCTTAGTCTCAGCTGGATTGATATCTCCTGTAAACCCTAGGCCGGATATCTATATAAGCCGTCCTAGGGAGAGCCTTTAGGGCACCCAATAGTCTACAATCTCAACTCGCACATGCGATACCCTTGTAACCCATATTCCGGCTCTGCCGTATTACTGGATTGCTAGCAAGAGTAGGATTCGTCCAAAGCTGGCGGATTCGAACCTGGGTAAACTTGTGTGCTGACCGTCCCGGAATACCGTATGTCTCACACCCCTCTCTTCCGCACGCCTCGAGGACCCTCTCATGGCGTACTTGTCCTCAATCCGATGACAGTTGGCGCCCACCGTGGGGCAAGTGAGCTTCGGATCTGCGTTCCGAGCGGAATCTGCAAGAATCGGAATCGGCGAGACCATCACCGTCGGTCGCATCCTCTACGCCAGCGACATCCCTCTCATCATTCTCGACGAGACTTGGATTCTGGCTAGGGAGGCCATGACTGCCTATACAATCATGTCTTTTGGTGAGATCGATGTTTACATCAGTTTCGCTGAACCTGCCCAACCCACCCAAGCGGTGATGATAGAGGCAGAAGAATCTTCTGGGTCCCCTTTGACCGTAGAGGCGGCAGAGTTCCGGATCTCAGAAAACCCTAATCCCGCCTAGCCCGCACCAGTTGTGGAGATAGTGGAGAAATCTGAGCCTGAAGAAGACCTCACGGTCCAAGTCGAATATGGAGTGGATCTCCCTGGAGAAGACTGATCCCAGATCGACCCACCCGTGGAGGTCGAAACCCAGGAGGAGCATATCAACGACACTGATTCCGGCTCTGACGATGCCGGACAGACAGGCCTTTCCTCAGGTACACACTAAGACGTATGATACTGCAAGACGCAAGCGCAGATGCAATCCTCGAAATTATTAAAAGTTTCGACATGGCTGATCGCGAAAGCCGCAGGTACCTCAGGAAGAACGCATCGCACTTCGTCGGATATGTTGGATCCGAATCCGGCTCTGCCGATGCTGGAGAAAACACCGATTCGGTGCTGGAGGCAATTGGAACAAACGCCGACGTTCCCGCATCCTCAGATGAATCTATGACGTCAGCAGATTTCCGAAAGTTCTCCGCGGAATATGAAGAGGAGTACAACTCCAAAGCTGCAGAAGAAGGAGAAGCCATGGATGAAGGATCCGGGGAACACTCTCCCAAAGTGCAGGATGACATGGATGTCGGAGATAATCCCGAAGTCCAGATGTCCGAAAGTACCGAACAGAGCTTGACTCCAGGAAATGGACCCAAAGCCGTCTTTGCTACCGACGCTGCTAAGAAGGCAAAGAAGAAGAACAAGAAGAACAAGACCCCGGCAAAAGACCCTCTCATAGAGGAGGTGATTGCCGAGGAATACGAGGAAGACTCGGATGGAGCACTTATCCCAGACGAGCCGAAAAAGAAGCATCGGCGGATGGACACGTGATCACAGAAGGTGCGAGTAAACTCATCGATGCCGCATTAACCACACCTATCCCTACAGCTGCAGAACTCACTGCAGATGAGCTGGACGAAAGGGCGCAGGCCCTAGAAGCGCGTCGTCAACAACTCCTCAATGAAGCCAAAAACATCGAGGTGGAGAAGAAACGCATGTCAACCAAGGAATACATGTCTCGGTTGCATCAAAAGACACGGAAACGTCACACCAACGGTGACCAATTCCCACGTGTCCGTGCCGTCCTTTTTGGGGATGAGATGGGGAAGCCACGGAAAGATAGCAATGGAGATTGGGTATACCCAACCCCAGTACAGAATACCGTGGCAGCCCGAGAAATTCTATCGGCTAATCCAGGACTAGAGGAGATCCGTCTGGGTATCAAGCTACTCAACAAGGGACTAGAGCAGCAGAAGGTCGCCCTGTCCGGAAGTCAAAAACTAGTCTCGGATTCTGACCAATGTCGCACAGATCCAGCATGGGCTGACGTAAGATCCCATTACGTTCGAGCGCAGTACCATCACCCCGAACATAGGGCAGACAATTATTCAAGAACCGGATCATCGGAACATCATCGCAGAGCTACACATAACTGGAGCAATGTCGCTCCAGCGGCCTCGAAAGACGCGATCGCTGCACTGAATACGAGGAACCCTCCCTGACGAGAATTCAACGATCGAAACGGAGAAGATAAGGAGAAACGTCGGGAGGAGGATCGTCAGAGAATGCGACCTCCTAGACATGAGAGCCGTCCGGCTAAGCCTCACCATGGTGGGAACGACGGACGAAGGAACGACAGAAACCATGCTAGAACAAGCCAGAAGGGGGCTCGTCGTAGTCAAGAACCTCTCCGGAACCGGAATAATGACGCTCCGGATAGAGGCCGGCGATTAGCCAGAAACAATTCAGCTACCCCACCCCATCCACCAGGCAGTTATCACAACGGCCCCCAGGGAGGCCAAGGAAGACGACATGGCGGAGGAGGTGGTGGCAGAAGCCGAAGTCCGGCTCCAAGGCACCGCAGCCACAACCGAAATTCGGGACGATCTCTATCCCCGAACGACACAAGACACAGGATCAACTCCAACATAGAGGCCCGGCGCTATGAAAACGATGACGTGTACGTGGGCCCAAAGTGCTTTGGACCACGCATCAGAGCTACAAAATTCCTGGAAGGATTTGCTATCTCAAGACATATCCAAGCCTACGATGGCATTGCTCGGCCAAACACCTGGTTACAGGACATCTTCCAAGCTTGCTGCATTGCTAAGGGCGGAAACAGCCTGGTCGCAACCCGATATCTCCCACTTATGTTGCGGAAGACGGCACGATCATGGCTCAATGAACTTCCAGCGAACACCATCCATAACTAGTATGATTTGCAAAGTGCGTTCTTTCGGAATTTCGAAGGCACATATCGGAGGCCCTGTACGGTTGGAGACCTACAGCGTTGCACCCAGAAAGCCGGAGAAACTTGCCGGGATTACCTCGGACGATGGATCGACACCAAGAACTCCTGTGAAGCAGTAAATGATCAAACCGCGATTGAAGCTTTCATCGCAGGTCTCCCAATTAGTTTACTGCGCCATCGCTTGAAGTGTGCCAAGGTTACTGATCTGGGAGAGATGATAGAAACAGCGAGCAAGTATGCAGATGTTGACGACGATGCAGAGGGATTACTCAATGTCCTGGCCGTGCCTTAGTCGGCAAAACAACCAAGGCAACAAGCTCAGAAGCGCAAAAATACCTCGGAAGAAAAACCCAACGCGGAGACAATAGTGGTCACTACTGTTTCCGGGTCTGGAGGACGAGGAGGACATGGCGGAGGCCACAGGCGTGGCCGTGGGACGTCAAGGGTCCAAGGTAGAGGAGAGCAACAACCAGGCAAAACCTACACTTGGGCCGACATTGCCAATAACCCATGCGTGCATCACTTGGACGCCAATGGGGGCTCGTCCCACACCAACGCTGAATGTCGTTTTAACGACGACATCAAGAGAGATGATATCGTGGACTACAAAGCTAAGGGGAAGAAGGGAAAGAAAAATCCCGACAAAGACAAGAAGACCAAGGAAGATTCCGACATGGAGGAAGCTGATGCTTCAAATCCCAAGTCGGAAGGGAAGAAGACTTTTCCCACCAAAAAGGACACTTACGTCACCTTCCTCGGATATCAACCAGCAAAGGTCAAGAAAGAAGTTCTCCATGAGCTCAATGCAACAGTTCCGGTTGTCCCTCAGTATCTGGACTGGTCGGAAGTGGCAATCATGTTTGACCGCGCTGATCATCCGCCTAAGCTACACAGGCGAGGAAAATACTCCTTAATCGTCAATCCACTTAATGACGGTTATGGTTTCTCGAAGACCCTCATGGACGGTGGTAGCAGCATCAATATTCTCTATGTCGAAACGCTACGCCGGATGAAGATCTCGGAAACACAGCTGAACCATAGCTCTGTGATTTTTCACGGAGTTGTCCCAGGAAGACAAGCTAATTCCCTGGGAGAGATCACTTTGGATGTTACTTTTGGAACACCAAAGAACTATCGGATGGAGGCACTTTCCTTCGAAGTGGTCCCGTTCAAGAGCGCATACCACGCTATATTCGGACGTCCGGCTTACTGGGCTTTTATGGCTCGTCCGTGTTACATTTACAATATAATGAAAATTCCAGGTCCCAATGGCGTGATCACCATCAGGGGAGACCCGAAGAAGGCGCGAAAGTGCGAAGATGGAAATGCCGCCTTTGTCGAAGCCGTGCTACACGCCCAGGAGTACCAGGAGATCAAGAAGAGCATAGATCCGTCCGAGATGCCCGCGACGAAGAAGGAGGTGAGAAAGCCAAATCCGGAGTTCAAGGCATCAGAAGAGACGAAGACGACGCCGTTGAAGGATGATGACCCCTCCAAGGTGACCCAGATAGGCGTAGGCCTAAGTAGCGCATAGGAAAGCGCGCTCGTCAAGTTCCTCCAAGCAAATCAAGATATCTTCACATGGCAGCCATCTGACATGACCGGAGTACCTAAGGAACTTGCCGAGCACTCTCTAAATGTAAATCCGAACGCTAAACCCGTCAAACATTCCTTACGACGGTTTGTCGATGAAAAGTGTAAGGCAATAGCTAAGGAACTAGCGCGGCTCGAGTTAGCCGGATTCATAGAAGAGGTCATCCATACTGATTGGTCGGCCAACCCTGTAATGGTCCCTAAAAAGGACACCACTGATTTAAGGAAGTGTGTTGATTATACTGCCTTGAACAAGGCTTGTCCAAAAGATCCGTTCGCTCTGCCTAGAATTGATCAAGTTATCAATTCTACGGCAGGCTCGGAACTCCTCTGTTTTCTCGACGCATATTCCGGTTATCACTAAATCCGGATGAAGGAATCTGACAAAGTCAAAACTTCATTCATAACCCCCTTCAGAACCTTCTATTTTGTTACGATGCCCTTTGGGCTGAAGAATGCAGGAGCTACGTACCAGCACACGATGCAGCGTTGTCTCCATGACCAACTCGGACGCAATGTACATGCATACATGGATGATATTGCGGTGATGTCCAAAAAGAAGGAAACACTGATTTCCGACTTGGAGGAAACGTTCGCCAATCTTCGAAAATACAACATCATGCTTAACCCAAAGAAATGCTTCTTTGGAATACCAGCAGGAAAATTGTTAGGTTTCATCGTGTCTCAAAGAGGCATAGAGGTGAACCGAGACAAAATCAAGGCTATTCTCAATATTTCCAGGCCAACTCGCCTGAAGGACGTACAAAGATTAACTGGTTGCATTGCTGCGGTCAGTCGATTTGTAAGCCGGCTTGGTGAAAGAGCCGCACCATTATACAAACTCCTAAATAGGACCAAGGATTTTGTCTGGAATGATGAAGCTGAAGCCGCGCTATAAGACCTGAAGAAAGTACTCTCATCTACTCCTATCCTTGCAGCGCCGGATCCTCAGGAACCGATGTTGCTTTACATTGCTACGACAAATAAGGTTGTTAGTATCGTCATGGTGGTGGAGAGATTAGAGGAAAATCAGGAACACCTAGTGCAGCGTTCGACGTACTGTGTCAGCGAGGTCCTGACAGAGTCCAAACAGCGGTATCCGCATTATCAAAAGTTAGCTTACGGTGTTTTTCTAGCATCTCGTAAGCTACGACACTATTTTCAGGAGCATCCAATTACCGTGGTGAGCAAAGCTCCCATGAGAGACATAATCAACAATAGCGACGCCACAGGACGCGTCTCCAAATGGGGAATAGAGCTTTCAGCTTTCAACATTGAGTATAAACCTCGGACAGCAATTAAATCCCATATCCTTGCTGACTTTGTCGCTGATTGGACAGAGACCAAGGAGAACATGGTCCTCCCTGAGTCGGAATATTGGACCCTTTTTTTTGATGGGTCTAAGGCTCGAGGGGGCTCGGGGGCTGGCGTGGTGGTCAAATCACCCCAAGGAGATAAAATTTTATACGTGTTGCAGATCCACTTCACAGCGACAAACAACATTGCCAAGTATGAAGCACTGCTGCATGGAATCCGGATTGCTAAGGATATTGGCATCCGACGTTTGATGCGTTACGGAGATTCGGATCTTGTTGCTCAGCAAGTCTCGGATATTATGCAAATAAACACATGGCAGCATATAAAGCTGTCGTGGACGATCTATCTAAATCATTCGAAGGGTTTGAAGTTCAACACATCCCTCGAGCAGAAAATGAGGAAGCAGATGCACTATCTCGTTTAGGCTCTGCGCGGAAAGAGGCCCCAGATGGCGCATTTTTAGAGCACCTCAAAGTTCCCTCGATAAAGGGAGTAGATGAGGAATATCCGACTCACCTTTGATAGCAGTTCTGGCTGTAATTCCCAGCTGGACTCAACCCTACCTCGATTACTTGGTAGATGGCAAATTACCCGAAGACGAGGTGCTAAGCCAAAAGATTATCCGACGAGCAAAAGCCTATACTATTGTTAAAGGTGAGCTCCATAAACGGAGTGTTTTTGGGGTTTTTCAGCGCTGTGTATCTCCGGAAGAAGGAGTGGAAATCTTAAGGGAAATCCACGAAAGCGAGTGTGGTCATCATGCTACAGCCAAATCTTTAGTGGCAAAAGCTTTTCGACATGGATTTTTCTGGCTAATAGCTCAGGCAGATGCCGAACGATTAGTCAAGACATGCAAAGGCTGCCAAAAGTACGCCAAGCAAGCTCATGTTCCGGCTGATCAGCTGTGAACAATACCCATAACATGGCCTTTTGCGGTCTGGGGGCTTGATATGGTAGGACCTTTTAAACGAGCTCCAAGTGGATTCACTCACCTCTTAGTGATGGTGGATAAATTCACAAAGTGGATCGAGGCTAAACCTGTCACTAGTTATGATGGAGTAACAGCCAAAAGATTTGTCGAGGATGTTATAATCCGGTATGGTTATCCACATAGCATTATCACGGACAACGGGAGTAACTTTTCCATGGGAGAATTGGCTGAATTCTGCGATGAGCAAAATATCCGGCTTGACATTGCGTCAGTCGCACATCCACAGGCTAACGGACAAGTCGAAAGAGCAAATGGTTTAATTCTACAAGGCCTGAAACCAAGACTCGAAGCACCACTACGACGTGCTGCGGGGGCTTGGGCAGAGGAATTACCCTCTGTAATTTGGAGTTTACGAACAACTCCGAACAGGTCAACAGGATACACACCTTTCTTCTTGGTCTATGGTGCAGAAGCAGTTCTTCCTAGCGATTTAATTCATACTTCTCCTAGAGTGGCCGCGTATATCAAAGAGGATGCCGAGATTTTCTCGACAAAATGATCTCACCTTAGTCGAAGAAGTTCGCATCGTTGCTGAAATGAGATCTACAGCCTATCAGCAGAAGTTACGCAAGTATCATAGCTAGAGAGCCTGAACTAGATCTTTCAATAAAGGTGATTTGGTTCTCCGGCTTGTGCAACAAAGAAAGCACAAACTTTCCCCAGTATGGGAAGGGCCCTTTTTAGTTAGTCGAGTATTGCACAATGGATCGTACTACTTAACTGACATGAGGCCAGTCAAAGAAAGACCTGCTACTAAGAAGAGAAAGAGAGCTGGAGGTAGTACAAATCCGGATGAGTTAGACAGACCGTGGGATATTGCTCGGCTACGTCCCTTTTATTCTTAGTTTATCCTTCTTTGTGATCATACATATGTACATGTTCTATGAGAAATAAAAGTTTTGGTTGCCTCAAATTTTTCTGAGAAGTTTTTTACCATCTTATTTCTGAATGATCATGTCATAGTCGAAAATCCTAGAATGCTTGAAAATACTTTATGCTCATGTTTGTTCTGGTTTAGATTTCCGATTCTAAAAATGCTACCTTCGGGTATAACTCTAAAATTTCTAGTCTTTACTTAGGTTATTTGTCTGATTGCTGGACGCGGGTATTTTCCGAGTAGTGAATTGTTGGTACTGGAAGCCGGCTTTGTTTCCGAGTTTAAATTGGTTTAGCAATTGAGCTCCGTTGCTCGGCAAAGTTTCCGGCTGATGGTTTAGCCGGCTCGCGAAAGGGACAAGGCGGAAAGCCAGATAAACGATAAGTAGAGACGGAAAAATTCAAGTGCTTATGTAAACATTTTAGGCACATAAAAAAAATCAAAGCCAAAAGTGTTGAATAGATAAAGAGCTGGGCACTAGCAAAATCAATAGTACTTAATATTTACAAACGCATCATGTTCTTTCCAGAATAATACATAATTTTCTGGTCTATGATGCAGGAGGAGATGAAGAAGCTCCCAGCTCGCTGGTTACTCCGCTTTGATATTGTTCCAAGATGTCCGGATCTGAGGTGGTCCGTTCATCGTCGGAAACTTTTTCGGCTTCTTCCGGAGGAGGTGGCGGAGTAGCTACGCGGGTGAAGAAGGGGATCTCGTAGCTGGTCAGATCAGCTACGTGGCACCCATATCTGGCACAGGAGTGCATGATGGCTTGAAGGTCCTGCTCCTGGCCGTCTTCGTCTACCTTGCAGTAACCTCTGGTCACTTGCCATATCTCCATGTTTCCATGGTGGCTCATGACCATGGTGAGAGTGTTCTGCGCAGCAGTCCGCGCGTAGGACATGTTCCAGTCCTGAACAAGCTGTGGCATCTCCTTGGCCTTGTCCCGCACCTGAAAATCCGACATCTTGGCATGTCCGGAATTATGAGAGACTCGCCAATATCCTCATGGGACTGCCGGAAGTTATGAAGAAGATCACCGACTTGGGTAACCCGGTGGGTGCAGGGCTCAGAGGAGGAAGAATCCGTCAAGTTTAGAGGACCTATACACAAAACAAGTTAAGAAAAATCTAACATTGATAAAAGTCGAAGAAAAGATAAGTCAGACAGATGGAACATACCGAGAATGACGTCGTCAATTTTGGTCTTCTCCTCCCGGAGACTCTGGAGTTCAGCCCGGAGCACCTGGGAGATGTCCTCCTCTCTGCCAAGCTCGTTCTTGAGGTCCGAGATAATTTTATCTTGAGCAGCGATCTTGCGATCACGCTCTTCAGTGGCCATGGAGGAGGATTCCAGGACTTGAGCTATGCTCATTTCATGATCCGCCTTGAGCTTATCTAGCTCTTGGCGAAGTCCCTTGTTCTCCACCACCAGGGTTTTGAGGTTCTCGGCCTCTTCAATCATAGCGATGGATTGTTTCACCAGCGCTGTAAGTCAAAAAAGAACAACAGTTCAGGAAAAGTTCGGCACTCAAAAAGCAAAAGACAAGGCTTGAATCTCAGAATGTTTACCTTCCGCTTCATCCTTGGCTACTTTGAGCTCAGCATTTTTAAGCCGGAGAGCTTTGATCTCTCTCCACTTATCACAGACATTGGTCAATAATTCCTGGTTATAGGAACATACTTTCTGTAAGTCAGAATACCGAAAGTCAGAAAGCTACTTAAGACTCGGGCTAATATTTTTTGCTAAATATCATCACGAGCCTTGGGGGCTACACTAGTTCGTTCTTTGGCATCCTAATGAAAGCATAAACCCGGATTATGTATCCTACTTCATGCTTGGGGGCTAGAGGATATGATATAAGAGTTGGAATTCCGACTTACATATTGCTCGCGGGTGAGTTTATCTAAACCCGCGTTCACTTCAGCTGCCACCTTTTCGGCGAGAGTAAGAGGGATTATTGGGGCTGTTGGAAGCTCGCCAGTCCTAATCCTCTCGTCGCGAAGGCGGACTTGAGCGAGAAGGTCGGAGAACTTGACGTCCTCTGCTTCGTGCGCTTCCTCTTCGGGGGATAAATGGCTTTTGTCTAGGACTTGCCTGGCCAGCCGCTGGATTTCCTCTGCAGATTTCTGGGACATGCCAAACATGGCAAGTCCTGGATTTCTCATGTGGTTGTCGGTGAAGACTTCAACCGTGGGATCATTACCCGAAGAGGGTTCACCCTTACCTTGACCTGACGCACCCACGGTGACGTCAGTTTGTGACCCAAGGATCACATGCGTCGTTGGAGGAGCCGGATCTTCTGCAACAACCGGAGAAGGAGTGATCGCCGGCGTTGCAGAAGGTTGAGGGGCAGGAGTCGGAGGAGCCGCGACAAGAGAAGCTATGGTAAGCTTCATCTGTCGAAGGGGCTTCAAAGGAATCCCTTTCCCCTTGCCCTTGACGATCGGCTTTGCTATGATAAATGGGGTGAAGTTAGAAACATTACATCTCGGAAAGAAATTCGAGAAAGGTACAAAGGCGGAAATTGTGACTGAAAGATTACCTCTTCACAACATGCACCTCCTTTGTGCCAACAGCCACTATCGGAGCTTTGCGCTTCTTGAGCGCAAGGTCTGGCAATGGGACAACTTTTGTCTCCTGAGAAAACTCAGGAGGATATCCTTCGAGCGGAGCAAGTTCCAACTCAGGGAGGTCAGCAAGCTGAAAACAAGAAAAAAAATCAGTATTGCAACTTAACTCGAAGATTGAAACACATAAAAGAGGTACTGATGGAAGCTTACCAGCACCACGGGGTTGTCCGCCGTGTGCATATCCAGAGAAACCTCCGGAATTCTCCTCTCGATCCGCTCCTTGATCAGCCACTTGATTTGGATGATGTAGCCTTGAGTGGTGTAGGATTTGGGGCTGATGCGGAGGGAGTCTTTTTGGATGACGTGATGGAGTGCATCAGTCTATCCCCATGGTACTGAAGTGGCTGGATCCGACATGAGACCCAGCACTGGACCAAGTCGGATCCCTTCAGACCCTTGTACTTGATCTAATATTCGATCCGCCTCTTCGCGAGGATCAGATCGTCGGTGAGAGCCGAAGCAGCCTCGTCCTAGGAAGGCTGGGCCGTGGCGGCTCCGTCGACAAAAGCTGGCAAAACAATAGCTTTGCCGGGAGCCGGAATATCCCTATGCTAGAAAAATATGGCTGGCCATTGTTTTACCGAGTCACTGACAGCTATTTTGGGATATGCCCGTTCACGTCTAAGTGAAAAACTAATGGTGCCGGTGATGTAAGGAACACCGGCAGTGATAGAATTTCTCCGGACATGAAAATAGTACTGGAAGAGAAGCAAACTCGGCCTAATGCCAAGAAAGCCCTCGCAAAGCGATGCATAAGCACTCATCTCTAAGAGAGAGTTGCGAGGAAGATTGTGGAGTTGAACTCCGTAATGATCTATCACCTCGGAGAAGAACTCCGAGGGAGGAAAAGACAGACCTTGGTCGAGATGGGTGCCGAAGTGGACCCGCTCGCCGTCGCGCGGGTTGGGGATGGTTTCGCCGGAGCCAGTCTGCCAGTCGCCAGCGGCGAGAAGCCCCTCCTTCTCCACGTTCTTCAGGCCGTCCTCATCGAGGGCGCAGGGGATCCAGATTCCCCGGAAGCTCTCCTTCTCCGCTGCAACTTCCGCCAACACCACCACCGCTGCCGCCGCCAAACTGGAGGAAGAAGATGATGAAGCCATTTCTCCGATGAGAAGATGACCTGAAAGTGGCGGCGCTGGGAGTTCTGTGGGGAGGGGACGAGGGAGCTCTGTGCGCGCATGAGGATTGGGAGAGAAAGAAACGGCAAAGGGCTAGTGGAAAGGAGAAGGAGAAATCCAAACCCCTTATATCCACCTACCTGCGCCAAGATTCGTGCAAATGCTACAGTGTAACCGCCACGCGTCGTGGGAAGAACTAGGAAGGACCCACGCGATGATTGCGTCTCCTCGATCTCCACACACACATTGAAATGGTGCCTCAGTTCCGCGGACCGCGGGCCCACCAACGGTCGTGCTGACGGCACGCCTGTCAGATGACGTGACTTGACCATGCTTGTGTCAGGTGGCGTTAGAGACCAAGTTCCGGCTTAGTTTAAAATCGAGCTAGGAAATCCGAGTAACCAATTGAAAGGTCCGACTTACTTTTAAGACCCAGATCATAATTTTTGTTGTGAAGTTTTAGGAACCCTTCAAGATTCTGCAAGCCGAAGATCAAGCTAGACGATGATAAAATCCGACATTGGATCTTGGAGGCCTCCGGGGGATGCTGTTGGGGATATACTTTCCGGGTATCCTCACAGATCCTCACTGACCAGGGTGGCCCACTTTGGGTTAGAGCTTTGCTTCACGGGCGGCCCAGTCAGGAGAGAAGACGGAGTCCAATCCGGCTACGGGAAGGCCCAGAATACTTACCAACTTAGGCCCATAATGTTACTTGTAGTTCAAGATGTACTCTGTAACCAACTCTTAGTCTTAGCCGGATTGATCTCTCCTATAAACCCTAGGCCGGATATCTATATAAGCCGTCCTAGGGAGAGCCTTTAGGGCACCCAATAGTCTACAATCTCAACTCGCACATGCGATACCCTTGTAACCCATATTCCGGCTCTGCTGTATTACTGGATTGCTAGCAGGAGTAGGATTCGTCCAAAGCCGGCGGATTCGAACCTGGGTAAACTTGTGTGCTCACCGTCCCGGAATACCGTACGTCTCACACCCCTCTCTTCCGCACGCCTCGAGGACCCCCTCATGGCGTACTTGTCCTCAATCCGACGACAATTGCATGTCTGCTCTTTTCACAAACCACATATGGATCCTAATTAACCTTAGGAGAGCCCTAACCTTAGCCCCCCAATGGGTGGCTATTAGACCGAGTCTTCTAGAAGGAAAGCCCTAACACCGTTTTTCTGCTTGACGATTGTTACATACCGTTCGATCGGGGCGCTTGGACGATTGGGATGGTCTTCGTGAGAGCGATCCGTGAGTAGGCTATTCTGCGGCATGATTGGCCACACTTGCTCTGGACAAACTGGCAGCACCGGGCGCTCCCCTGTTGCGAGTGTCACGACTCACGAGTTCAGTGGGCCACATCCCAGTGTCACGTCCCCATTACTTCTCTTCCTTCCCGCACTTCTCTTCCTTCCCCTCAAAGCCACTTTCCCCACTTCACTCCCATCCTGCCGTAGCCGCAAGCCGATGGAACCTCCATCCCAATCGCCTCTCCGGCATCCACCCCCTTCCCCTCTCACCATGGATTCAAGGGGAGACAACGAGGAAATGCATCGTGACGACAGGGACGGTGATTTAGATGTGAGTCGTCTCATCTCTATCTCTATCATCTGTGGCTAGTTATCTATTTTTTGACCTAGATCTACTCTGTTTACTCATGCGCATATGATGTGTTAGGCCAACCAGACGATGTATGACTCCGACTATCACAGTTTAGTGGATGAATACAGTCCTCTACTATGTACACATGGACATGTGCCCACTAAATTTATAGCGTTCGAAGGACGAAACACATGCAGGAGGTTTCTATGGTGTCAAGGACATCGTGCAATGATGCAAGGCGGAAGTTGCGGTGTTGTCAAATGGGTAGACCCAGAGTGGCCCAAATCGATGCAGAAAACGCTGGACAAACTATGGGATATGACTGTTGAGTTGAAAGAATCCATAGTCAGCTCACTTCTTGACAGTGTTGAGATGAAGCTATGGGACCTAGTTGACACGACCAAGCTTAACCGAGATCTCAGGAGGGCGCAAGACAAGGTTAGCAAAGTCGAGAAGGTGAGGGACGTGGCGTTGGCCCTGAAGGCAAAAGCAGAGCAAGAACTGACTCAAGCAAGGAATGATCTTCACCAGGCCAAAATCCTGCAGTTCACAACTACGAGTATTGACAAGTGCATGAGGAAAAATACAGAGAAACAATTGAAGCTATGCAAGGAAGATGCTAAAAGGAAGGAGCAGACAAATCGATCCTTTCTCTCGCAGGAAGATGCGCATCGGGCTAAGATTGGGAAGATCAAGGAGATGTGTGATAACTAGTTCTATTTAGCTTGAGCTCCGTGCATTTTTAAGTTGTAATAGTAGTACTTGTTGACCTAGCGGTCTGAACTAGTGGTCCCGGAGTCCTGGGAGGAATAAATTGCTCTCCCGTTAGTCTATCTTAACCCTGCATCACTTCCCTTTTGTCTGATCATGGTGGTATTCTGAAATTGGTGGTTTGTTTAAACGTAATCTACGTGGATTGTGCCGCATGCAAATGGCACAACCACAATTTATAAAGTGGAAGCCCGTACACCCGGTTAATGGAGATCCGGGATCTTCGCGAGACGCGGGGGTTGCAGGAGCAGGGAGGCGGTGAGATAGACGGGCTCAAGCGTCTGGACATTATCGGTTTCCATTGTTGTTTATGTTGCCACATCGTTGTGCAGCATCTGAAATAAGTTGCTGCTTCGTGGAGTGTGGAAGCTTAAATAAATTATTTTTGTGCCACTTACATTCCATCGTATTTGGAGACCTCCTGCCCCTCAATAGTCGTGGAACCGGTGCTGCGTGTTTTCAGATAGCAATGGCACAATCAGAATTTCCGATTCAACTACTGACTCAGGCGTTTCCAAACCCTAAGTCGCGGTACATTTTACTCAGAGAACGATGGGTAGATTGTTTCGCCCAGCAACGTGCCACACACAGAGCTCCAGAATTTAACAGAATTACATATATAGGTTCAAGTTCAACACGTTACTATGCACCTTCATTGCCAACAGCCTTCTTCCGCAGCCTGGGTACCAAGCCTTCACGTCCACTGGCTTCACCATTTCCTGCCTTCTTTCTCTTCCTCGGTGCCAATTTTCTTAGCTTCACGTACTCTGCATCGCCGGGACAATGGGCACCAGAATCGTGTCCAGCATCATCTTTCCACTCGTTTTTAATTTCTTCGGGCAGCAAAATGACTGACCTGGCAGTCATGTTTCTAACCTTGTGGCGCTTCCTTTCAAAGAAACAAGACTATTGCATAACTACCCGATATCTACAGTGTAAATAAAGAAAAAGTTACAATTCAGCACAAACATGTGAACCCCAAGCGACATTTGCTTACCAGGAGCTAATTGGGTTCGAGCAACCACCCTGTCCAAGAATAGAAGGGCGACTCCCAGTTGCAGCAGCTTCCACATCTAGTACATCACATTTCAGCTTAAACATGGCAGCCCAAGCATACCTTTTCATCAACCCACTTAGCTGACTGTCACACGTTAGAGGAACCATGATGCCACATTCATCCATGAAGCTGAACTTTGCAGTCTGCTTCAGCCATAATTCATCATGATTACGCAGAGCAGCAACCATACCAGATATAGTGTAGATCTGCGCAGGCGCTTCTTCCATCGTGATACAATGGTGTCCATACCACTTGCCCTTAGAGTCGTACCTGTAGAGGACTACCGTAACCAGGTAAGGGGGTCCGCGTAGATCCCACTTGATAGAAAACTACGGACAAAATATGTTTGTCAGCGTTGGGATAACAAACAATTTGAGATTCACTAGCTAGCTAGCACTTATAATTAGTGTGAATAGAAAAGAGAAGGATAGCTCACCCGCTTGTAGAAGAACTTCTTCTTTCTTGGTACTAGGATCTACCATCCTCCGAGATGCTCGGCTCGTCGGCGGCCGAGGCGGGCTAGAGCCTCGCAACGGCGGCTACTGGCATGCACCATTGGAGCTCGGGATTAGCGACTGGGTGCAGCAACTGGGCGCAGCAACTTGGCGCTAGAAGTCAAATGTTAGAAGGGATTGTCCTGCCTGGTCAACGCATCCTATCCACTTAGCTACTCGATTTGCCTAAGAGGTTGCCACATTGGTGCTCGTGTCACGGACAGATGACCGACATGAGGGTCCCGACCATCTACTTCACGGGGCAGTTTAACAGAATGTTTGAATTTGGCAGGGGTGAGATGAGTTTGCCTCGAAATGGCTCCTCTCAGTAGTTGGCGGCCCTAACATTTTGAAACGCGGCAATTTCAGGCAACTTAGGTACCGCCATGCGCTAGGCCATGCGAGCTTTGGTACCGTAGACTGAATAGGCCCTCCATGGAGGACGATGACGAGGAGGTGGAGATGTTTTTCCTGAGGTACAAGGAGTACATCGCGCCAAGCTACTACAACAATGGTTCTGATGATGATGTGGCTGATGTCTACATCCACCGTGACGTCTATGATCCACCAGAGATCGATTGGGTGGCAATGAAGAAAGCTCAACAAGAGAGATAAGATCGCAAGCCGCATGTAAAAGGGCATGTGGAGATGGTCAAGTTCATCACCACGAATCCTAGGCCGCACAAGCATAAGGAATTATCTAATATTGGTGCAGGTGCTAGCAAGGGAGCGAATGCACCACTCTCGAACCCAACCATTGGTACTCGTATGAAGGTTAATACTCAAGAAGAGTGGAGGTACGGTTTCCACTTCCCCGATCCATCCATTATGGATGAGGAAGAAGAAGATGTCCCCAGGACCAAGGATCGCGTGCGGGCACTGGAGATATATCAGAAGCAGGACCTACTCCATCGCGTTGAAGTCCGTCACTGTCTCAATGAGATGGAGAAGAAGGAGGACCTCCTACCATTGGTGACTAAGATCGCAGATAGAGTGGACACTCTGCAATCTGATTTGCGTAGGTGCTACAACTGCATCACTTCCCTAGAGGATACCAACAAGAAGCTACGCACCGCGGTGTTACATTTCATCGTGCCATAGTGATCTACAATAATCACGGTATCAAATAATCACAAGGGATTATTTGATCCTTCCTAGCTTGATTCCAAGCTTGGGGAGATCTTTAAGACCTTGTAATCTATCTTATAAGTTTTACATTACTATTTTAGTTTTGGATTAGTTCAAACTAGCAATAAAGTTTGCATCATTAGAATTCCCTTCAGGAATAGTCGATCCCTTTAATGAAATTCCGAGTTTATTATTATATATGGAGCAATATTGAGTTTGTGTTTATTTTATTGGATATATGAATGGCTTGAGTATAATTTTACTTGCACTTGATGATAGCAATATGAGTCTTCCACACCATTGGTATTAATGGAACATATAAAGATAATTTGGTCAATATGTTGTAAGTCTACGGTTTGATTTACAAAGAAAAATTATCTATGCAGTTAAGTTGAAAAAGAAAACTTGAACAAAGAAAAATTAACGTGCTATCAAAATAGAGTGAGAACAAGTCGATGTAGAATCTTCAAGTCATAATAATGCTTCATATACAATTAGAATTTGATAATTGAGATCATTAAACTTTGAAATCCTACATGAAGTGGAATGTATGGCTAGCTCCTTTGCACAACACTTAAGCAAAAGTGTGAGCATATATACAAAAGAGAAGAAAATAAAGAAGAGAAAGAGTGAGTGTGCAAAGGGAAAATAGTCATATACCACTATATTGTAGTATGACAAATAGAAACTTTTGAGATTTTGAATCCCAATTGAATACGTTGATATTAAAACACTTGGGACTACCTTGCTAACTCATTCGGTTGACCTGGATACTCTTACATTATGTTGAGATTCATCTTTTTTGAACTATTGATCACTAAGGTGTGGAATCCTTCTAATACTATTCAGATGGTTCGAGTAAGGTACTATTCATGAACCCATTCCTATGTATCATATATGATAAACACATGCTGCAACTGCCTCATTTATTTTATCAACTCAGCTTCATGAATATGAGAATCACATCCATTAAGCTAAACTTGCTCGGGACGAGCAAGACTCTAAGCTTGGGAAAGCTGATGAGTGCATATTTGCATCATGTTTTACATTAATATTTTCCATTGTAGATGTAGGATCTTGGTATTTTATAGTGCTCGCGCGCACATTTTATGTCTGTTTTCACCAGGATTAGGACAGATGATGGATCCAATGGATACAATTGTTGGAGCAGTTGTACTGAGGAGAAAAGGAGTCAAAAACAGCATAAATCGCTTATTTGGGAAATATTAATAATACCAGAAGAAAACCCGAAGAGAACAAAGGAGATAGACGGTTCAACGACCTACTATACGACCGGAATAAATTTTATGGCCGTATAGTTCCGGTCGTATAGTTGGCACCGCCACCGCCTCCTTAAATAGTTTCACCCCGTGCAACTGGATCAGGGAGATGACATATAGAACACCCATAAATCGCCGAAACCTCACCCCCGGAAGGCATCTAGAGGGGGAACTCATCCATTGGGGATCCATCTTCACCCTGCACAGATCTGAGAGGCTAAGGCACCGATCTTCATCATCCACAGCTACATCACCACCATCTCCATCCATCCCATCTACATCTTGTCTAGATCTTGTTGTAATTTCCATACTCGTTGTGGATTTATACAAGTACTATTCATCTATGATAGATTCCATTGTTATTGCCATAATGTTGATTTCCTCCATGTCTAATTAGATCATTTGTTTGGGGAGATGGAGAAATCCTAGTATGAGATTGAAATAAGATAAAGTTTATTATGATATTCATCGTTGTGACCATGTGTTAGATTGTCTTCATCTAATGTTGAGATAAGTCGAACTCTCATTATTTGCCTCTCATGGGGACTCGATGGAGGGAAATACTTGTTGGTAGATGGAGGCGTGATAGCACTTATAGTGACTATAAAGTTGTTGGCACTTCTTACGTATCAACTTGGGAAGCCGAGGAAACTCACGGAACACTATCCATGCCATGGGATACGTCCTACGGGATTACATCCCTTAATAGCACAGTAATTCGATTGATGTCGATTGCTGACTGCTGTGGTTATGAGGATGATGTGAGCAGCGGTTGCTGCCTATTTGTCTGAATACAGAGTTCCTCCCACACATACATAGTTGAGAATGTTCATGATAATAATCTTTATCTTAGCTCTTTATAATGCTAGTGGTGTATCCGCTACTCCCTGAGAATGCTTTTCTCCTATTGCAGCTCCAATCTTTCTTACATACGCGATACTTACTTTCTGTGTTCAGTTATTTTACTTTACTTTACTATTGCTCTTATACCTAAAACCCCAAAACACCTTTTTACACAATACTCACATTTTATCTTGTCACTTCAAACTTTATTTAGCATTTCTATCGTAATATCTATTTAAAAAATTATTAGACTTCAGACTCCTGCTCCTTGTGGGATCGATATCTTTATTTCGAAACTAGCTACAAACGATCTATACACTTGCAGTCATTTGGACCGCTAAGGAGCTCGTCTAATTCCTTTGTGAGATCCTTGATTTTCTTCCTCGGTGCCTTGATGAACCACAAGTGTAGGGGGTGTATCGTAGTACTTTCAATACATAAGAGTGTCGAACCCAATGAGGAGCAGAAGGTGTTGACAAGTGGTTTGGATCAGGAATTCTCTGTAAATACTTAGCAAACAAATTTTTAGGTTTTCTTATAATGCAGATAAATAAAGTGCGAGTAAATAAAAGACAATAATAATAATTGGAGCAAGTGGCCCAATCCTTTCTTTAGCAAAGGACAAGCCGGTTGTATTACTTAAGATGACCAAACGTTCTCGAGGACACATGGGAATATTGTCAAGTGCTTTCGCTTCATATAGTTGATTAATCTTCTCTGGTTGGATAAGTGTTGTGTGGGTGAACCTATGGTAATGTACTGACCTTACTAGGACTAATACATACTTGTGATTATACCCCTTGCAAGCATCCGCAACTACAGGAAAGTAATTAAGATAAAAACCTAACCACAGCCTTAAACTCTGAGATCCTACACTCCCTTATGCAAAGGTTTCCTAACGGGGGTTTAGGTTTCTGTCACTCCGGCAACCCCATGATTAGTAGCCAAATACACAATGCATTCCCCTAGGCCCATAAAGGTGAAGTATCATGTAGTCGACGTTCACATGACACCACTAGAAGACTAGCACCACAACTTAAATATCAAACCATTAAATCTTTCTCAACACAATTCCACTACTAACAACATGACTTCTCCCATGTCCTCAAGAACTAAACAAACTACTCACGAGACATCATATGGATCAAGATCAGAGATGAAATAATGATAAGTAACAATCTGAACATGAACAATAATTCAATGGCTCCACTCAATAGCATCAACTACAACAAGTAATCAACACCATGAAAGTTTCCCCTAAGAACTATGCAAGATTCAACCCAATTGTTACAGCGGTACGGACTGGTAGTGATGGTGCAGGTGGAGATGATGGTGAAGATGACGATGATGATCTAGATGAAGTCTAGCTTGATGATGATGTTGATGGCGATGATATCCCTTCTCCGGGAAGGAATTTCCCGACAGATTTCTGCCTGCCGGAGAGCTCTTTCTCTCTCTGTAGTTTCCACCTCGCAGAGGCGGTGGAATCTTTCTGTGGTCGCCCCATGAGTCTTAGGGTTTCGAGGGGATTATATACGCCAAAGGGCGATGCTAGAGGTGGGCCAAGGTGGCCACACTACCTGGTTGCGTGGCCCAGGGGGGCCCATGCCAGGGGTGGTGTGGGCCCTCTGTGGCCTATCTCCACCTCCCCTTCTGGCATTCTTCATCTTTTGGAAAAATTGGATTTTTCGTATATTTTCTGGGATTTTCTGATCTTCGCAAATATTGCATCTGGATAGTGCTTTTTCAATCAGAATCCTGACTCTGGTGGTTCATCCTCCAAAAGTCACCAGTCATGCAAAAATAGATGAAATAACATAAGTATCATCTCTTAATATGAAATATATCAATGAATGACAGTAAATTATGATATAAATAGTGATGCAAAATGGATGTATCAACTCCCGCCAAGCTTAGACCTCGCTTGTCCCCAAGCGAAACCTGAGCTCAATAAACATGACCACAAGTTTATGGAGTGAAGTGTCGATAAAGAGAATACGGACAAGAAGCATCACATTCATCAATAGACAAATTATAACAGAAAACAACTCACTATTATATAACTTAACTTGTAATGAGTAAGGGAAACACAATAAAGATACACAAAGTAAATCATAATTGGTAATGGCAAACTTTGTTCTTGGTCAGAGAATGGTTAACAAATTGCAGGTGTCAAACATAATGGGGTTTTCAATGATAGCTTTCAAAGTAATATTCACTCAGACAAGAGCAATGTGCAAAACAAGGAACATAAGAAACATGATTGAATAAATCATTATATGGATAATTGAATCACAACAACTCAAATGCTTGCTTGAGATATAAAGGAATAGGTTTACCGACTCAACTAAAAAGTAAAAGATAGGCCCTTCACATAGGGAAGCAGGGATTTCAAGTTTCATAAATGTTACTTACTAGCTTTGAGCTCTCATTGCCCCTATCATAGGCATCTTGAAGTGATTAAGGTTAATGTGAGGGAAAATATGAGTTATATGCTTGAAAAATTATAAGTTGAAAATCTCATGCCCCTTGAGTACGAGTGCTAGACCTCATACTACTCAACTTTGGTCTCTGGTAAGTTCTTGTCATTGTAAGTGTATATGTATCATAGACAACCGCCAATGGGGTACCCCTTGCCCCATGACAAAGGAGCTATCCAATATCAAAATGACAAGACAATAGACAGTGAGCATCTCAGTGATCTTTTTATTTGCTCTTTGCATAGGTTTTTATTGAGGATGCTTCATAGAATGCCACTATGGTTATGCTGCAAGTTTGCACCATGATTAGGCATGGCTTAGGCTAGCTGCCTAGGCGTTTCTCTAACACATATACAAACTCCATGAGCTTACAAGCTCGCTTATTTCACACCACCGACATCCATAAACAAAAGAACATGATATCAATTAATAATAAATACAATGTTGAAAGTGGACCCCATGATAAAATGGTTTTGCTAACTCCCAACTTATCATTTGCAAGCATACAAGCTTCATAAGATAGTCACAATGGTTCAAATTGATTAAGTACAAGAAAATAAAGTGTGCCATCAAGTTTGTGAGAGCTTTAATCACTATCACATAACAAGTTAGACAGATAAAATTTGAGAATTTACTTGAAATAGCAATAATGCTAATAGGTAGATATGGTGGACACAAATGGCATAGGTTTTAGTTCAAGGATTGGATGCACGAGAAGCATTCCCTCTCAGTACAGGTTTTTCGCTAGCAAGGCTAGGTAGCAAGCATGAGAGTTGAAGCAAACAAACAAACATACAAGTGATAGAAACAATCATGCAATCTTCCTTGGAAACACAAAAGATCTTAACTAGAGAATACTAAGCTTATGAGCCAATCAACAAAGACAGATAATGAAATTATATTTCTAAAAGTACTTTTCTCTTTTCCATTCAATCCTCAAATAGTGTTGCTACTGACCAGAGCTAGGTTTGCCAAAACCAACTAAATTTACTTAATGATCCCAAAGTGATACCAATACTAACAACAAGATCAATCATATAACAGAAATTGCAAACTAAAATAAGATGTGCAAAAAGTAAATGATAGAACTTCTCATTAATATTCCATAATGACAACTCACACCAAGGGATACATAGATAACTAACTAGAGGAGAGATACTTCCACAATGCAAACCATCCTATATGATAACTTCTCTATTCATGATATGACTCTACTAATAAGGTAAAAAGATGAAAGATAATGATGTGATACCGCGACACTCCCCCAAGCTTGGAACAAACCAAGGGGATGCCAAAACCTGATGATGAATTACTCCTTTGGAGGTGGTGGTGTTCTCTCGATAAGCTTTCAATCAATTTCTTCAAATCCTCAGTCTCTAAGGTGAGAGTATGAATCAACTCCGAATTGTGCTCAATGTGGTTCATGATCATGTCGGAATGTGAATCCCAGCCCTTATGATTCTTTCCCCACTCTTCCTCCTTAGAGTGTTCTTTTCCTGCATGGTTAGAATGAGGCATATCCCAATTGGAGGGTAATTTTTCCTTAGGCATCTTTTGGAATTGCTGCTCATGTATAAGGGTATGGAAGGGATTATTAATGCATGGAGGAAGTGACCGGTAAGCCAAGCAAAGGCGCGAAACCTTCCCTCTAGTGGACATCCATGCAGTCCTTTTGAGCTTAACAGGATTTGCCACCACTCCAATGCTTGCAATGGTGGTGCTAGTGCACAGATGCTGGTCTTCCTTCACTTCCTCTTCAACTTCACTCTGGATCTCATCCTCCTCCTGCTTGGGGTCTTGGAGATCATCTTCCATAAGCTTCTTGCCCTTATCGTTGGTGGAGACCAATCGTTCTTCTAAACTTGAGAGTAGTTCCTGACAGAAACAGATCGAAACAAAAACACGAAGAGAACACAATATATGGACCTCGGGGGATCCGGGGGATTATATATAACAAAGTTTAACAACAAAAGGAAGGTACTGGGAGAAAACGGGGTTGAGACGGGCACCGGGGTGGCCACACACCCTGGTGGCGCGACCAGGTGGGCCCACAGCACGGGGTGGTGTGACCCCCTGGGCTCCGTTTCCGTCCCTTTTTTGAATCATTATCTTCCATGTTAGATAAAAACTGCAAAAATATAAATTGAAAAGTTTTTCGCGGATGTTTTTTTACTAGAACTATTACCTATTCGAAAATGGACTCTGCTGGTTTCTGAATTTGGTCTTTAATAAATTCTTCTGGAGTCACCACTTGAATAATACCAATATCTTCATTGTAATAATCTTCAAAAATATAATGTTTGAGTCTTTTGACCATTCTTCAACTCATTACATCATTCTCTCCTAACACTTGAAAATTTCTTTCATACAAAACTTCACACAATATTCATTAGTAACACTAGTCATCAACCCGTGCAACTGCACGGGCAAGATTTTGAAAACTTTGAAGAACATTTTGTTGCTTAATGTAGTTTTGCTTTCACTTTCCATAGTTTAATCTTTTGTTTCACTATTACTGCTGAAGTATAACAATACCGATAGCGTTCTTATTACACATAATCTAATATATATACATGATACATGAGGAAATATATATATATTGTTTACATGAAAATTTAGTTCCTTTTACATGATACTGACACTAGTATATACCGATCCATTCGTCTAATCGGTAAAACTCAAACTTAACTAACCAGCACCCCTAAAAGAGAAAAGGCCAAATAGTAGGCGTGCTACTAAATTAGTATCATATATATGAACGAAGTAATAATATTAGTTACGCAAATATTCATGCAATTTGAGTCATATCTCTAATTTTTTTAAGCAGAACACTGATGCCACCGCATGTCCTTGCTAAGATTAAGTTAAATTGTACATGGATGTGTTGTTCATATAACACGAGCTTAATTGGACGTACTATTATAAGGCAGAAGATTCGGTATTCATCCTGATATAATGTTTATCTAATGATATAACTTTAGATAAATGTTAGAAAATGATAAAAAGAAAAATCTTAATCAGACATATGTTCAAATTAGAGAAATGTAGCACAACTTCTGCTATTATTTAGCGTAATATCATTAATTTACTAAAGTGTGTAGTAATGTTCTTAATAGAGATTAAAACTGTAAGCCTATGATATTATGGACTGCGTGCTCAATATAACTTCAGAATCTGAATCAGCGGAAACAATAAAGATAAGCATTTGTATATTGAACATAAAGTCAAAAATCAATGATTGTTTATTGGGACTTATGCAGATATATGACCATGCAACAACATTACAGATCATATGATTTCTTATGGTTCAGTTGTATTGCTCTTATCTCTACATTGCTGCAATGTTTCTATATGTTGTTGTTATTGACATATTCAGAAACAGATGATTTGGTGGATAAAATTACATTGCACCATGATACTTGGTATTTTTTCCCACATAACTCCTATAGAAATCAAGAGCAACTGAATTTCCGAGCATCAATGTCGTTCATGGATGCACTCTCAAACATAAGATATTTAGAAATAAGAAGAAAGCTAAAACATGGTTATCAAGTGACATTTCTCTATCTTATCTTGAATTTCTACAGATTGTTCAAGTACATGAGAGATACATTAAATCCGAATACGCATGCCGGGGACAATACTTCTCCAAAAAATGTTATGCATGTCAACAATATCTGAATTACATATTACCAATTAGTTGTTTTCTCAAATAAAAAAAGCGCGCGCACACACACCCACACAGAGAGATGAATGAGTCTGCTACCTTATCACTTTTCACGTAGATTCCCATCAACCTATCATTTGAAGTTCTATGCGTGTCAACAATGTCCAGAAATGCTATGCATTTATTGGTTCTTTACCATTCTCATATTCCAATCGACATATCATTGCAAGTTTTTCGGCATATTGATTATCTTCATATCTTACAAACGACATGCTTGGAGCTTTTTCCTTCTAATGCAAAATTGACATGACAGCAACATTGGTATGTCTCCGTCAGTTCATTCAAAATCGTAGTAGCCCTTCCCGTAAAATGCAACCAAGGACATAATATACATGTTTTGAATTGACAACCTTCGGTGAATATCAGAATTCACATATTTCACAGAAGAGAATACTTATTAGCATATAACTGAGCCAAATATGATAAAACCGTATTTACATGGATTGTCTATACAAATGTATGGCTACTATTTAACAACAAATAGTTTCAATGACATGTGTGCAAATTTCCATTTGGAACACCATAGTAGAAGCGTACCTACAATACTGCACGTTTTAATCTTGAGAAACTAGATATGTGAGCAAACCTATGTAGGTTGCATAGAAAATTAGGGAACACAGGCTATGCAATAACTGAAAAAATCATGGGCATATATCTTACTAAATTTCCCCGCTATAGATTTCAGTCTGGATGTAAGTTCTTCTCTGGTGGCATCCTTCGTCATCAAATGTACCCACCAAGCTATGTACCTTATAAATTCAATCCTCGGGATAAGAAACAAAATTTAAGCTCTACCTACTAAACATATATATTTCTAACTCAGACATGTATGAGGCAAGCATCGTGTTACCTGCCCTGCATGAGTTCCAAGTATGTCGGAAGCAAAGCCAAGCATATTATGCTAGCCAATCCCGCGCAAGCTTTTTTACCCAGTTCAAGCAATTAATCGAATGTTTGGTGTGCACTAATAATGGATCCTTAATTGGATATGTAGTAAAGGTCTCTAGTAATCAAATTGCCAATCTACACCCTCATGTAACTTGATGATATGTAGTAAAGGTCTCTCGTAATCAAATTGCCAATCTACACCACATGTAACTTGATGTACTCCCTCTATTCAGAAATAAGTGACTTGCATTTGTCTAGATTTATATCTATCTATACAAAATGTGTCTAGATATAAACGAATCTAGACAAATCTTTTGTCTAGATTTATATGTATCTACACACTAAAACGTGTCTAGATACATGTGAATCTAGAAAAATCTAAGTCACTTATTTTTGGGCGAAGAGAGTATAACATATTGATTTAAATGTATTCTTGTTTGGTTGGAAAAAATAGCAGGAGTTAATTGGTAGGCCTTCATAATGGATCTCAAACATCATACAAGATATAAGGAATTGGATTAGCAGAAGCTAGATGTTGGCTTCCCTGGCAAAATTGAGGATCAGTAAACTTAAATATCACCTGGCTATAGCCCTATGCTATATATATTGCAATCACCGTAATACATGATACCTTGTGGCTTGCGTGCTAGCCTATCAAGATTGATCTACAGCAAGGAATATGCATAGAGAATTAGAGATAGATCAGTACGAGACCATATATATATGTACTATTCAAAATTTGGCCTGGTAGAATTCCTAATCTAATTTTTCGTAATAGAGATGCAATGCAACCGAGCTGCCACAGGAGGCATCGGAGCTGCTGGATGGTGCGGCTAACCAAGTCGTTTGATCCGCCGCTTGCTTGGTCGCTATACCAGGCAACCAAAAATCATGGCCACATGGAGACTTGCCTGAGATTGTGAGAGGAGCCCGGAAAGGCAGAGGAACTACCGGACTGCACCGCAAGACCGATTAGGCCAGCTCGAAGAGGACGATAGAGGTGGCGAATCGTGGAAGGAGCCTCTTCTTTTTGGTTAACGGCTGGAGAGTTATGTAAAAATCCTTCGGGTGGGATATCTAGCGAGGACTCCTCAGATATTTCATCCAATGGTTGTAAATAACTAAATAGGAGATCCTACGGATGATTATGTTAGTTTCTTAGGATTAATGTGGTGACTTCTATAGTGCCTCCAATTAGTAAATATAAGATTAGTGCATGCAAGATAATAAACCTTTGGGTTCAATTTCAACTGAAGTCCATCAAAACATAAGCTACTGTAGCAATTCCTTTCAAAATCCCAAAATAATTCAAAAAGGAAATCGATTTAAGAGGCATATGTAAAAAAATGGTAGGAATTTATCAAAACTGACCAGCAGGTAACGATCAATTTTTTATAAAATCTTCTGTTGCTAAAATCAAAAAATGCAAAACTAACGAAATTTTAATAACAACCTTAGGCATGCACACAAAAAATTACAGATCAGTGCGATGTTCTCGGATTTTTCACGATTTTTTTACAGTGAATCACAAAAATCTATTTTGGGACATCAACTTCCCCAAATCTTACTTCTCTCTCATTAGAGGCTAATCTTGATACAAAAACCAAACAAAAAGGATAAGGAGAGGTTATTACAGAAGCAATAACTTCCAAGACTCAAATAAACAAAAATAAACTGAAAGCAAGAATATAATGGGTTGTCTCCCAAAAAGCTCTTTCTTTATAGCCATTAAGATAGGTATGATAATTTCAGTGATGCTCACTTAAGAATATGAATTGAAGTAAAAGAGAGCATCAAGAGGCAAATATACACATATTTAAGTCTAACCCACTTGCTATGCAAGGGAATTTTGTAAGAAAATAAATTATTGAAACAAGAGGCTACTGGCATAGGAAGGCAAAACAAGTGTAACATAAAGATTTTCAGCATGAAGCGAGGAAACTTAATATTATTGAGATGCATAAAAACCATTTTCCCTCTCTCATAATAACTTTCAGCATCATGAATAAATTTAATGATATAACTATCACATGAACCATAGTAGCAATGATCACTTATTCTGACAGAAAACACAGGGACACTAGCTTTCCTAGTTCTACTAGGATGTGAAACAATATTAGAAGTATCCTTACAAAGGATAATGTGTCCATCTTCTACATTTTTAGTGACAAGGTCTTTAACATTTGCTACTAAAGGTTCAACATCTATTTGTTCATCAGGTTCTACAGCTTTCTTTGACTTTTGTTAACCATACTAGCTATCATAGAATGTTCCTTTACCTTAACAGGAAAAGGTATTTTCTCGATGTAAGGTTCAGGTAAAATACGATCAGCAGTATAAACTTAAGTATTTCTAGCAGGAACACAATTAACAATATCTTTAGATAGCTCATGATACTTGTTCCATTTCTTTTTATGAATTTCAATATAAGAGGCAAAGGCCTTAAAACAATTTGCAATACTTTGAGAATCAAGATCATAAGCAACACTAATATTATGAAAGTCATCAGTTCCCATAAAAGATTTAATCCATTCATAATCATAATTTATACCCGACTTTCTTCCTTTATCATTCTCCCATGCTTCAACATTGTCTTGAATACGGTCTAGAAGATCCCATTTAACTTCTTCTTTCATATGTGTAAGTGATCCAGCTCAAGAAGCATCCAATAAATCCTTATCATGAAGAGAAAGCCTTGCATAAAAGTTATTGATACTAATATTATTAGGGAGCTCATGAATAGGACATTTGACAATTAGTAACTTCAATCTCCCCCAAGGTTGGGCGGTACTCTCTACATCACGAGGCCAAAAGTTATACATTTGATTCCGATCTTCATGAATATCAGTAGGAGGATAAATTTTGGAATAAAAGAGAGGTACATTTTCCTCCCATTCAAGAGATTGGTCATTCTTTAGCAGCTTATACCATTCCTCAGCTCTGCCTTTCAATGATATAGAGAATAACTTTTTCTTAACTTCATCTGTTGTAATACTTGCACACTTGAACAATCCGCATAATTCATGTATAAAAACAAAATGATCACCAGGATTGACAGTTCCATCTCCAAAATAGTAGTTATCCATAACACGATCAACAATTTTTGTAGGTATTTTAAAAGTATCAATTTCAACAGGTCGTGGTTCATCTACTACCTTAGCAGTGGTAGTAGCATTCCGAAATAAGAAACTACGTGAATTATCCATATTGAAAATAAAGTAACAAATAGAAATAAACAATACTCACAGTAGAAGTTTCCTTTACCAGTTCCACTCTTCAATAGCGCTTCACTCCCCGGCAATGGTTCTAGAAAATAGTCTTGATGACCCACAAGTATAGGGGGTGTATCGTAGTACTTTCGATAAATAAGAGTGTCGAACCCAACGAGGAGCAGATGGTGTTGACAAGTGGTTTGGATCAGGAATTCTCTATACAAAATTAGCAAACATATTTTTAGGTTTTTTTTGATAATGCAGATAAATAAAGTGCAAGTAAATAAAAGACAATAATAATAATTGCAGCTAGTGGCCTAATCCTTTCTTTAGCAAAGGACAAGACGGTTGTATTACTTAAGATGACCAAACCTTCTCGAGGACACATGGGAATATTGTCAAGTGCTTTTGCTTCATATAGTTGATTAATCTTCTCTGGTTGGATAAGTGTTGTGTGGGTGAACCTATGATAATGTACTGACCTTAGTAGGACTAATACATACTTGTGATTATACCCCTTACAAGCATCCGCAACTACAAGAAAGTAATTAAGACACAAACCTAACCACAACCTTAAACTCTAAGATCCTAAACTCCCTTATGCAAAGGTTTCCTAACGGGGGTTTAGGTTTAGGTCACTCTGGCAACCCCACAATTAGTAGTCAAATACACAATGCATTCCCCTAGGCCCATGAATGTGAAGTATCATGTAGTCGACGTTCACATGACACCACTAGAAGAATAGCACCACAACTTAAATATCAAACTATTAAATCTTTCTCAACACAATTCCACTACTAACAACATGACTTCTCTCATGTCCTCAAGAACTAAACGAACTACTCACGAGACATCATATGGATCAAGATCAGAGATGAAATAATGATAAGTAACAATCTGAACATGAACAATAATTCAATGGTTCCACTCAATAGCATCAACTACAACAAGTAATAAACACCGGGAAAGTTTCCCCTAAGAACTATGCAAAATTCAACCCAATTGTTACAGCAGTACGGAGTGGTGGTGATGGTGATGGTGGAGATGATGGAGAAGGTCATGATGATCCCGATGAAGTCTAGCTTGATGACGGTGTTGATGGCGATGATCTCCCCTCTCCGGGAAGGAATTTCCCTGGCAGATTTCTGCCTGCCGGAGAGCTCTTTCTCTCTCTGTAGTTTCTGCCCCGCAGAGCTGGCAAAATCTTTCTGTGGTTGCCCCACGAGTCTTAGGGTTTCGAGGGGATTATATATGCCAAAGGGCGATGCTAGAGGTGGGCCAGGGTGGCCACACCACCTAGTGGCGCGACCTAGGGGGGCCTGCGTCAGGGGGTGGTGTGGGCCCCCTGTGGCCCATCTCCACCTCCCCTTCTGGCATTCTTCATCTTCTAGAAAAATAGGATTTTCTGTGATTTTCTGATCTTTGCAAATATTGCATCTGGACAGTGCTTTTTCCATCAGAATCCTGACTCTGGTGGTTCATCCTCCAAAAGTCATCAATCATGCAAAAATAGATGAAATAACATAAGTATCATCTCTTAATATGAAATATATCAATGAATAACAGTAAATTATTATATAAAATAGTGATGCAAAATGGACGTATCATGCCTTCAGCATCGTACGTTCCCATTCATATATGGAGTTATGAATAAACCAAAGCTAGTTTATTGTGACACCCTCGGGATCATAGTTAGACAAATCCTAGACCTTAGCCTGACATAAGCCTAACCTAGAACTCAAGAGTTTACAGTGAGAAAATTGATAACACAACAGTGGCCCTATGACACAAAAATTATTACAGTAAGGTCATAACTGAGTAGAGAACCAAAATATTACAAGCAGAGGTCACTGACCACATACATCAAACAATGGAAGCCAAATTATTCTATTAAGTATAGCAAACTTAACAAATGGCCTAAGAAGCCTAAAGCATAACAATGACATCCCAACCCATAATTCTAGGCGCCGGCTAGGAACCCCAAACTACTCATCGATGTCGATGTCGTACAAAACTCACCTTTAGGGAACACTTACTCTACAACAAAAGTATCAATGAAGCAAGGGTGAGTACAAGGTGTACTCCGCAAGACTTATGGCTGGTGGAGCTATTTTTGCATAATATTATCTTTGTTTGTAAAACAAGAGGGAGTAGAAGCTCAACTAGCAGATCATTTTAAAAGGGGATAAGAGAGCGACATCTCCAACTATAATCATCAATTTTGATATCCACCAAATCATCATATTTTATCTCAACTAGGATCACCCCTCATACCTTGAGGAAGCATTCTTAAGCACATATTGACCAGCCAAGTTCTACGATTAGGTTCATGTTCTCTATGATCTTAGAATCTGGTCACCAAGTCGTCCATAACTATGGACATGGCTTTTCAAAAAGATTTAACCCTGTAGGGGTGTACAACTTTAACCACATGAACAACCTTCTCTTAATGCCACCGGTAAAGCGCACTTCCCTTGTGCGCTAGCAGAGGGCAGTTAAACAAGACCTTTACCTAACTTTCGCCTAGATCCATGAGCCACCAAGAAAGGGTATTATGTCTGCTATAGTTGGCCGCACTCTCAGCTCGGTCCCTATCTCTATGCCTAGGAATGTAGAGTCTAGCCCCGTAGAGCCCTCCTCCCTGGACACACCCTATATGCGAAACTCCATCCAAATGCATGGGAAATAACACTCGAACTACAGACTCATGGATCCAAACTAGTCAAGTTAATATAGGCTTCAAAGCAAGTAATGCAACAAATAGGATACTCTATTTATCGATACAGGACCAGAATAGAATCGTATGCATCATGGCAAGAATTGAAATACTTTCGAAAATATAGGATTGTATAATGGTGGGGATATGCTTGCCTTTGCCTGTTGATAACCAAAAAACATATCTTCGTAAACCTTGTACTTGAGTTCATTATAGTTGGTCAAGTATGGATCCTCGATCTTTGATGGTGTTGATCTTTGTCTTTGATTTTGGACTCGTTCTCAAGTTCTACCAGCAAAAATGATGATATGACAAGTTAAATGTTATTGATATGAACCATTATACATGCTTGGTATTTTAAACAAGATTTGAGGAGTCTAAACCCTAAAATAAGGAAACCTCGGAATCACCTACGGGTTTCATTTTGTTCTTCTAATAAACTTGTTAGTTTAAGTTACTTAAAATGCATGAATTTTACGCTAAAGTGTAGATCTCATTTTTATGAATATTTAATACTCCCTCCGTTCCTTAATATAAGGTGTATAGTTTTCTTGCACAAATATTAGCACACAGGTTGGGAGGGAAAATTTTGTTGCTTTAGGACATGGATACCCTAGGTGATTTACGTGATACATAGGAAAAATATAAATTTTGGGTATCCTCTCTCTCCTTATCGGATTAATGGCCTCCTAAATAAGAGGAACAAATCTCAAAATTCTCTATACACCTTATATTATGGATTTTTTTACAAAAAACTATACACATTATATTAAGGAACGGAGGGAGTATATTATACATATTTTTTCTGATATACAAATTAAAAGATATGATTTTTCTAGTATTAAACAATTTTCTCTAATTTCTGAAAAAGGTTTAAAGGATTAGTGACGTCTGGTTGATGTCACCATCTACCTTTCATCCATTTTACATAGAGGAGGGGCTAGCCACTATGATTGATGAGTGGGGCCTGAGGGATGCACCAGCTGCCATACTGGACGGTCAGCGGTCAAATGGACCCATGGCCACGTCAGCACCACATTGGCACAACGTCACCATGATGTCATGTCACCAGCCACATATAGATGGTCATCGACGACGGTGTTTGCGGGCACACGTGCACAAGCTAGGCATATGGGTCGAACCACATGGACACGGGGAGCAATAAACTAGTGGCACGCTTAGAAAAGGTCACCAGAACAGGTCATACAACGGTGGCCAGCAGCGGCACACGCATGACACGGGAGCGATTCAGCAAGAGAGAGGAGTATAGTAGGAAACTAGGAAGTTTAGTGGCTCACTGAGATGCTCAAGGAAGGTTCGGGGAGCTCGAGGGCAGCCAGAATCGATGGTGGAGATGACAGCCGGAGTTAGATATGAGTGTTCAATTGGGGCGGATGGGGGCTCCCCAGCTTGCATACTTTGGTGTAGAGGATGCAGACGGCGTGGAGGTTATGAAATCTTGCTCGATGGAGCTCAAGGCGGCTCAGAACGACGGGGCACAACGTAGCCCGAGAGGCTAGGGTTCGATCTCTGCATGATATTAGGAGAGGAAGGGGACACAGTGGCATGTTGGGGCTTCCTGTGCAGCGGCGACGAGTCTTGTAGGCATCTGGGGGAGGGGGTGTGCATCACAGCGTCAAGACAGCGCATCAGGTGGCAGAGGGAGCTCCATCGAGTTACTTCTCATTGTTTGGAGGTTGAATACAAGAAAAAAGAGGGTCGAAGGGGTATGGTCCATGGTTGAGCCAGCTTAGGCTGCTTCCAGTCTAAGCCAGAGGGAGAGAGGAAGGGAGCTGCGGCTGCGCATGGGCAGCGGTTAGCGCAGGAGGTAGTTGGGCTACGGCCTGGTGCTGGCTCTAGCTTTTTTTTGCAGAAACTTTTCTATTTCTCTTATCTCATTTCCTATTTTTTAAGACTCATTTGAAATATGTTTTGGGACATTTTAAAAAATTACCAGGGAATTTGTAAAATACTTGAAGTACTCTGAGGCCCTTGTAACTATTTGGGCTCCACACTTTTTGTTATTTTCAAAATTCAAACCTATTTTGAATAGATTTACAAGAGAGGGAACATAGTTAGGGTTTAGGGTTTGTTTTGTTTTATTGCATGCATTTTTCAAAACTACATGATGCTCATGGAATGCACATTAAACCCTAATTATAAGATTAATAAAACTAGGGATGTTACAGATATATCCCCTTACAAGAATCTTGGCCCGAGATTCCTAAGGTAGGAAGAAAGACGGGAACACGGTTACACTAAGGATAAGTAGGAAATACACTAAATAACACAACGAGTATCTCATGGTCAACTCATGGAGTGAGTGTTCAGAAACAACCCTCAGATGATAACATGAAACATGTCAAGGTAACGGAGGAAACAAGAGGTGAAGGTTTCAAGTTATTAGATAGCTGGCCTTCATAAGGATGGACACCTTGGAATTTATGGGAGAGTTTAAACTTCTGAGGAAAGGAGGCTTCCAACATAAAAAACAGGACCACAAACTTCGAGAGGTGAAACTCTACTAGATGACTTAAGTAGAGATTTCATGCATACAAAGATATAGATCAATAAAACCAAGCTGTTGAACTACTTTTGAAATAGAGGGATCACTCTTTTGTTAAATAGAAGGCCAAGATAGAAGGTTGTTTTAGTGGAGAGGACTCATAAAAGTCACAAGAAACATGTAATAAGATAAACTTTTGATTACCAAAATCATAGTCTCTCTTCGAACATGGTTGGATAAAATGAAAGGAACTCTTTATTCATCTAGGATTATTAAAATCTTTGCTAAAGATCATGATATCACTTTACATCACTATTTGAATAGGTAACAAGATTCCTGATACACGAGAAAAAGAAACTTCATTCTCATAATCTATGTAATTGACATAGCAAGACGCTTGTCAACATGGAAGGGTCTGGGGATCGACCGAGAGAAATTTAGGAACTCTACTTTAAATGTTCTACTTGATATTTGAGGTACAAAACATTGAGTAAAGGTTGGACTTCAGATACAAAAGAAATCATGAGCACAACTCCTATAATAATATCATAGATGAAGCCTGATGAAGAGTGGATGTTATTGCTGAATCAAGGGAATATGGCAATAGGTCTTCCGACTAATTGTGTAAATCACCACATCAACCTTGCCAGAGTTTCAAAGAGACCTATATTAGAACCTTGAAGAACACCAACCATCATATCTACTTGAGATTGAAATTTGGTTAGGTGGGATGTTACTTCAAACTCAACATGTCCAAATAGAAAGTGTGCAACATTTACCACAGAGGTAAATTCACTAAATTTTCAAGATATGGACTACAGTTGCAAGCTCCAAAATAATGAGCTAGATTTCTTAACCCATGTCGTAGCAACTCATCAAAATACAACTGCACATACATGAAGTTCTTGCAACTAAATACAAATGCGTCCATGAGGGAACAAAGATAACTCTACAAAATCCGTGATGCCATCTTTCAATATTTGCGTGTGAATCGGAAAGGTCACTTCTAACATCCAAAGCACATATTTCAAAATGACTCGAAGACAGTTCTTTAAAATTTCAAAAATTAATGCCAAATAATCCACATGAACCTATTTGAGCATGGAGAAGACAAGGATGTCAACGATGGGCTCAACTACAAACTTATCGTGACACTCCAAGCAGATGGACTCATATGTCGTATGAACGAGGCAGAGTATTGATCAGACCAACAACGGACATGATGAGTACTCAAGTGAAACATCACGAGTAGAAACATCATCAAGATAGTCCATGGAATCGAGTTTAATTTGATGATAACCTAAATCAAATCAAAGGCAGGGGAAGATAACATATCCATAGAGGAGATAATATATTTCCTCAACACGAACAAAACCAGAAATTCCTTTAAGAATGAACCGAGTCAGATAGAACTTTTGTTTTACAACTCTCCAAGTTGTTGTTTAAGCTCAACCAACCAGTTCAAGGGTTATCTAGTATAGATCCTTGGAGAAAAGAGCAATTCAGAGAAATTTCTTTCTCATGAACTTGACAACATGGTCATGCGGCAACCAGAATATCACGAACCACCAATATGTCACTTAGTTCGAGAGAAAACTTGCTTTGCTGTGCAGGAAGACATAATATCAGAGCTTCAGCACAAGATTAACTCTTTGACCGAAGAGAATGCACCAGAATAATAGACTTGGTAGCATAATCATCCTTTTCTTAGTGATAGGGTTAACCATCACGCTAATAATGACACACATGTCCTTAGAGTTCAAAGCAATAAGATTTGCTAAGAATCTCCTATGACCACATTATTACGCACACGCAACATTCCTGGGCGTGAAAGCTCAGAGGAAGGGTGGGTAAATATGTGTAAGAACATCACTTCATTAAGAGGGTCATGAAACTCAACACGACCTCTTGGGATAGAAGGGTGTGATACTTCAAGGTAGAACATAGAAAAAGCTAATCAACGCCTCTTGATCTGCGGATTACAACACTTTGACCTGGTCCTAGAAATGACGAGGTACTAGAGTTTATTTCTCCTGAAATCCTGAAATGGTTTGTCTTGACGGACCACAAGAGTATCTTGCACCAGAATACACCAATGCACGTTCACTACTTGGCTACCAATTAGTAGACAAAGGTCAGAAACAACAAGGGAGAAAGAACATGCTCATGATAGAATCCCGAGATGTGGATGCATAAGTCAAGAACCTTTAAAAAACCAACACAAGAAGGAGGAGGTGTGGCATAGTCACGAATGTAGAAGTGAGACTCACAATGACAACTCTTGTCGTGATCTATTTCGTTCCATTAAAGAACATTTGCCATATCATGTCGTAGGGGGAGTCCTATGTGGTGGCAATTCAATCACGACAACAACCACAAGCTTGAAGGCTATATTTTTGATTAGCCATCCTGAAGTAATGCATAAACATTTACGACAGGGATCAACAAAATGGATCTTGGGTTAAAGGTTAGCTTCATGTACAAGATTCACAACACAAGAATCTAGCGAAATCATGGATCTTTGTTTCAATTCCATGGGTTAAAACCTGAGAAAGAAGTAACTAATACATGAGTGACACAGTGTACACTACAAGGTAGTAATCACGAGGTAGCTTCCAAAAGAAGAACTGACTTCTGAAGTACCCAAACAATAAAAAGGAGGCACACGAGGTGAAAAGTAACCTCGAAGCCTAGAACAAAGCACTTTGGAACCTACAATATAATATTGTGGGCCCATGAAAATAGAAAGATCATGATGGAGAGGAATCTCTCAACTTAAGTAGAACAAAGGGAATAAAGGAACTCACAACACACATAACTCTAGAGAACTTAACACTAGGTCAACTGGTTAATAATCGACATCGCTACAAGGTGATACGTTGTAAACGTATCTATAATTTTTTATGTTCCATGCTTGTTTAGTATCTACTTTCTTATGTTTTGTTCATACTTTGAGGTATTTTTATACATTTTCTAGAACTAACCTATAAGCAAGATGCCATAGTGCCAGTTGCCTGTTTCTGCTGTTTTTGGTTTCAAAAAAGCTAGTAAGGAAATATTCTCGGAATTGGACCGAACAAAAGCCAAAGTCAATATTTTACCCGAAGCAACACGGAGTCTAGAGGGGGACAAAGAGGGGCCACGAGGCGGCCACACCCTAGGGTAGCGTGGTCAGCCCTAGGAGCGCCGTGACCTGTTGTGGGCCCCTCAAGCCTCCACCGACCTTGCCCTTCCGCTTATAAAAGCCTCTAGGGACGAAAACCCTAAGTACCCGATCAAAATTCCACGAAAGAGGCTGTAGCCGCCGTCATCTCCATCCCTAGATCAGGAGGGATCTGAAGATCTTCCCGGCACCCTGCCAGAGGGGAGAGATCACCCTAGAGGCCTTCTTCATCACCATGACTACCTCCGGTGTGATGCGTGAGTAGTTCATCCATGGACTACAGATCCATGTAGTAGCTAGATGGTTGGTTCTCCTCATTTATGCTATCATGTTTAGATCTTGTGAGCTTTGTTCATGATCAAGATCATCTATTTGTAATATTACATGTTGTGTTTGTGGGGATCCGATGGATATTGAGATGCTATTTCAGATTGATTATTGATTCTACCATGTCTATGTTATTTGTGATCTTGCATGCTTTCCGTTGTTAGTAGCTATCTTGGCCAAGTAGATGCTAGAAACTCCAAGAGGGAGTATTTATGCTCGCTAGTGGGTTCATGCCTCTAGTAATCTGGGGAAGTGACAGGAATCTCTAAGGTACTAGATGTGTTGTTTCTACTAGGGAGAAAAGAAAAATCCTTTGTCCATGGGACAATCGTATTGTTTACTTTACACACTTTGCTTAATGAAATTATCTGTTGCTTGCAACTTAATACTGGAGGGGGTTCGGATGATAACCTGAAGGTGGATTATTACTCATAGATGCATTTGGATTACGGTCTATGTATAATGTTGTAATGCCCAATCAAATCTCATAGGAGTCAAGATGATTAGTATACGCATGCATGCTTTCTCGAGTTTGTCAATTGCCCCATTGTAATTTGTTCACCCAACATGTTATTTATCTTAAGGAGAATCACCTATAGTGAACTATGGACCCTGGTCTGTTCTTTTACCATTGATAAACCATCTACTATTTACTGTTTACTGTATTTACAGGCAATTACTATCTTCCAGACAATACGTTTAATCCTTTGTTTTCAGCAAAACCGGTGAGATTGACAACCTCACTGTAAGTTGGGGCAAAGTTATGTGGTTGTGTTGTGCAGGATTCCAAGTTGGTAGCAACACCTTGAAGTTGTTTCCTTGCTCCTACTAGTTCGATAACCTTGGTTTCATAACTGAGGGAAAACTTGCTGCTGTGCTCATCATACCTTCCTCGTGGGGTTCCCAACGAGCTCGAATATATTTTGAGCCATCACAAGGCACCTAAGTTTGAAAGACGAGAAGAGATATTAAAACTTTTCCAAACCAACACACGATAAGATAACCCAGAGTTACAATGATGCCAGGTAAGGAGTAAAAGAAGCATACTAGAGTTTTCACAGATACTTTTCATCTTTAAAATAGTTTTCACAAGCACTAGACTCAACACCGACCAAAAGCAAGGTTTTCTTATGATCGTTACTACTCTGATACCAAAAACCTGTGACACCCTCGGGATCAGGGTTAGACAAATTCCAGACCTTAGCCTGGCATAAGCCTAACCTAGAATTCAAGAGTTTACACTGAGAGAATTGATAACACAATAGTGACCTTACGACACAAAAATTATTACAGCAAGCTCATAACTAAGAAGAGAACCAAAATATTACAACAAGAGGTCACTTACCACAAACATCAAACAATGGAAGAAAAATTATGCTATTAAGTATAGCAAACTTAACAAATGGCCTAAGAGGCCTGGAGCATAATGATGACGTCATAGCCCATAGATTCTAGGCTATCATCCGAGAACCACAAACTACTCGTCAATGTCGATGTCATACAAAACTCATCTTTAGGGAACACTTACTCTGCAAAAAAAGTACCAATGAAGAAAGGGTGAATACAGGGTGTACTCCGCAAGACTTATGACTGGTGGAGCTATTTTGCATAAAGCTATTTTTGTTTGTAAAACAAGAGGGAGTAGAAGCTTGACTAGTAGATCTTTTAAAAGGGGATAAGAGAGCGACATCTCCAACTATAATCATCATCTTTTGATATCCACCAAATCATCATCTTTTCTCTCAACTAGGATCACCACTCATACCCTGTGGAAGCATCCTTAGGCACATATTGACCAGCCAAGTTTTACAATTAGGTTCATGTTCTCTATGATCTTAGAATCTGGTCACCAAGTCATCCATAACCATGGACACAACTTTTCAAAAAGAATTAACCCTGCATGGGTGTACAACTTTACCCACACGAACAAACTTCTCTTAATGCCACCGGTAAATCACACTTCCCTTATGCACCGACAAAGGGTAGTTGAACAAGACCTTTACCTTACTTTTTCCTAGATCCATGATCCACCAAGAAAGGGTATTCGTCTCCTATAGTCAGCCGCACTCTCAGCTTGGTCCCTATCTCTATTCAAAGGAATCTAGAGTCTAGCCCCGTAGAGCTCCCCTCCATGGACAGGCCCTGTATGCGAAACTCAATCCAAATGCATGGCAAATAACACTCAAACTTCAGACTCACGGATCCAAACTAGGCAAGTTAATGAGTCGAGGGGAATTCCACGCCCCCGTGTGGTTGCATGCTCGGTCTTGGTTCCGAAGGCAAGAACTCGGGTCCTAGGGGTGAAGAGCTTGGGACTACGAATACCACATCCTACCGCGGCCTCCCATACAAGCCTTAGCATGATTAACCTTCACCACTGATCTCATCTCATCAACATATCTCGTTCTTCATCCATATTAGATTCATTTGTATCTCCGATACAACAATTGGTTGAACCATCCTAAACAACTAAGTATGGCTAAGCAAGACTCAAATATAGGCCCTAGAAGTGCACACAAGCCGAACCTAGTTATGATAGGAGTAGTGGATCAGGTAATATAGGCTTCAAATGAAGTAATGCAACAAATAGGATACTCTATCTATCGATAAAAGACCATAGTAGAATCGTATGCATCATGGCAAGAATTGAAATACTTTCGAAAACATAGCATTGTATAATGGTAGGGATATGCTTTCCTTTGCCTACTGATAACCAAAAAGTAGATCTTCATAAACCTTATACTTGACTTGATTATAGTTGGTAAAGTATTGATCCTCGATCTTTGATGGTTTTGATCTCTGTCTTCGATCTTGGACTTGTTCTCAAATTCTACCGGGAAGAAGAAAAATGCTGGAAATAAAGGGAAACAACCAACACATGGCATATATGCAATGCTCAAGCAAGAATGATGATATGACAAGTTAAAGGTTGTTGATATGAACCCCTAATACATGCTTTGTAGTTTAAACAGGATCTGAGTGGTATAAACCCTAAAATAGGGAAACCTCAGAATCACCTAGAAGGATTCATTTTGTTCTTCTAATAAACTTGTTAATTGAAGTTAATTAACAAAGCATGAATTTTATGCTAAAGTGTAGATCTCATTTTTATGAATATTTTGATATATTATACATATTTTTTGATATACAAATTAAGAGATATGATTTTTCTAGTATTAAACCATTTTCTGCAATTTCTGGAAAAGGTTTAAAGGATTAATGACGTCCGGCTGATGTCACCATCTACTTTAATCCATTTTACACAGAGGAGGGGCTATCCACTGTGATTGATGAGTGGGCCTGAGGTACGCGTCAACTGCCATGTTGGCCGATCAAAAGTCAACTGGACCCACGACCATGTTAGCGCCATGTTGGCATGATGTCACTGTGATGTCACATCGCCAGCCAACTGCAGATGGTCACCTGCGGTGATGTTTGCGGGCACGCGCGCATGAGCAAGCTAGGCATACGGTTCGGGAAGCAGGGACAACAAACTAGTGGCATCGCTCAGAAAAGGTCACCATAACAGGTGATGCGATGATGACCAACAACGGTGGCAGCAGGCGCACGACGCGGGAGTGATTCAGAAAGAGACAGGAGTATAGGAGGGCACCTGTAAGTTCAGCGGTTCACCGAGATGCTTAGGGAAAATTCAACGAGACCGGGGGATACCAGAATCAATGGTGGAGACGGTGGCAGGATTCAGAGATAGAGGGTTCAATTGGGGCGCCTGGGAGCTCCCCATCTTCCATACTTTGGCGTGGAGGATGCGGACGGCGCGACGGTCATGAAATCTTGCTTGACGGAGATCAAGGAGGCTCAAACGATGGGGCACAACGGAACCAGAGAGGCTAGGGTTTGGTATCTGTGCATGATTGGTGGAGGAAAGGGACACAGTGGTGTGCTGGGGCTTCATGTTCAGCGACTACGAGTACTTGTAGGCATCCGGGGCGGGGCCATGCTTCGCAACGTCGAGGCAGCGCATCAGGTGGCAGAGGGAGCTCCAGCGAGATGCTTCTCCTAATTTGCAGGTTGAAGATGACAAAAAGAGGCCGAAGGGGTATGGGCCATGGTTGGTCCAGCTTGGGTTGCTTCCGGTCCGAGCCAGAGGGAGAGATGAAGGGAGCTGCGGCTGCGCGTGGGCAGCGGTTAGCACGGGAGGTAGCTGGGATGTGTCCTAATGCTATCTCAGGTTATTTTTTGGCAGGAACTTTTCTATTTCTCTTCTCTCATTTCCTCTTCCATAAGACTCATTTGAAATCTGTTTTGGGACATTTTAAAAAATTACCAGGGAATTTGTAAAATACTTGAAGTACTCCGAGGCCCTTGTAGTTTTCAAAATTTAAACCTATTTTGAATAGATTTAAAAGAGAGTGAACATAGTTAGGGTTTAGTTTTTATTACATGCATTTAAAAAATACATGATGCTCATGGAATGCACATTAAACCCTAATTATAATATTAATAAAACTAGGGGTGTTACACTTGTTGACAACTAGCACATTTTCATGGAGCATGTGTCCAAGCTGTATTGAGGATATCCCCAACTCACTCCTCCTTGAGCCATTTTCCCTTAAAGTGACATTGTCTCCTCGAGGTATTTGTCACCGTAGCATACATTTCAGTATCAACCAAGATAGGCCGATGATCAGATCCTGAAGATGTGACACTATGGACTCTAGTCAGCGGGGGAAACTTTGACCATCTAGCATTACCAATAGCTCTATCTAATATCTCACTAAGTTGCCCACATTTCCAAGTAAAATTTTTACCAATAAATCCCATCCTCCAATCCACAATCCGGCAACAATCATAGAATACTTACATGTATGCAATTTGTCTTGGAGCTCCTCCATCCTTCTCAGACTCTGATAATATTTCATTCATGTCACCCAACACCAACCAAGGACAATTCACTTGTTGGTGTAAATCATGGATATATTGCCAGGTACTATGTTTATGCCGCCACACTAACTCTCCATATAACCCCATCAATATACAATCTTTGTTTGGGGTACTACCAGACACTAACACATCAATACAATCATTGTGCAAGTATTTCAACTGAATGTTAACATGTTGATCACATAACTTCATCAACCCTCCAGCTATTCCATTGCTCGACACTACTGTCATGTGTGCAAACCCTAACTTCAGATGTTGTAAAATCCTAAATTCATCAAACCTGACTAGTTGTCCAGAATGCAAAAAATCAGGGGGAACAAAAACATTTTATTGTTTAGTGATGTAGTGTTTGGTTTTTGTTTGTCTGTGCTTGTGCATCTGAATGTGTAGGGGATGATATACTCCCTACCTCACCCCTACTTAACAAAAGCTTTTTAACAAAACTGTATTGGCTCATTTTACATTTTCTCAAATGTTCTGGCCTTTCAAAACACTTGAGCCAAGATGCCTTTGCAACAACAACTATTTTCTTAGCTTTTATTTACAAAACTAGGGAGAGCTATATATAATATTGTTATGTTTTCAAGGCAGAACTCTTAACTACTCCTACCTTCAGGATTTTCCAAAACCTTTTTATAAAGCTGTTACATTCTACTCTTGGTACAAAGGACTCTCACCTTATTCAAACTCCAACCTTTCAAAATACCCATCCTTACCACAAGCTAGGCTAGATGGTAACCCTAGTAGTAGTTTGATTTTGCTTGGCAGATGAATTGCCTTGATCTGCTATCTGATGATTTTCTTAGGAAGTAGTATGAGCTACTCTAGGAGCTCATATTATAGGATCAAGATAATTTAAGGTAACAAATCCTAAGAAAATTACCCAAGCTTGATCTGATCCCTGGTCACTAAAATGAATATCTAATCCCCCTTACCAGATCAATCCCGAGCTAATCATTTTCATTAGTTTTCAACTATATAAAGACCTAATATAAGCATGGATCCCCTCAATCCAATCCATACTTCAATATGAACCCCTTGATGATGATATTGGAACCTTGTATCCTTCCGATATCATCCCCTCTTGTATCCTAGTTTCAAACCCTAAAGCTGCCGGATTTTGACTAAGTATGGAACCCTTATCTAGATTCAATCTTTAAGACTCCACCTATTTTAATCAGTGTGCATAACTGAAAATGTACTTGAACAATATTGTAGTACATCATGGGTACTACCAAATTCCACTATTGACCATGGCTAAATCCTTCTTGGACCTACTTATCCTTGATGGTTTTGTAGGCAAGAAAATATCTTGTTTCGGCAAATCATACCATCATGCCTACTTTGGCAGAAGCTCCCATCCATATGCTATCTTCTTCTGAGCAACTCTTTGCATGGTTATAATCTAATAACCTTGGTCTATAAATCCACCCTTCACTTGTTTCCATTTGAGCTTTGTGCTTCCTAAACCCACATGGTTTATGAGGCTTCATGATAATCTGCTAGGGCAACCTTATTTTCAACAAAGTTTGCCATCACTCCTAATACACCTCAGATACAATCAAGCCCAACTCTTGGTACAGTGATCATCTACATAACTTGGTCTATCCTTCCATCTATACCTTGCATCAAGGTGAGCTCTGAGCTCCCCAATCCAACCAAGTTTAGGTGGCCTAAAGTTATCAGTGCCTTAGATCCTCTAATCCTTGTTCTTTTCCAAAACCAAGTCCCATTTGTAAAGCCCAAGGTTGCCAATGATGGATACCCCAATATTACATCATCCACCTTGGATATAAATATTTCTCGAATAATTTCCATAATTATTTGGGCCCCAAAACTACTTAATTCCCCTCTTATGCCAAAATCTTCAAAACTTCTCTTATAAAGGAAAGATTGTTTTTCTCCAAAGTACCTTGCCAAATCAAGGTACAATTGAGGCCTATATGTTATATCTTATCTTCCCATGTCAAAAATAAATATTTTTCAGAAGAATTATTATTTCTTTTTACCCTTTTTCTTAATTGGCAGAAACAAGGAATAATAGCTTAAAAATACTTTCTTTTCCAAATAAATTCCAGGAAAATTCTCCAAAGTGTAATTTGGTATTTAGTACCTTATCACACAAAAACCAGACTTTACCTATTCAAAAATATCCAATCATCTTTTGAAAACCAATTCAGCACTTATTGAATAAATGATTTTAGGTGAACTATAAATCCTTGGTTAAATCTAAAATAATTCATATAGAGGTATCTTGATATCATCTATCCACCAGTACCATATCCTCAACTTGCCAAAGACATTTTTCTAGATTTCCTTCATGACCAACTATTTGATCAAATTTGCAAACTAAGCAAATCCTGTTAACAAAACCCCAACAAACCTCCACTAAATTTGTCAACCAAGCTTGCACAAAAACTCTCATCCACTCTGGTCAAGACCACTATAGCACAAGCACTATAGCTACCCTAACCTTTGTATTCTAGCTCTTGGAAGAAAAGGAGACACATTATAATGACTTGTCTTGTCCCTTAAAAGCATAGCAACGGCACACCACATCTTTATCTCTGCCCTAACCTAACCAGAAACCACTCACCTCACCCCTCCCCATGCTCACAACAAGGCTATCCCTGGTTTTACCTCTCCCCTTGCTCCCCATGGACTTGTTCCACCATGAGCCTCCCCTCTTCGGTTTATACGGCAAAAATCCACACAACACCTCCCCCTCTGCCTGATTTTCTCCCTCGCCTCTCCACTTAACTCCCCTAGGCCCCCTCTTCCTCCACTATCATGTCTTGCCCGAGAGATGGAGGAAATGGCCTTTCAGCCATTTCTCAAGATCAGAGCGTATCCCTCTCTCTTGTGCTCCTCTCTCACTGCATGCAACCCTAATGAGATCCCTGAGTGATTATGAAGCTAACGTTACCCTTTTCTTCCCCATGAAGCAACCCTTGGAGGCATCCCCGACGAGCCCGAAGCTTGCGCCGCCGTGTCTCGTGTGCGAGCGTCTTCCCAAAACCAAACGCCCCACTTCCACCCCATGTTCTTCTTCCCGCGTCGAGCCGCTTGAACCTGCGCCCTCTTCGACGCCTTCGGAGCCCCTTGTGAGCCTCCTCGCTCCTCCCTGAACCCCCTCTATTGTTTCTTCCCATCGTCGTCTCACCTGAGGAAGACGACGGCTCCCACACGTGCCGGCGAGTAAGATGGGCTGGCCCAGCGCAGTGTTGGGTACTCCAGTCAGATACGACCCGCCAGGCTATTTTAGCAGCAGATCATTTAATCTTTTCTCATACCCTTCTAAATAACTGTTAGGATTTGATCAAAACAAAAATGGAAATAGAACCCAATTTCCTGGATCCAATTTTCCTTGCATAGTTGCATGACTTATACAACATGCAGTATCATTGGTTGATCCAATCCTTTCCAAGATTAATTATAGTAAAATAATTACCTAGATGTATCTTTTACTCTATTATTTACTTTCAGAGAATTTAGAAACTCCAAATGGGTTGAAACCTTTTGGTACTAAAAGTTATATTAGATACCTTGCATATATCTCTGGCCACACCCAAAAGTGTTTCATAGTTTGTCTGTAGCAAAAATAACTAAAACAACACCATTCTGCCTTTAGGAAATTCTTTAGGCAAAACAAAAAATGGTTTTGACCTAATTCCAACTCTCAGCACACATGCACATCAATATCTAACATCATCTAGAAGCCCACTTTTTGTTGAGACCTAGAGGATTTTTAGTGAATAAAACTATTCTATCTATAGTTGATTAACTAATAAAATCACCCCAGTAGTTCTGTAACCCAAAAAAGGGTGATTCCAATTTCTGTAGAAATCTAATTCCAATACCTATCATGTTCCTTTGGAATCATATCAAAATCCCTTGTAGATTAAATATGGTGAAAAAGACAAATACCTTCCAGAACAGACTTTGGGATTTTCCCAAAGGCATTCTGGTAAATATTTTGAAGTGATTCCAACTCTCCCTTAAGCAATCCATCATCCCCTACCTAACCCTAAGAGGAAGTAATTTTTGGAACTACAGACCTTTTCTTATGATTATTTCCTTAAACTAGAGCCTTTCTCACTAGAAAATTCGTATCAAATCAAAGGAAATTGATAAAATAGTGAAACCACTTTTGTTGGTTTCATTTTATCAATATATATCTGATGATATCATATTGATACCTTGATATCATACATAATATGGCCTTTGTCTAAAATCCCTTAACTAGGTAGTTTTTGGACTTCAAATCATAAAGAAAGGTCTATAAATGTATCTAAGTCATTTCCAATCTCTCTAAAACCAATCCTCCCAAACCCTACTGAATTAGATTATGTGCTCCTCTATTGTATGTTGTATGATCTTGATACTTTTATGCCTTGTCTTGCTTGTGGCATTGCTTGTTTGCATGTATACTCGATGACGGTGATAATTGCGATTGTATTGACGACGAGATCAAGGGATCTTATTATTATTATTATTGGTATTCTGGTTATCTAAAGAAGAATTCTAGGGACATCTTGCTAATCACAGGCAAGCCACCATTCCTAAATTCCGATACTTGTCCTACTCCTTTTATTACCTCTTTTATTTCTCCTTTATAACTACATTATTACCCACATGTTTTGTTTTAATATTACTGCGATAATAACTTGGCTCCTCCAAGTTATGACTTGGTTTCCCTTATGACACCCACCCTGATGCTACCTACCATTTATCCCTTTAGACTGAGAGCACGATGGTTAGCATCCTACCTCATTGGAAACCCTAGATTTGATAAACCAAACTATTTTGGGGATTTACCCCGCTACAGATGTCTTGAAAATGTTTTGGAAAAACCCTTGGGAAGAGGCATCGCTTCCAAGTGGATGTTTTAAAGAAGGAAAGGTGATGAGGAAGATTGAGAAATATGAACTTGATGTTGAGAAGGGATGCAATAGTCTTTTATCGAAACAACTTATCCGTGCAACCACATTACCCCAGGAGCTGGGGCATAGCTCGTAGTTTGTTTTCCTTAGCATGGGCTACACCATAATGCGTACAAATAGGTTCGAGTCCCCCGAAGCCAGTTCGTGTCCACTTAGGGGGTCGTCATACTCGGAAGGTTCTATTGTCTCTGCGGAGGTCAGCTAAAACTATGGAGCTCCCGCGGACGGTACGGTTTATGGGAGTACGGAAGGGGAAGAAGTGATGTAGGGAGATTCGGACTCAAGGAGTCGGGTACTCATCTTGGGGGAACTAAACAAACATAGGGAAATTGCCCATACTAGGGACAACAAACGAAAGGTTATGTTTGATTATACGGACCCCCGTACATGCGGTGTAGCAGGCCGTGGTGTCATCCCGGTGGATGTATTGATTATTGTGGGTAAAGTGCACAAACTCTACAGAGTATAATCTATTCGAATAGCTGTGTCCATGGTCAAGGACAGTTAGAAAGGTGATTGCCAGGAGTATCCAAGTGATGGTTTGAGAAGGATAAAAAGGATGTGACTTGGTCACGAGAGAGCCTGAGGATGATCTTTCGTTTTGACCATGGGTGGTCAAAGATGTTTTGCTCTAAAACTTTTTTAAAAAGGTTTTCAACTAGGATATAGAGATGTCCAGATTTTAAAACAGAGACATGTTTTCAAAACTCTTTTTCAACAAAGATATAAAGATGCCATATTTACAAGAGAAAGATAGGCTTTTCAAAAACAACCATAGATAGATCTACCTCTCCATAGTCGAAATTGTATTATCTTGTTTACCTTATCTTGGTGGTTTGCGAGTACATTCAAAAGTACTCACTCAAAGGATTGCATGATCTAACCGGGAGTGCCTGAGTACATGGGGAAATGTGATACAAGCCCGAGCTTGTATGTATGCTCCCGGTTACTTCACAAATGGCTTGTATCATAAAGCTTGTATACTTAACAACTTGTATGTATTATCCAACTTGTACATATGCTCGGGCTTGGTTGCGAGTACATTCAAAACATTTCACAAAGCCCTCTGTTACTTCATCTAAAGACCCACCCAAAGGATTGCATGATCTGTAACTCCATCAGCTCTAACCTATTTGGACAATCCGCGAATCCAACTGCTCCCCTAGGCTTAGTACGAATAAAAGTAGTATATGAGACTCGTAGCACCTAGTATGCGGACATCCTCTAAAGACTTCAACCCTGATGGAAGAATGTGATATTCGCCTAACTTACTCCGACGACCCCAAGAAGGAAGAACCGGCATCATCATCGAGTTAACTTAGTTTAATCCTAAGGGGGAAAGACTGTGTCTTTCCCACAACAGTAGACTAACTATCTATCAGAGGCAACCTCAGGAGTTAGACCTGAAGTCGTGAAGTAGGATATGATAAGCCCTTAAGAGAAACGATGTAAAGCCTTATAGAAGGAAGATCATCCATAGAAATCAGGACTAAAGTTTGTTCAATTCTCTATGCATCCAAGAAGACAGAATCTCAACTTCACCGACGCAGTAACCATGTTTGCGAGTCAGTATGCTTAAGACGCATAACACTAACTCCAAATCAAAATTCCCCTAACCCTACTCTCCGGAATCATGGGACGAGATTCTTTTAAGGGGGAAAGGTATGTACATCCCAATTTTAGCAACCCTGACTAGTTGTTGAGAATGCAAAAATCCGGGGGAACAAAAACTTCTCTTGTTTAGTGATGCAGTGTTTGCTTGTTGTTTGTCTTTTATTATGCATCTGAATGTGTAGCAGATGATATACTCCCTACCTCACCCCTAGTTAACAAAAGCTATTTAACAAAACTGGCTTGGCTCATTTTACATTTTCTCAAATGTTCTGGCCTTTCAAAACACTTGAGCCAAGATGCCTTTGCAACAACAACTATTTACTTAGCTTCTATTTACAAAACTAGGGAGAGCTATATATAATATTATTATGTTTTCAAGAAAGAACTCTTAAGTACTCTTACCTCTAGGATTTTCCAAAACATTTTTATAAAGCTGTTAAATTCTACTCTTGGTAAAGATACCAAGGACTCTCACCTTACTCAAACTCCAACCTTTCAAAATACCCATCCTTACCACAAGCTAGGCTAGATGGTAACCCTAGTAGTAGTTTGATTTTGCTTGGCAGATGAATTGCCTTGATCTGCTATCTGATGATTTTCTTAGGAAGTAGTATGAGCTACTCTAGGAGCTCATCTTATAGGATCAAGATAATTTAAGGTAACAAATCCTAAGAAAATTACCCAAGCTTGATCTGATCCCTGGTCACTAAAATGAATATCTAATCCCCCTTACCAGATCAATCCCGAGCTAATCATTTTCATTAGTTTTCAACTCTATAAAGACCTAATATAAGCATGGATCCCCTCAATCCAATCCATACTTCAATATGAACCCCTTGATGATGATATTGGAACCTTGTATCCTTCCGGTATCATCCCCTCTTGTATCCTAGTTTCAAACCCTAAAGCTGCCAGATTTTGACTAAGTATGGAACCCTTATCTAGATTCAATCTTTAAGACTCCACCTATTTTAATCAGTGTGCATAACTGAAAATGTACTTGAACAATATTGTAGTACATCATGGGTACTACCAAATTCCACTATTGACCATGGCTAAACCCTTCTTGAACCCACTTATCCTTGATGGTTTTGTAGGCAAGAAAATATCTTGTTTCGGCAAATCGTACCATCATGCCTACTTTGGCAGAAGCTCCCATCCATATGCTATCTTCTTTTGAGCAAATCTTTGAATGGTTATAATCTAATAACCATGGTCTATAAATCCACCCTTCACTTGTTTCCATTGGAGCTTTGTGCTTCCTAAACCGACATGGTTTATGAGGCTTCATGATAATCTGCTAGGGTAGCCTTATTTTTAACAAAGTTTGCCATCACTCCTAATACATCTTAGATACAATCAAGCCAAACTCATAGTATAGTGATCATCTACATAACTTGGTTTGTCCATCCATATATCCCTTGCATCAAGGTGAGCTCTGAGCTCCCTAGTCCAACCAAGTTTAGGTGGCCTAAAGTTATCAGTGCCTTAGATCCTCTAATCCTTGTTCTTTTCCAAAAACAAGTCCCATTTGTAAAACCCAAGGTTGCCAATGACGGATATCCCAAGATTACATCATCCACCTTGGATATAAATATTTTTAAAATAATTTCCATAATTATTTGGGCGCCAAAACTATTTAATTCCCCTCTTATGCCAAAATCTTCAAAACTTCTCTTATAAAGGAAAGTTTGTTTTTCTCCAAAGTACCTTACCAAATCAAGGTAAAATTGAGGCCTATATCTTATATCCTATCTTCCCATGTCAAAAATAAATATTTTTGAGAAGCTTTATTATTTCTTTTTACCTTTTTTCTTATTTGGCAGAAACAAGGAAAAATAGCCTGAACATACTTTCTCTTCCAAATAAATTCCAGGAAAATTCCCCAAAGTGTAACTTGGTATTACGTACCTTATCACAGCAAAAACTACACTTTCCCTATTCAAAAATATCCAATGAGATTCTGAAAACCAATTCAGCACTTATTGAATAAATGATTTTAGGTGAACTATAAATCCTTGGTTAAATCTAAAATAATTCAAATAGAGGTACCTTGACTTCATCTATCCACCAGTACCATATCCTCACTTTGCCAAAGACAATTTTCTAGATTTCCATCACAATTATTTGATCAAATTGTGAACTAAGAAAAGCTTGTTAACAAAACCCCACCAAACCTCCTCTAAATTGGTCAACCAAGCTTGCACAGCAACTCTCACCCTTTTTGGTCGAGACCACTGCAGCACAAGCACTGTAGCTACCCTAACCTTTGTCTCCTAGCTCTTGGAAGAAAAGGCGACACATTGCAATGAGTTGTCTTGTCCCTTAGAAGCCTAGCAATAGCACACGACCTCTCTCTCTACTCTAACCTAACCAGAGATCACCCACCTCACCCCTCCCCATGCCCACAGCAAGGCCAGCCCTAGTTTTACCTCTCCCTTGCTCCCCATGGACTTATTCCACCATGAGCCTCCCCTCTTTGGTTTATAAGGCAAAAATCCACACAACACCTCCCCCTCTGCCTCATTTGCTCCCTCTCCTCTCCACTTACCTCCCCCCGACCCCCTTTCCTCCACTGTCCTGTCTTGCCTGAGAGAAGGAGGAAATGGCCTTTCGGCCATTGCTCAAGATCAGAGCGTATCCCTCTCTCTCCTACTCCTCTCTCACTGCATGCAACACTACTGAGATACCTGAGAAATTCTGAAGCTAACCCTACCCTTTTATTCCCCATCTAGCAACCCCTGGAGGCATCCTCGACGAGCCCAAAGCTATCGCCACCGTGACTCGTGCGCAGCATCTTCCCAAAACCAAACGCCCCACTACCTCCCCTTGTTCTTCTTCTTGCTTCGAGCCGCGTCGACCTGCGCCCTCTTTGACGCCTCCCGAGCCCCTAGTGAGCCTCCCGCTCCTCCCTAAATCGCCTCTAGGGTTTCTTCCTGTCGCCACTGTGCCTGAGGAAGATGATGGCCCTCAGCCGTCGATCTGCCTCTAATACCATGGCTAGTGGGTGCCTATACCCCTTCGCGCCCCTGTCTCACTAACACGCGAACCGCGCCGTTAGTCCTTTCAAAACTAGGCTCCTGCATGCACCGGCGAGTAAGATGGGCCAGCCCAACGCAATGTTGGGAACTCCAGTCAGATCTGGCCCGCCAAGCTGTTTTAGCAGCAGATATTTTAATATTTTCTCATACCCTTCTAAATAACTGTTAGGATTTAGTCAAATAAAAAATGGAAATAGACCCCAATTTCCTGGATCCAATTTTCCTTGCATAGTTGCATGTATTTTACAACATGCAGTATCATTGGTTAACCCAATCCTTGCCTAGATTAATTATAGTAAAATAATTACCTAGATGTATCCATTACTCTATTAATTAATTTTAGAGAGTTTAGCAACTCCAAGTGGGTTGGAACCTTTTGGTACTGAAAGGTATCATAGATAACTTATATGTCTCTCTGGCCACACCCAAAAGTGTTTTCTAGTTTGTCCGTAGCAAAAATAACAAAAACATGACCATTCTGCCTTTAGGAAATTCTTTAGGCCAAACGAAAAATGGTTTTTGACCTAATTCCAACTCTCAGCATACATGCACATCAATATCAAACATCATCTAGAAGCCCACTTTTTCTTGAGACCTGGAGGATTTTTAGTGAATAAAACTATTATGTCTATAGTTGTTTCACTAATAAAATCACCCCAATAGTTCTTTAACACCAAAAGGGTTATTCCAATTTCTATAGAAAGCTAATTCCAATACCTATCATGTGCCTTTGGAATCATATTATAAAACCCTGTAGATTAAATATGGTGAAAAATGCAAATATTTTCCAAAACTGACTTTGGGATTTTGCCAAGGGCTTTCTGGTAAATATTTTGAAATGATTCCAACTCTCCCTGAACCTGTCCATCAAACCCTATGTAACCCAAAGTGGAAGTAATTTTTTGAACCACAAATCTTTTCTTATGAATTATTTCCTAAAACTAGAGCCTTTCTCACTTGAAAATTCATATCAAATCAAAGGAAATTTATAAAATAGTGAAACCACTTTTTTTGGTTTCATTTTATCAATATATATCTGATGATATCATATTTATACCTTGCTATCATACATAATCTGGCCTTGGTCTAAAACCTCTTAACTAGGTAGTATTCGGACTTCAAATCATAAAGAAAGGTCTATAAATGTATCCAAGTCATTTCCAATCTCTCTAAAACCAATCCTCCCAAACCTTACCGAATTATATTATGTGCCCCTCTATTGTTTGTTGTATGATATTGATACTTGTATGCCGTGTCTTCATTGGGGCATTGCTTCTTTGCATGTATACTCGATGACGACGATAGTTGTGATTGTATTGACGACGAGATCAAGGGATCTTATTATTATTATTATTATTATTATTATTGGTATTCTGGTTATCTAAAGAAGAAGTCCAGGGACATCTCACTAATCACAGGCAAGCCACCATTCCTGAATTCATATACTTGTCCTACTCCTTTTATTACCTGATTTATATCTCCTTTATAAACTGCATTATTACCCGCATGTTTTGTTTTACTATTACTACGATAATAACTTGGCTCCTCCATGTTATGACTTGGCATCCCATATGACACCCACCCTGATGCTACCTACCATTTATACCTTTAGACCGAGAGTACGATGGTTAGCATCCTACCTCATTGGAAACCCCGGATTTGATAAACCAAACTATTTTGGGGATTTACCTCGCTACAAATGGCTTGCAAATGTTTTGGAAAAACCCTTGGGAAGAGGCATCTTCCAAGTGGATGTTTTAAAGAAGGAAAGGTGATGAGGAAAATTGAGAAAGATGAACTTGATGTTGAGAAGGGATGCTCTAGTATTTTACCGGAACAACTTATTTGTGCAACCACATTACCCTAAGAGCTGGGGCATAGCTTGTAGTTCGTTTTCCTTAGCATGGGCTACACCATAATAAGTAGAAAGGGGTTCGAGTCCCCCGAAGCCAGTTCCTATCCACTTAGGGGGTCGTTGTATTCGGAAGGTTATATTATCTCTGCGGAGGTCGGCTGAAACTATGGAGCTCCCACGGACTACGGTTTATGGGAGTACGGAAGTGGAGGAAGTGATGTAGGAAGATTCACACTCGAGGAGTGGGGTACTCATCCCGGGGAAACTAAGCAATCATAGAGAAAGTTCCCATACTCAGGACAACAAATGAAAGGTTATGTTTGATTATCCGTACCCCCCTACACGCGGTGTAGCGTGTCGTGGTGTCATCTCAGCGGTTGTATTGATTCTTTTGGTAAAGTGCACAAACTCTGAAGAGTATAATCTATTCGAATAGCCATGTCCATGGTCAAGGACAGTTGGAAAGGTGATTGCCATGAGTATCCAAGTGATGGTTTGCGAAGGATAAAAAGGATGTGACTTGGTCACGAGAGAACCTAAGGATGATGTTGCGTTTTGACCATGGGTGGTTGAAGATGTTTTAAAAGGGGTTTTGCTCTAAAACATTTTTCAAAAAGGTTTTCAACTAGGATATGGAGATGTCCAGATTTTAAAATAGAGACATGTTTTCAAAACTGTTTTTCAACAAAGATATAGAGATGCCATATTTACAAGTGAAATATAGGCTTTTAAAAAACAACCATATATAGATCTATCGCTCCACAACCGAAATTGTATTATCTTGTTTACCATATCTTGGTGGTTTGCGAGTATATTCAAAATTACTCACTAGCATTGTCCCTGGCTATTTACTTGGTCATACTTTCAGAAGCACGAAGGACGACTTTGGAGTTGTTGACGTCTATGCGAGATATGCCGTCTTCCCAATCAGTTGCATGTAGGTTAAGGCATGACTCAGGATCTACGCTTCAATAGAGTTTCACTGATGATGACTAATGTAGCCATAATGGCATGTAAGATATGACATGTATCTGCTTAAGTAATGGATGTTTACTTTAATACTTTTTGATTATGTGCCACAACTAACTGATCATGGGATCATGGTGTATGCATAACAGGGATTCTCATATGATTAATACGGGGCCTAATAGACGTTGTCTCTCTCCACCCTCCCTATCAAGATGAGTATCAGATAGGTAAATTACATCAGGCATGTGTTTCCTCCAGATATCCAGAAGTGATCTAGTTGTTAGGGGTCTGCCAAGCCCCTAGCAATTGTAGCCCAATATTTTCATCACTGCTGGCGGCACTCCTCGAAGGCCCCCTCCAATCCTGAAGCTATATCACCAGCATTATCGATGTCACCAGTACGTTTATGCCTCTTTGGCACTTGTTTTTTTGTGGATTAGTCTCCCCACACTCTTTCTAGGGTTTCCACCATAGCTGATATATGCGAAGCCGATATTGTTTGCAATGTGTTCCCATGGGTAGGTCATCTCTCACTTTCACTAAGTGTTTCCTTAGCATCCTCCTGTCCATTTCTCCTAGGTTAGCACCAAATTCAGGTGCATCCTCATCCATCTCAAGCCAGCTCTATCTAGGGTTTGATCACCCATGACCTCTTCCTCCCTACCCCCTGAACTTCTCGCTTGGGGCCGAGTAACATACTCCCTCTTTGGTTGATACCAAAAATCTTCAATAGGAACCATCATAAAATCACCATACTAGAATTTCTTTGGGTCATGGGATCCATCCCCACACTCATCAGTTTTATGACCAATAACTCTGCACTAAGCACAAAAGCGCGACAACTTCTCATAGAGGACTTGAAATTTTTGTGGTGGCTTCCCCGGATCCATAGTACTAGTTAGCCGTCATAACAGTGGTTTCTCATACACCCTCATGAATTTGCCATAATTTACTCTGTTGATTTTTGTCTCAACTTCCAGGACCTTACCCATCCTTCCCGCCATCACTTTTGTAACAACACTATTCTAGATCAAGTCAGTTAAGCCCATGATCGGTACCCACACTCGTATAGAGTCAAGAGGAATTGTTTCTATATTCACCAACCAATCATATTCTCAGTCACCACAGCTTGGCGTCTAAAGAACCATGGACCTCCATGCATAGCTGTCCGCCAATCTCCCACACTTGAACTAGGAACCAAACTAGAAATATTCTAGATCTCTAAAGGAACTTCTCTAGCGAGTTCCCACGCGACTTGCACTTTCTGATAGAACACAATGTGACTAGACGTTGTCTTCGAGCAAACCCTAATCAAACTGCCCACTTGATGGAGGTTTGATTTTCTTCGACCAAACCTGAGAGGTCGATCGCATATTCTTCTTCCTAAGTAATCTCTAGGTGTTGAATCATATCCTCAATCTCCTCCTAGGAACCCTTCTCCCCGTTACTACTCCCTTCCACTTCCGTAGTGGAGGCCTCAACCTCCGCCGTAGTTGCATCATCCGCTGCTACTCTCGCGGCCTTCCTAACTTTTTCTGCCATCGGTCGATGGCAGCGAGGTACCCTCTCACGGAGAAACTCCCTCACAAGCCTTAGCTAGATCTAGTCCATCCTCAACCATGAGAAGATCCCCACGATCATCAGTGATATGGTGGACTCCTACAAGATCACGTAGGAGGAGACCTAAACCCTAAAACAAAAGGGTACTAGTTAGATCTAGTATTGTAGACATATTTGTTTCCCTAGAAACATTCAGAAGGAGAATCACCATTGTATGGGTGGCTAGTCAAGGATATCAAGGATGGACTAGAAGCCACTGTTACATTTTCATAACCCGGTCATACTAATAGAAATTAGCTCATATTATAGTATAGCTTAAGCATGGTGAGTGACCCACCTGGTGAGGGCCTCTCCTACAAATGCGTTTAAGACCGTAGGATGCTAACCAGATGCGATTGAAGCCATACGTCGGTACCTGTATGTTGGCATTGTTGGATTCACTGCTAGCCCCACTTCCAGTCTCATCCCACTTTTGTGGCATGGTCAATGAAGTTCACCGATCACCCGCTCCACGTTCTCCTCCATGACCCCCTCCTTCTCCACCAAACGAATCTTGCGACGACGTTGTGTGGAGGTGATAGGTCAAGGCGCGCCATCAATCCCTGTTCCTGTGCCTGCAACCGTGCACCATCTACCTTCCCTTCTTCATCCATGCAGGAGCAAGGGAGATTAGTGAGTTGCTGCTCTTGGATCCACGAGTCGAGGTCAGGTGATGCTGATGTTCTTCTTTTTACAAACTACAGAGAGTGTACGGATCAAGGGATTGTGGTGATGGATTGACCTCTTTTCTGGTGTTTGTTTTTGATGATGATCTTGTGTTTTCCTGCACCTACAGCCAGCAGCCGCCACCTGTTTGACAGAAAGCCCAAGGTAGATGCTGACACCAGTGTCATGGCGGTCGCCTTCTCCAGCCCCTACATGACAATGGCACCAGCCATGTGGATCACTTTGGTGCGTGTCCATTGACTCAATCGCGAGCGGAATAGCCATGTCGGATGGTGGTTTCCACTGATTTCTGCTTTCTCCACCGGCTTCGCCGGGTCGCGGCTCGATGGCCTCATGTCGCCGTTGGGCACCGGTGATTGGTGGATTTCCTCTAACGCTCTATATTTTTCTGGATCGATGAATTGGGATTTTATATCCAGACTGATCCCTCTATCTCTCTGATCGGTTAGTGGATTTTTCCCTCTCTCTATTATGTTCTGGTTTCTTTGGTGGATAGTGAGAAGAGAGACAATGGATAAATAGTCACCGTAGGCCTCTAAAATCCCGAGAGCACTGACCTAGTCGAGGAGGATACGAGTATCCGTCTAGAAGGTGCTTTATCCTTGATCTAAGGCGGCCGAGCAGGAGGCACAGCGTGCGGGAGGCCCTCCCGCATGGGTAATAGTGGCTGCCGAGGAGGAGCGCCTTGGGTCACGACCAGCACTGAGGATAAGGGCACGAGCCCAGCTAATGCATCTCAATCTTCATCTTTGTGTGCCCCCCTACTTCGCCTGTGGTCAAGCCGACTCTGCACCTGGTCTCTAAGTGCCTTCTCCCCTACTGGTACTATCTGGTGCTGCAATCAAGCCGCGTCTGCCTCTAGGATTGGACATGCAGAGCCAAGTCGTTTTTTGGGAGCAAGCTGGAATGCATGTCTTAATTTTGTTGGCAATGCTGATAGCGATGAATCCTTCATATAGTACATACAAAGATGGATAATAGATTGAACATGGCATGCCTCTTTCATCAGCTACCCCCTACCATGTATGTCCTATCTCAAAGGTTTACATGTGTTACGAGTCTATTTTATATTGATGTACCCTCCCACTTTTATTATCGGTAAGGTAGTTGTCGTAGTTTCTCAATAGACTAATTGGTTACGATCAATTTTATTTTATTTTTGGTCGTGACAATTAGGTTGTCTAACTCCTTTTGGATGTAGTAGTGATGGAACTAGATGATATATTAGTAGATTAAGCTCAACACCCGAAGATGGCTTCTACATTTTGGTGTCAGTACTAAATAAGCTTCTGGTTTTGTTCAATCATTCAATCGCAGTCCATGTTTGTAGATGATTAGGTACAAAATACCATGACTTGGATATTATTCTGAGATAAACTAGATCCTCCAGGTTTTAGGGCCTATAATTTATGGGTTTCAAATGGGTATGCTAAATGAATAAACATTACCATTGTGACAGTTTGGTTTACATTTCCTAAATGCAGGAGCCTACATATATGCACTAGAAGCTGGGCTCACTAACTTGCCTTCTCCTACAGTCCTATGTGATGGATTATCCATATTAGTGCAATTTTTTCTTGCATATTTATGTTTTAAGTTAGCACATCCTATCAAAGTAAATATATGATGATTCTTACCTAATGTTGTGCTATAGCTTCAAGAGTTCTTATATGTTTTTTTACAGAATGGTGGTACTATATGCTATTTTTTATAGAGATTATCACCTGTGTTCTCACTTTGCTTCATCAATGAAACTTTTATTTAATTCAAACTTCTTGAATTTTCATAAAAATATATAAATCTATCTAGAACAAAGTAACGTGGCTTTTGGAGATTTAACGAGTACAAAGAAAGAGGAGTGCATGTTACACATGATATGGTACTAATGCATGCTATGCAATAAAACTGCTATGTGAGAGGAAGGAAAAAGGAGTAGTCATAATGGGATTCTGCGGTGATTATATGTTCAAAAATCCCATGAATGATGAATGCTTGCTTGTGCTCTGATATCATCGTTAAGCTACCGTTAATGACCACAGTTCAATAGTATTGGTTGTCACAAATAACATAATTAAGTAATTTGTTTGTATCATCTTTGATTGCATTGGTAACTTGCATGGTTGTTCGAACAAAGATATGGACACAGCATGAACACCATCAATGGCCAATTTGAGGGGTTTTGACGATTTATATTTCACTATTATGCAATGCCATGAAGACTGAAGGATTCCATACACATATTAAAAAATGCTTCTGTTTGAGTAAGTGAACTTATGGATATTCCCCCTACGTATACTAGCGCCGGTGGGAGATATGGTGAGGGTGGCGGCGGAGGGGTGATAGGTTGGGAGGACCACGATTTGGACATGTCCATCCATGCTTTATGGGATCTACCAAGACCGAGATATGCATGATGCTCCCAACAAGTGAAACTTCCCGTCTACATCACTCAATGAGCACTTCTGTACCCCATTTATGATATTTGTGAGTTTTATCTTTTTCTCAATTCCTCTCAAAGATTTGTATGATATAGTTTGCAAGGTGAGTAGATGCATTCTTGGGGAGTTACATGATCTGTTTTGCTATATCTAATTCAATAAAGATCATCTTTATTGACTTTCTCAAGTTAGTTGTTCTGCAAGTAGAATATTTAGCATCCTTTCGTTGTTGATGATAAATGTGGAACGCAGTTTGGCTATTTATCATTAATAGTGTGAGACAGTTAGATCTATAGGAGTGGTAAAATTACAACAATATGTTGGATGCTATATGTATTGTTGTCAATTTACTCCGTTTCTTACTCTTTAACCCATGGACAACGAAATGATTTTTGGGCAGCCATCTTTATAAGACAAGCAATAATGTGCTAATTATTGTAGTCTTTGCATGGCCATTTTTCTTAGGAAGATGCTGAGAAAATCCTAGGTGACAAAATTGTTGAGCGGGTAACATGTATCGAAAGTATTGCAGTCAGTCACCTTATTTATGATATCTTTGAGGCAGCGAAGGCGCAACTGCAACTTATCATTGCTCCAACTACAACAAGTATGACTCTTTGTTATGTCCGACTTCTCATCAGTACCAACCATGTGGTGCTTTGGGATTTCAAATTTATGGTACGATCTCGTACATATGCACTTCCAATCTCTATTTCTTGTTTGTGTGGATGTAAATGTAGTGTGATAGTATGGCTCTACATCTACCTTGTTTTCGAATAATAAACGTAGTTTAAATTATGCATGTTCTACAAGGGAATCAATGTCATCTCGAGATCTCTAATAGAGCTACTAATATTTTGGAAGCAGACTATCTAGAAATTCTGGGTAAAATAATTATAAATTCATCAAAGAGCCTTTCAATACTGTTAATGATAAATAGACGAACTGCATTCACTAAATTGATTTCTTGGTGTGGTTAATCAAATGATTTTACCACTCCTACAGATCCAATTGTTACATGAAAAGAGACATTCTATAATGTTAATGATAAACATCCATACATGTTGTTAATGATAAATAGCCCACTTAATGGTGGTGTTGTTTCTTTATGGACATTCATAAATTAATTTTATCTCGCCATCCTCTGTCCCCTATCCTGCAGCCCCGGCGCCCTCTCGTCGCCTCAGCGCACCGCCAGCATCTTCGGCCGCTTGAGCCCGAGCCCCACGTGCCCATGGGCGCCGTCTCGTCGCCCTGCCTTCCTCGTCCCGACGCCCTCTCCTCGCTGCCACGCATCCCCACCCTCTCCTTGCAGCGTGGTCGCAGCCACCTTGTTCAGTGCCCATCCACTGTTCCCGACGAGCCGCCTCTACGACCTCCACCCTGTGAGCCCCTCCACCTCCAAGACGTCCCCAACTTTTGCATCAACTAGGCTCTCCCGTGTAGCCGCAGGCACCCTCGCATTTGCCCCTTCCCAGATGTCATGCGCTTTGAAGACCGAGGCTGCTGAGTCCATGTGTTGAGCTTGTTTGTGTGCTGCTCTAAGTAGTCATGGTCATCTACCGCAATATCTCGAAGACTGATGAATGTGACAAGACGCCGGACAAGTTCTTCATGGACACCCGAAGCTGGAACACCAAGATCTCCTTCACTGAAACCTCAAGTCCTTCGTGGAACCAAGACCCTGATCTCGAGGACCCGAAGACTGATCCCGTCGAATCCGCAACCCTCGGAACCTCAAGATCACCGAACCTCGATGTGTGACCCCTTTTTCGAGATCTCTATTTTTATAATATATGATATCCACATGTCACATATAATTGTTCATGCTTGCATACATATTCTGATTCTTTGGGGGTATTTAGATGATTCACCTAAATTAAATATGGAGATCATATGCGGGCGAATCTAGTCTTATATTGGCTCCATTTAAATTTGTATAGCGAACCAATGCCATGTCTTGCCTTGTTAACACAACATTGAAATTGCGGGGTATCTAAATAACATGAACCTTCTAATTAATTGTCAGGGTCCTAGTTCCGCTTAATATTGCCTCTTTTCCATGTCAAACATCATACATGTATCATGCCCGATCTTCTGCCGTAGTATTAAATAGTGCATTTGATGTTTCTTTTTAGTGTTCACTTCTTCATGGGTTAGGCCGTTGAGTGGATGCGAGGATCGACAATTTCTTCGGATAATGTATCTTCGGCAATGTTTCCCAGGCGAGCATTCTCTCCTTTCTACCTATTTTGCGTTTATAGTCTTTACTTCTTCATGTTGATATATTGCTATCCTTGTTGCGATGCTTTAGTTTCCGTCCAGCATTTATATTCCCTTTAGCCTCTATATTGCCTTGGACACATCCTATTACCTGTTATTTGATAGACAGTCGACCTTGCGAGTCGTAGTTGCTTACTCAGGTGTTGCTTTGTGTCATCGATGTTCCACCATTGTTGGGAGGTTGGAACATGTTTAATGTTGGAGATGATCATGACTTTAATTTCAACTTGATAATTAAAATGCTGGTAATAGATATAATTAAAGCAGAGGCACCAGTAGGCAATAGATGTTATTTGGTTCTTCCACGCTCACTTGTGCCCCGTAGGCCCCGAGTACTTGATACATGTTCCTTGACTATTCGTAGTATCCACATACGGGAGACCCTATGGATCCCCCTTTGCCTGAGCTTGATTCACACTTTATTTCTTGGGGCCACAAAGTAGTTTGGGGCTTTATTACTATCCTGTACTTATGCCATGCTTTACTGCTTTATTTACGATTGTGCTTGGAGCACCTGTACTATTTTGTGGAATGTTTTCGTGGTATCGACAAGCCCAATCACACTTTCAGGTTCCCAGTCGTTTATAGCCATTGACACAAACCCTAGGTCCATCTCGGAGCCGGCTAACTTCGTTGCAGGTAGCTTAGTGGGGTGGTCCCCTGAAATGATTTTTGAATCCTATGAATGCTTTGTCGTGAGGCCTCGTTGCTTTTTATTTTGTTCTTCCCGAGGTTGATCGTGTGTGTGTTGCTATTTGTGCACCCCCTGCAAGGTAAAACTTTCTAAAAACCTTGTTCGCGGTTATGGATGACTTGGAGCATAATATCTCGATTATAGACAACTATAACTAAAGTAGTGATATAAGTTTGACTTTGACATGTCTAGTAATCAGTTTCACTACAACGAAATGAGTAAATAAAAGTACCAACAACTGCTGGAGTTGGGATGTCTCATGCTAATTGTATCTGACTAGTAAGTATTGCAACTACAATGGAATGGTTAACTAAAACTATCCACTTCTTATGATATCGGGATGACTCATGTTATCTATATCTGACTAGTAAGTGCTGCAACTATAATGGAATGAATAAAACTACCAACTATGTAAGTTCCTCGGTTTAACTTCCTCGTTTGGTCTCGAGGGGTAATACCAAGATGGGTACGATTGGTGTTAGTATCAGGTTGGATTTGAATAGGTCTTTCTTACCCCTCTCTAATAGCTGACAGTTATATCGAGTCTCTATAGGTTGTATAGTGCATGCTTCGCTGCCGCTTCAGTCCACCATACCTATGTAGGTGAGAGCCGCTGAATTCTAGACTCGTCGTGTACTGGCCTCGGTACTGACCGCTCCCTTTTTCCTTTTCCCTTTGATGACACCCCTTTTGTTTAACAGGTATAAGTTCGACGTCGTTAGCAGGGTTACCCTTCCGGCTTGGCCTGGGTAGGTTTATGGATGCCATTGGTTATTCTTTAGGGATCTTAGCCCCATTTGCATCTTATCCGTACTCGGATGTTGTATCATTCTCAAGGTGATTTGGATCTTTGTACTGTATATCTGTATTCTTGACTCATGGAGTCGTTGTTGTACATATATGTTCTGTGGGTTCCATCATGAACTATTGTGTAATGGTATTACTTCGTTTTCCACCCACACGCAAGTGCCTGGTGGGCATCTTTGAATCGTTTCTATGCGGGTTTAGCGGGAATCGTTGAAATCCGCATAGGGCCGATTCAAGGGTGTTACATCAACTGATTTATTTATCTATAGTGATTATGTGATATCAGAAGTAAATAATAGCGCTAGGTTGTTTTGGCTCAAACAGCGATCCTCGTTTCCCCGATTCTTTTCGGTCGTGGGATGGACACCGAGGAGGAAATGCGGCGACGCCACAATAGGGCCCTACTATCCTGTGAGGCAGGCCCCACTGCGGGCCATGGCAAAAGATTCCATACCGCGGATGGGTGTACCGCACGCCATCATAACCCACTGCGCTGGACGGTGGGACGCACACGCGACATGGGCCCATCGTCAGCATACTCAGGCTAGAATGTGCGCGGTGCAATGCGTTTTCGGTGCACACGCCTCCGCACATGCCGGATGGCGGGGCCTGCCGAGAGCCGACATGGCGTTGTGACCCATGCCAGGCACGGTGAAGGGAATATGCCCGAGAGGCAATAATAAAGTTGTTATTATTGTATTCCATGTATATGATAGATGTTTATTTTGCATGCTATAATAGTATTAATTGGAAACATTAATACATGTGTGTTTAATAAACAAGTACGAAGTTCCTAGTTATGCCTCTTTTATAAACTACCTCGTTGATTAACAAGATGATCAAGATTTCGTGATCATGGACATTGGATGTTGTTAATAACGAGGTCACAACTTTAGTGAAATGATGTGATGAACATTCATCTGAAGTATAGAAATATGATCAAAGTCATTGTGTTTAAATTGCTATAACATCTTATGAAGTAAGCTTAATTCTTAGACCATGAGATCATGTTAATTGCTAACACTAGAAGAGTAACTCGATAACATAAAATGTCACAGCGTAACAGGGTGAATATAAAGGTGGGTTCAGATACTCCGAAGGTGTTATGTTGAGGCTCATGGATCAAGAGTAGAATTTGTCCATCCCGATGACGCATAGATATACTATGGGCCCTGTCGGTGATATCACATTAGTTAGCTTGCAAGCAAGTGATGAGATCACTAGAATGTTATATCACGGGAACGACAAAAGAGTGCATGTCGGTAACGAGATTAAACTAGGTATGGAGATACTGATGATTGAATCTTGGACATGTAATATATCGCAAGACAAAGGGATTGAATTACATGCTTAAAAAGGTTCTCACGATCACATAAGTCATCGTTGAATGTGTGGGAGTCAGTATGGATCTCCAGGTTCCGCTACTGATTATTGATCGGAGAAGTGTCTCAATCATGTCTGCATTATTCGCGAACCATAGGGTGACACACTTAAGGGATACTGACACTATTTGGAGCAAATATGTTCAAGAGAAAATAATTACAAAGTGCTGGAATTATTTCGATGGAAATCGGAATTGTTTCGGGTGAAATTGCAGAAACGGGTTCTGCATATGATATTGAAATGTTGCAGGGGTTCTATGTGAATGTTTGTTAATTAAAGTAATTAACAAAATTATGAATAAAACAAATAAAAGAGTTGTATTAAATGAGAGTGTATTAAATTTGGAGAAATTTAATGCATTTAAGTGGGGTTTAAGTGGAGAATGTGGAGGGTCATATTTATGTGAAGGAAGTTACCACCTCATGAATTAGGGAGAGGAAGGGGCACCCCCCATGGGAGCCGGCCATGGGGAGGAGCTGCCCCCTCCTCCTATAAAATGCCCCCTCTCCTGACTTCTCACTCACACCTCCTCGTGAAGGATCTCTCTCCCTCTCTAGAAATTATTCCCCATGACCTCGGATTAGCGAGATACATGTTCCCAGTGACTTTATCTAGAAAGGAGTTACTACTTCTGCTGCTTTGCTAGAGCAAGGGATGGAGGTTGTTGGGGATACCGGACATGTGTGCGATCACGGATGCACTGCTGCTTTGCAGTGCTGGACTTGGTGGTGCTGGACCTACTGGACTCGCTGGACTTCATCACGATCTTGAGATCAGCAAGTGTACGACTACATCAACTACGAAATCAGTTTCATTAACAATGCTTTGTTTCTCTTCAAGGGTATGTTCTCTATGGATGTATATCCACCCGTTAATTGTATCTAGGTAGATAGATCTTGGTGCTTAGATGCTCACATCGTAGGAATTTTTTTTTATGCTGCAAACCCAACAGTGGTATGAGAGCCTGATATATGCGTAGATGCTTTGCATGGTTAGAACACATATGAGTATGTGGGCATTGATGATCATTTTATTGCATCTTCTATGTATTTCAGATATTGGTGGCATAGTGGGATGAAGTAGCCTGGACTAACTTTACATGTCCTCGCACATGAGACATGTTCAACGATTGACATGCAACTAGTTTTGCATAAATAGATAGCGGGTGTATGTCTCTCCTACTATAGTCAATATCTAATTTATAACGAGTTGCTAATAATTTGATTATCATTGTTGTGGTTTCATGTTCGTAGGTAAGACTGGTTCTATCTTCGAAAGCCTTAAGCCACGTAAAACTTGCAATGGATATATTAGAAGCGTCTAGTTTAGATTGTTGCTGGGCTAGTGTCATGATATGGTAATATTGTAAGTTGATGTATAATTGACACTCTTACAACACACCTAACATGTAAGTTCCATAGACCTTGGCCTTACACACAAAGGAATGATAAAGATCATACCACGATGCACATGATAGTGATCAAGTGCAAGAACCATATCATTTCACTTTATGCATATGATGTTTGCATCTTATATTGCTTGTTTCGCGTTTTAGTAGCATTATAAGATGATCCCTCATTTAGATATCAAGATAAAAATGTGTTCTTCCTTTAGTATGCACCGTGTTATGTTTTGTTGCTTCAAGACAACACGTGATGATTGGGTGTACTTGAATCCACATTCGTATAACGGGTGTAATTTTACACACGTGAGTACTAAGGTTCTTACTTGACGAGCCTAACATGTACATACATGGCCTCGGAACACAGACCGAAACGTTAAGCATGAGTCATATGGTAGATATGATGCCCATATAGATGCTCGCCTTTGAAACTACACCGACTCACGTGATGATCGGACTTTGTGTAGTGGATTTGGTTCATGTAATCACCAAAAAGGCACGAGGGATGTTGTTTTTGAGTGGGAGTTCATGTAGTAATATGATTAGAGTTGAACTCAATTTGTCATAAATTAAATCGAAGTGAATTTGCATACTTTGTTGTAGTCATTAGCATCCGTTTACTACCTTGCTCTTAGTTTTAATTGAGATAATAGAACTATAGAATTCTAGATATTTGCTTTATGAACTGGTATCATATTGTTTTGAATGTCAATTTAAAGTTTAGAAGTCCTATTGCAAACTTTCAGCAAACTCTATTTACTCCATGAAGTTTAATAAGTAGTATTAAATCAAGAGTAAGAAGTCCAATGTTAGTATCTAAAGTATCATGTTTGCCTCCATGATTCTTGATATTCAAAACTTGTTTTTAATATCGAGGTTATCTAGGAGCTTAAAGAATTATTTCAGAAGCTATCATGTGTGGAAGATATTTTGATATCTGAAACAATGTTTATGGTTGCAATATGATAGAGTATAATTTGGAAAAATACATGTTCTCATATTTTATGAGAATTTATAAAGGTTGGAGACGCTAGGCGTCGTAATCTCCCAAAAAGGTTTTGGAAACTGACATTATACTCATGATTTTTCTTATAGGCTATAATAGCTTGATCATGAAAGTTTTCATGATAAGGATGAATAGAAGATATAGGTAAAATGTTTACTATACTAAAAGATTACTAAAGAATGGATTTTTGAAAGAACACCAAACATTTGATGATGGTGATCCACTTCAAAGTGCAAATCCAAAGGTATTAGTATTTGACTATACACGCTTTGGACTATGTGACATATGTATGTCGCCACTGTTGATGTTGATATATTCTTTTAAAAGGAAAATGAAATGCTGAAAGACAATCTATGAAATATTTGGCAGAAAAAGAAAAGACTAGAAATGTTCAGCTAAGTTATATAGATGATGTACATGTTATGGTTGTATTCTTTGCTTGTTAAACAATGTGGTTCTTGGGTATTGGATAATGAATTGGTTGGTATGAAATGTCATACAGAACGACACAATTCATGAACTTCAATAGCCTAAGTAACTAGCAAAACAATATGTGATGATGTTCATCGAAAACAAATAGTGTTATTGTGTTTGTCGTTGACATCAAAGCTTGCCTTCAAGATTCATTTAAATAATTTTTATTTGTTCCGGTATTATGAGGACAATGGTTGTTCAAATAATTACAGTATTCCATAGAAGATGGATGAACTTTTACAAGTCTAGTTGGAGAAATCACGTCCAAAAAAACTAATGCTAAAATGTCGCAAGCCAAATGATTGAAAGATCACTTACAAAGTGACATCGCCGTTTAAATTATATTGGAAATAAAACATGAAGAAACTCCATGTTGATGGAATTTTGGAGTCTTTGATTTTTTTATCAATTGACGCTTGTGAGACTTTCCTCGAGATAATTGAAACTCCGTTCATATGCCAAAGAGGAATGGATGACTAACTTAATGGACATTGTGCATGTTGATGTATATAGTCCATTATGGGTAGCCATATGTGATGGATCTTTCGACTTCATATGCTTTCTCTGAAAATTTGAGTGCATATATCTGTATATTCAGTTAATAAAGAAGAAGTATGAAACATTTGGAAATTGTTCAAAGACCTTCAAGATGAAGTGGAAAATCATTGTAACGAGAAAATAAAGAATTTATGATTCAACCATAAAGGAATATATTTAAGTTACATGTTTAGCAAAACACCTAAGATTTGAGGAATTGTTCCATGTATTTGCATTTCCTGATAAACCATAGGAGTATGGAGTGTTCGTGAGATGGAATCAAACCTTGTTTGACATGGTAAGATCAAAGGTGTCATTTATAAAACTGCCATTATGTTTTAAGGATTAAAGCTTTAGAGACTATCGCTTTTACACTGAAAAGAGCACCATCATGATCCGTTGAAATGACAACATATGAGTTATGGTTGGGATAAAACCGGAGTTGTCTTTTCTTAAATTTTGGTATGCTATGCATAAGTAAAATGTTTACAACCAAAGTCGGATAAGCACGTCTTTGTAGGTTATCCCAAAAGAATTTGTTGGGAATTCCTCCATAACACCGAGGACAAAAGATTTGTCGCTTGGAACGTGAAGTTTCTTGAGAAGCAGTTTTTCGTGAAAAGTTAAGTGGGAGGACAATAGAACTTTGATAAGGTTATTGAACCTTAGCTATATGTCCTAAGTAGTGTAGTGCCAAAAAGTGTCCCGGTGGCAGCCACAATGCTCATGGCTCTTGTGATTACAAAGCTTGTGATCTTGGAGATTAGAGTTCCTATTTGAACCAGATGCATCGGTAACAATCAAATAGCAAGATTTGATAAACAAGTCGTTATTGTTTGGACAATGATAAACTTATTGCATGCAAAGAAGTGATGATGGGCCCTGACTCCATAAAATGACTAAAATTCATAAAATCCGTGATAGTTTCCATATACGAGGAATCAAGTTTTGAACTTGAAAGACCATCCGGAAAGGCATGAAGCCTATCGGTTGTATTTGGATATATAAATAAATAGACATGGACGTTTGACATCTATGAAATAATCAACATGTCGGAAAGGACTTTACGACAATGTACAAGCAGTTGACTATGAAAATATTTTATCTTTCATAGCGATATTTAGTGTTGACGGATTAATGTAGCAACGACTACATATAATTTGGTATATGGTAGCTGAACAAACAAAACAAAGTTCTTCTAATAGAATGGTTACCTAGGACGTGTAGATGACACGGTCCGAAGGGTTATTTTAATTCAAATGATGCTAAAAGGGCATGCAAACTTCAATGGTTGAAGTGAGCATAGTAGAGTTGGAATCTTCACCGTGATGAAAATGTTAAAAGAGTTTAATTTTATCGGAGACAATGAAGATGCTTGCATTTGCAAGAAATTAAGTGGGAGCGCTGAGACATATTTCCAATATATTATGTAGAGGACATGTTGTTGATTGGAAATGATGTATCTTTTATTGACGAGGATTAAGAATTTCATTAAAATTGGATTTCGATGAAAGACATGGGCAAAACTGGAATATTTAGCATCAATGTCTATATGGATAGATTAAAATGCTAATATGGTTGTGCCTGACATACATATATGAGATATTGAAAGGGTTCAATATGGAAACAACAAGAAAGGTTCTTTTTTTTGCGGGGTAACAAGAAAGGTTCTTGCTGCAAGGAAAAGGTTGAATCAAAATTCGAGTGTATCGACACTTGGTGATCACATGAATATTTTGATCAATAATACCGTGATACGTACATATATAGATATGTCCGATGCTCTAAATGTTATGTGCATATACCAGAATGATTCATAAGATGATCATTGGACGATAGTAAAGATATCCTTATGAGCTTTGGAAGAACTAAGAATATATCTTATATAAGTGAAAAATAGTTAAAATTAGTTCATTGTAAAATGTTACATTGATACTAGTTTGTCACAAGATACTAATTAAATTTATCTCAATTTAAACTATGGATGGCACAATGTAATGGAGAGGTACCATGATGGATTTGGATGAGTTCCAAAGTTGATACATTGTGATGGATAATACAACAAAAGGCTAAGTGTACGACTGTTATAGTAGCAGCAAAGGAGGGAATTTGGTTAAGTAGTTTGTTATCAAACTAGGTGTGGTTCAAAGTGGGCTAGTATTATGAATATATATTGTACGACAATACCATCGACATGTTTTAACCCAAAGGAACTGAAGGTCTCAGCAAAGGACTAAATTTATACAATGCCATCTCATTTGAGAATGAGTAATGCATAGAGACGCAAAGACATGCAAATACACACGGACCTAAAAGTGTCAGATCCATAGATTATGTTAACCACTAGCAATCGCGTATATGCAACACCAGAAAGCCATAGGTGTTCAATATGCAAGGTTATTCAAACTAGATTATTGACTCTAGTGCAAGTGGGAGACTAAAGGGAATATGCCCAAGAGGTAATAATAAAGTTTTTATTATCTTATTGCATGTATATGATAGATGTTTATTTTGCATGCTATAATTTTATTAATTGGAAACGTTAATACATGTGTGTTTAATAAACAAATACGAAGTTCCTAGTTATGCCTCTCTTATAAACTAGCTCGTTGATTAACAAGATGATCAAGGTTTCCTGATCATGGACCTTGGATGTTGTTCATAACAAGGTCACAACATTTGTGGAATGATGTGATGAACATTCATCCGAAGTATAGCAATACGATCAAAGTCATTGTGTTTAAATTGTTATAACATCTTATGAAGTAAGCTTAATCCTTATACCATGAGATCATGTTAATTTCTAACACTAGAAGAGTAACTTGATAACATCAAACATCACACCGTAACAGGGTGACTATGAAGGTGGGTTCAGATACTCCGAAGGTGTTATGTTGAGGCTCATGGATCAAGAGTGGAATTTTTCCATCCCGGTAACGGATAGATATACTCTGGGCCCTCTCGGTGATATCACATTAGTTAGCTTGCAAGCAAGTGATTAGATCACTACAATGTTATATCACGGGAACAAGAAAAGAGTGCGTGTCAGTAACGAGATCAAACTACGTATGGAGATACCGATGATCGAATCTCGGACATATAATATATCGCAAGACAAAGGGATTGAATTACACGCGTAAAAAGGTTCTCACGATCACATAAGTCATCGTTGAATGTGTGGGAGTCAGTATGGATATCCAGGTCCCGCTATTATTTATTGATCAGAGAAGGGTCTCGATCATATCTGCATTATTCGCGAACCGTAGGGTGACACACTTAAGGGACACCGACACCATTTGGAGCAAATATGTTCCAGAGAAAAGAATTATAAAGCGCTGGAATTATTTCGATGGAAACCAGAATTGTTTCAGGTGAAATTGCAGAAACTGGTTCTGCATGTGATATTGAAATATTGTAGGGGTTTTTATGTGAATGTTTGTTAATTTAAGTAATTAACAAAATTCTGAATAAAATAAATAAAAGAGTTTTATTACATGAGAGTATTAAATTTGGAGAAATTTAATGCATTTAAGTGGGGTTTTAAGTGGAAAATGTGGAGGGTCATATTTATGTGAAGGAAGTTACCAACACATGGATGAGGGAGAGGAAGGGGCACCCCCCATGGGCGCCGGCCATGGGGAGGGGCTTCCCCCTCCTCCTATAAAAGGCCCCCCTCTCCTCACTTCTCACTCACACCTCCTCGTGAAGGATCGCTCTCCCCCTCTAGAAATTATTCCCCATGGTCTCGGATTAGCGAGATACATATTCCCGGTGGCTTTATCTGGAAAGGAGTTGATGCTTCTGCTGCTTTGCTGGAGCAAGGGATGGAGGTTGTCCGGGTACTGGATGTGTGCTATCACGAATGCACTGCTGCTTCGCAATACTGGACTTGGTGGTGCTGGACCTGCTGGACTCGCTGAACTTCATCACGATCTTGAGATCAGCAAGTGTATGACCACATCAACCACGAAATCAGTTTCCTTAACAATGCTTTGTCGCTCTTCAAGGGTATGTTCTCTATGGATGTATATCCACCTGTTGATTGTATCTAGGTAGATAGATCTTGGTGCTTATATGTTCACATCGTAGGAAATTTTTTGTTTTCTATGCTGCGAACCCAACACGTGGTTTGTCGGGGTCGTGGGCCCTCCGAGTGACATCTTAAACCCTGCGTGGACGTGTATTTTCGCGGACGAGGGTCCCTTGAAGAGCCAACGCAGTGATCTACCGTCGTGAACCATTGGGGTGCACGTATTTTTGCAAAAGCGGGATCCATCGAGAGCTCACGTGGCTACGTAGAACCTCGAAGTGCAAGCGCGTTACCTCGCATGCCGCAGTTTTTCGCGGCAGTGGGGCATGTTCTAAGCCAGCATGGAGTAGTGGAATCTTGACGACAATGGTTTCTTATGGGCATATCACGGCCATGTGTGACATTCAGAACCGACGTGGGTTTGTTAGCTCTAGCCGTAAGCGGTTTTATTGCGGACATGGGACCGTACAGAGATGACATGCCTACCTAGAACATATACGGCTACGTGTTTTAGTGGCCTGTATAGGAGCTGTCAGCTGAGTTGGCAGTGGTAAGAATGGGCAGGCGCAGATTCTCGCCGAATGGCTTTCCCTCAAAATTAAAAATGGGTAGAGCTATGGATCCTGCTCGCACACCGCCTCAAATAGGCTCGGCAACTATAGCCTATGTACGTACACGGTTTGTCACGGAGATTCGTGTGGTGGATCCTAACCTCGTGTCTGTAGCCTGCGGGCATGCACACTTTCTCGCGACAGGATTTGCCGGTGGATACAATCACGCGCAAATCCAACTCGATGATATTATAGCATATACCGTACGACACGCACCGTCCGGGTTCTAATTTTCCTCACATGTCATTTCGTAAATATATGCTCCACAACATCGTTCTCTTTCCACAGACCATAAACATTGTTAGTCTCATGTCCTCTTCTACCGCCGCTAGGGGCGCACCTCGGGCTTTCGAGCAGGATCGTCGAACGTGAGGGGATCGTCTTCATCTTCAACGGTTTTATTACTTGCGTAGTCTGATGCTGGCTGCCACGAACATGGTACGTGTCTAGCCTCTGTCCTCTTCTACCGTCATTGTGGCACACCTCGGGCCACCGACCAGGATCGCTAGACGTGTGGGCATCATCTTCGTCTTACACGCTTGCGCTTCCACGCTCAGTCTGACACCGTCTACCACGAACGTGGTACGTTTCAGAAATTTATTCCTCTTTTATGCTATTTCTTATGCTTGCGTTCTGATATTTATTTGTTGTTTACGACCCATTTTTGTCTTTTCATATATGCGGTGTCAGTATGATGTTTGGAAGTAGCCCCCTCGATGCGCAGTACATATTTATTTTCCTTTTCTGTTGTATTAGCTTCCTCAGATCACACATTTTTCACTGTTTGCATACCTTTCCCCCATGATTTTGCAGCTTTTCGCAGATGATTCGGCCATCCTTTCTGTTTTATATTCGAATTGATAAGTATTTGTACTCCTTTTAGCTCAGTTCCTATAGTATACATTACGGGTTGTTTCGTAAACCATGTCTGATCTTTTCTTTTTTAGATTTCTACATAAGCTGGAATGCATCTCTCGATCATCCACGCTATCGCTAATGTAGCTCGTGCTGATGCTTCATCAAGTTCGGTGCGTATGTTTGTAATGTCTTTCCCGAGCGTAAGAATGTTAGACGACAATACCGCTTTTCCTGATCTTCCTTTCTGTACTGTATGAACGTTAGAGGACACTAGCATTTTGCTCGAGTTTTTACTCCAGGAGAAAAAGTGTCGCCAGAAAATGGCTGTGTCGTCTCCCCATTGTGGTATCGATGAGACATTTTCCTTTCTGGAAGAAAGGGATAATGAAGCTATGGATGATGGTGATCTTGGTAGATGTTGGTATCCTCATGTTTCATAGGCATGCCACCCTTGCATGCCCGAACATGGGAAGAAGACGGTGCCTCGAAAGGACATAACAATAGAGTGCTGGATGACAACGATATTGGTGCAGTGGTTTCCTAATGCTTGGTCAGCATGCCACCCCGCATGACCGAATGTGGGTGGAAGTTAAGGATTCGGCGACTGATGAGTACGTGACTACGATGCCTTTTTCTTGCATTGTTGACATGGCGTGTTTGGGTGGAGAGGCTGTGTCGATGTGCATGGACGACACGAATGTGCATCCTTGTTCGACGTGCCATGGAAGGAGGTGACGAGTGCATCCTAGGTGTTTTCTCTGTTCGAGCTAGTAGATGACGGGTACGTGAGCACGTTAGCTCCCTCTAGCGATGACACTAGAGGAGACGAATCGGCGGCTACCAACCGCATGGGAGGGCTCTTCCATCGCTTACCATATTCTTCGTCTTGGATCGCTAATACCCTTACAGAAGGTACGAGACACGACCTGCACTATGTACGGAGAGAGTGGTGGTCAAAAGCACAAAGGTAGTAAACAAGAGAGAAGAATGAGAAAAACAGCTGCAAGTGTCAATTCTACGATCATCTTGTTTCCGAATTTGTTAGCTAGACTTTCATATAGAATAAGCTTAGTATGTATACTTTATTCAATCTCAGTTGGTCTACTTAGCATGCGTGTTGTGTATTGTATGTTATGTCTCTATCTTTATCGATAAAAATGAAATATGTTATACTCAACCTGTAATGCTTACCAACATTCTGTGGTATGTCTTCCAGAGTTTCGACTTTTGGCGTTTCTGAAGGAAATATGTTCTGAGAGGCAATAATAAAGTTATTATTATGCATTCCTTGTATATGATATATGTTTATTTTGCATGCTATAATTGTATTGATAGGAAACGTCAATACATGTGTGTTTAATAAAAAAGATTCCTAGTTATGCCTCTCTTATAGACTAGCTTGTTGATTAACAAGATGATCAAGGTTTCCTGATCATGGACATTGGATGTTGTTAATAAGAAGGTCACAGCATTTGTGAAATGATATGATGAACATTCATCCGAAGTATAGCATTACGATCAAGTCATTATGTTTACATTGCTATAACATCATACGAAGTAATCTTTATCCTTAGACCATGAGATCATGTTAATTGCTAACACGGGAAGAGTATCTTGATAACATCAAACGTCACACCGTAACAGGGTGACTATAAAGGTGAGTTCAGCGCTACGAAGGTGTTATGTTGAGTCTCATGGATCAAGAGTGGAATTTGTCAATCCCGATGACGGATAGATATACTTTGGGCCCTCTCGGTGATATTACATTAAGATAGCTTGCAAGCAAGTGATGTGATCACTAGAATGTTATATCACGGGAACGAGAAAAGAGTGTATGTCAGTAACGAGATCAAACTAGGTATTTGGATACCGATGATCGAATCTCGGACATGTATTATATCATGAGACAAAGGTATTAAATTACTAGCGTTAAAGGTTCTCACGATCATAGAAGTCATCAGTGAATGTGCAGGAGTCAGTATGGATCTCTAGGTCCCGCTTCTGATTATTGATCTGAGAAGAGTCTCAATCATGTATGCATTATTCGTGAATCATAGGGTAACACACTTAAGTGTTACCGGACACCATTTTGGAGCACATATGTTTCAGACGAAAGGATTACAAAGCGCAGGAATTGTTTCGATAAAAACCGGAATTGTTTCGGGTGAAATTGCAGAAAGTGGTTCTGCATGTGATATTGAAATGTTGCAAGGGGTTTCATGTGAATATTTGTTAATGAAAGTAATTAAAAAATTCTGAATAAATTTAATAAATGAGTTTTATTAAATGAGAGAGCATTAAACTTAGACAATTTTAATGCATTTAGAGGCATTTTAAGGGAGTTACCACCACATGAATGGAGGAGGTGAGGGGTCACCCCCCATGAGACGCCGGCCATGGGGAGGGGGCACCCCCCCTCCTCCTATAAAAGGCCCCCCTCTTCCTCCTTCTTCCTTACACCTCCTCGTGAAGGATCTCTCCCCTTCTAGAATTATTCGCCCATGGTCTCGGATTAGCGAGATACATGTTCCCGATGGCCTTGCGTTTGGAAGGAGTTGCTGCTTCCGCTGATTTGCTGGAGCGGGAGGTGGACGTTGTCCAGTGGCTTGAACGTGTGTGCGAGGACAGATGCGCTGCTGATTTGCGGCGCTCGGACTTCCACACGATCTTGAGATCGGCAAGTGTACGACTACATCAAGCACGAGTTCCTACTCGTTAACAAAACTCGTTGTCTTCGAGGGTAAGTTCTCCATGGATGTATGTCCACCCGTTTCTCTGTACCTAGTAGATAGATCTTGGCGTATAGTTCTCATCGTAGGAAATTTTTTGTTTTCTATTGTGCGGACCCAATAGTGGTATCAGAGATTGATCTATGCGTAGGTGCTTTGTACGGGTAGTACACATATGTTTATATGTGGGCGATGATGATCATGTTATTGCATCTTCTATGTATTTTGGATATTGGTGGCATAGTAGGATGAAGCGGCCGGGACCAACCTTACATGTCATCGTACATGAGACCGGTTCCATGACTGACATTCAACTAGTTTTACATAAGTGGCTGGCGGGTCTCTGTCTCTCCTACTATAGTCAATATATGATTTACAACGAGTTTCTAATAACTTGGTTATCCTCGTTGTGGATCATGTTCGTAGGTAAGACTGGTTCTATCTCCGAAAGCCCTAAGCCACGTAAAACTTGCAATTGATAAAATTAGAGGCGCCTTGTTTAGATCGTTGTTGGGCTAGTGTCTTGATATGGTATTGTTGTAAGTAGATGTATGATACTCTTACAACACGCTTAACGTTTAAGTTCCATAGACCTTGGCCTTACACACAAAGGAATGATAGAGATCATACCACGATGCAAATGATAGAGATCAAATGCATGGACCATATCATCTCACTTTACACATTAGATGTTAGCATCTTATACTGCTAGTTTGGCGCTTTTTGGTAGCATTATAAGATGATCCCTCAATTAGATATCAAGATAAAATGTGTTCTTCCTTCAGTATGCACCATTCTATGGATCGTGTTTCGAGATATCATGTGATGATCGGGTGTACTCGACTCGACGCTTTCATACAACGGGTGTAAGACAGTTTTACACACGCGGAATACTAAGGTTCTTACTTGACGAGCCTGGCATGTACAGACATGGCCTCGGAACACAGACCGAAAGGTTAAGCATTAGTCATATAGTTGATATGATGCCCATATTTATGCTCGCCTTTGAGGCTACACCCACTCACGTGATGATCGGACTTGGTGTAGTGGATTTGGTTTATGTAATCACCAAAAAGACATGAGGGATGTCGTTTTGAGTGGGAGTTCATTAATAATTTGGATTAGTTGAACTCAATCTATCATGAACTTAGTCTAAATAAACTTTAAAATTTTTGTTGTAGATGGCACCACCTAATTTTAATTTCAATGTGTTCATGGAGAAAGAGAAGCTTGCTACGAATGGTAGCAACTTCACCAACTGGGCTATTAATTTGAGGATTCTCCTCACTGCTGCACAAAAACAATATGTGCTAGAGGCGCTGCTAGGCCCCCCACCAGCTACTGATGCCGCTGACGAGGAAAAGAATGTCTATATAACTCATTGCAGCATACTGTATGGGCTAGAGCCAGAACTTTGAAAGCGTTTTGAAAATGGCAATGCCTTTGATACCATGGGATAATTGAAAATGATTTTTGATACCCATGCTGCTGTAGAGAGTTATAATGCTTCTAAAAAGTTCTTTAGCTGCATGATGGAAGAGAACAGCTCCGTTAGTGAGCACGTAATCAAAATGGCTGGGTACGCCGATAAGCTAGTGTCCTTGGGAATAACAATTCCCATTGACTTAGGCATACATCGTGTTCTCCAATCTCTGCCACCTAGCTACAAGAGCTTTGTGATGAACTATAATATGCAGGGCATGAAGAAGTCTCTTCCCGATCTTCTGTCAATGCTTAAGACTGTAGAAGTGGAGATTAGGAAAGAACATCAAGTGTTGATGATCAATAAGATCACCGGTTTCAAGAAGGACAAGAAAGGCAAGCAGAAGGGAAAGAAGGGTGGCAAATCTGTTGCTGCACCTGAAAAGAAACCCCGAGCTGGCCCTAAGTCTGATACTGAGTCCTACTATTGCAAGGGGACTGGCCATTGGAAGCACAACTGCCCCAAGTATTTGGCGGACAAGAAGGCCGGCAAGGCAAACAAAGGTATATGTGATATACATGTTATTGATGTGTACTTGACTAGTACTCGCAGTAGCACCTGGGTATTTGATACAGGATCGGTTGCTAATATATGTAACTCGGTTCAGGGGCTACGGAACAAGCGACAACTAGCAAGGCATGAGGTCAGGATGCGGGTCGGCAATGGATCAAAAGTTGATGTGATCGCCGTCGGAACGCTGCCTCTCCATATGCCATCGGGATTAGTGATAAATCTAAATAATTGTTATTTTGTGCCTACACTGAGCATGAACATTGTATCCGGATCGTGTTTGATGCGAAGTGGTTATTCCTTTAAATCTGAAAACAATGGTTGTTCGATTTATATGGATAATATCTTTTATGGTCATGCACCTGTGTTGAATGGTTTATTTCTATTGGATCTCGATAGTAGTATTATGCATATTCATTGTGTTGATGCTAAAAGGGTTAAACTTGATGATGATATATCTACATATATGTGGCACTACCGTCTAGGTCATATTGGCGTTAAACGCATGAAGAAACTCCATTCTGATGGACTTTTGGAATCACTTGATTTTGAATCATTTGATACATGTGAGCCATGTCTTATGGGCAAGATGACTAGAACGTCGTTTTCTGGTTCAATGGAACGAGCAACAGATTTATTGGAAATCATACATACTGATGTGTGTGGACCAATGAGTGTGTCGGCGCGAGGTGGATATCATTTTTTTGTTACTTTCACAGATGATTTGAGTAGATATGGGTATATCTATTTGATGAAACATAAATCTGAAACTTTTGAAAAGTTCAAGGAATTTCAGAATGAAGTGGAAAATCATTGTAACAGAAAGATCAAATTTCTGCGGTCCGACCGTGGAGGAGAGTATCTTAGTTACGAGTTTAGCACACATATGAAAAATTGTGGAATAGTTTCACAACTCACGCCTGCCGGAACACCACAACGTAATGGTGTGTCGGAACGTCGTAATCATACTTTATTGGATATGGTTTGATCTATGATGTCTCTGACTGACTTGCCACTGTCATTTTGGGGTTATGCACTAGAAACCGCTGCATTCACTTTAAATCGGGCACCATCTAAATCCGTTTAAACAACACCGTATGAATTATGGTTTGGAGACAAACCTAAGCTTTCATTTCTTAAAGTTTGGGGATGCGATGTTTATGTGAAAAAACTTTAGCCAGATAAACTCGAACCCAAAGCGGAAAAATGCGTCTTCATAGGATACCCTAAGGAAACGATTGGGTATACCTTCTATCACAGATCCGAGGGCAAGGTTTTTGTTGCCAAGAATGGATCCTTTCTTGAGAAGGAGTTTCTCGTGAAAGGTGTGAGTAGTCGGAAGGTAGAACTCGAAGATGTTACTGAACCTTCTCTTCATGAAATGGTGAGTAGCGCCACACCGGAAGTTGTTTCGGAGTTGACTTCACCTAATGAAGAGAGAGCTAATGATATTGATCATGAAACTCTGAAAGAGGACACTACCGAACCTCGCAGGCCAAGAAGGATACGTGCAGCTCCTAAACTGTACGGCAATCCTGTTATGAATTTCATGATTGATGAAATAGATGACCCTGTGACGTATGAAGAAGTGATGATGAGCCTGGATTCCAACAAATGGCTAGAAGCCATGAAATCCGAGATGGAATCCATGAACGGAAACCAGGTTTGGACCTTGGTGGACTTACCTCACGATCGAAAGGCCGTTGAGAATAAATGGATTTTCAAAAGAAAAACTGATGCTGATGGTAATGTGACCATCTATAAGGCTCGACTTGTTGCAAAGGGGTTTCGACAAATTCAAGGAGTTGACTACGATGAGACATTCTCTCCCGCAGCGATGCTTAAGTCGGTTAGGATTATGTTAGCAATTGCTGCATATTTCGATTATGAAATATGGCATATGGATGTCAAAACTGCGTTCCTCAATGGTAATATTGAAGAAGAGTTGTATATGATATAACCTAAGTGTTTTGTCGATCCTAAGGATGCTAATAAGGTATGCAAACTTAAGCGATCCATTTATGGAGTTGGAATCTCCGCTTTGATGAGGTGATCAAAGAGTTTGGATTTGTCCAAACTTATGGAGAGGCTTGTATTTACAAGAAAGTCTGTGGCAGCAATGTGGGACTTCTGATATTATATGTAGATGACATATTATTGATTGGAAATGATATAGATCTTTTAAACAGTGTTAAAAGTTATCTAAACAACAAATTTTCGATGAAAGACCTTGGTGAAGCTTCATATATATTAGGCATTAAAATCTATAGAGATATATCAAGACTCCTAATTGGGCTATCGCAGAGTACTTACCTTGATAAGATATTAAAGAAGTTTAATATGGACGGAAGTAAGAAGGGGTTCTTACCTATATTGCAAGGCAAGACATTGAGTAAGACTCAAAGTCCGGCTATGGCGGAAGAAAGAGAGATAATGGATAAGATCCCCTATGCCTCAACCATAGGCTCTATAATGTATGCCATGCTATGTACAAGACCGGATGTGGCACATGCTATTAGTTTGACTAGTAGGTACCAATCTGATCCAGGTTCGGAACACTGGATAGTGGTCAAGAATATCCTTAAGTACTTGAGAAGAACTAAGGATATGTTTCTTGTATACGGAGGTGAAGAAGAGCTAGTCGCTAAGTGTTATGTCGATGCTAGCTTTGACACTGATCCAAATGACTCTAAGTCTCAATCCGGATACGTATTTCTCTTGAACGGAGCAACAGTTAGTTGGAGGAGTTCCAAACAACTTGTGGTGGCTGGACCAGCGACGGAGGCGGAATATGTTGCTGCTTCAGAAGCGGCGCAGGAAGCAGTTTGGATGAAGGAGTTCATAACAGAACTAGGTTGGACCCAATGGTAATCTATTGTGACAACAATGGAGCCATAGCCAACGCCAAGGAACCAAGGTCTCACAAGAATTCCAAGCATATTAAGCGCCAGTTTCACTCCATCCGCGAGCATGTCAAGGATGGAGATATAAAGATTTGTAACGTGCACATGGACCTGAATGTAGCAGATCCGTTGACTAAAGTTCTCCCTAGGGAAAAACATGATCAACACCAGAACTCCATGGGTGTTAGATTTATCACTATGTAAACTAGATTATTGTCTCTAGTGCAAGTGGGAGACTGAAGGAAATATGCCCTGAGAGGCAATAATAAAGTTTTTATTATGTATTCCTTGTATATGATAGATGTTTAGTTTGCATGCTATAATTGTATTGATAGGAAACGTCAATACATGTGTGTTTAATAAACAAAAAGGGTTCCTAGTTATGCCTCTCTGATAGACTAGCTTGTTGATTAACAAGATGATCAAGGTTTCCTGATCATGGACATTGGATGTTGTTAATAACAAGGTCACAACATTTGTGAAATGAGGTGATGAACATTCATCCGAAGTATAGCATTACGATCAAGTCATTATGTTTACATTGCTATAACATCATACAAAGTAATCTTTATCCTTAGACCATGAGATCCTGTTAATTGCTAACACCAGAAGAGTATCTTGATAACATCAAACTTCACACCATAACATGGTGACTATAAATGTGGGTTCAGTGCTACAAAGGTGTTATGTTGAGGCTCATGGATCAAGAGTGGAATTTGTCAATCCCGATGACGGATAGATATACTCTGGGCCCCCTCGGTGATATCACATTAAGATAGCTTGCAAGAAAGTGATGTGATCACTAGAATGTTATATCACGGGAACAAGAAAAGAATGCATGTAAGTAACGAGATCAAACTAGGTATTTGGATACCGATGATCGAATCTCGGACATGTATTATATCATGAGACAAAGGGATTAAATTACTGGCGTTAAAGGTTCTCATGATCGCAGAAGTCATCGTTGAATGTGTAGGAGTCAGTATGGATATCCAGGTCCCACTTCTGATTATTGATCTGAGAGGAGTCTCAATCATGCATTATTCGCGAACCGTAGGGTGACACACATAAGGGTTACCGGACACCATTTTGGAGCACATATGTTTTAGACGAAAGGATTGCAAAGCGCAGGAATTGTTTCGATAGAAACCGGAATTGTTTTGGGTGAAATTGTAGAAAGTGGTTCTGCATGTGATATTGAAATGTTGCAAGGAGTTTAATGTGAATGTTTGTTAATGAAAGTAATTAACAAAATTCTGAATAAATTTAATAAAAGAGTTTTATTAAATGAGAGAGCATTAAACTTAGAGAATTTTAATGCATTTAAAGTTTAGACTTTAAAAGAGATGAAGAGGAATTTTAATGTGGAGGGAGTTACCACCACATGAATGGGGGAGGTGAGGGGTCACCCCCCATGAGGCGCCGGCCATGGGGAGGGGGCACCCCCTCCTCCTATAAAAGGCCCCCCTCTTCCTCCTTCTTCCTCACACCTCCTCGTGAAGGATCTCTCTCCCCCTCTAGAATTATTCCTCCATGGTCTCGGATTAGCGAGATACATGTTACCAGTGGCCTTGCGTCTAGAAGGGTTGCTGCTTCCGCTAATTCGTTGGACTGAGGAGGTGAAGGTTGTCCGGTGGCTTGAACGTGTGTGCGAGGACGGATGCGCTGCTGATTTGCGGCGCTCGGACTTCCACACGATCTTGAGATCGGCAAGTGTACGACTACATCAACCATGAGTTCCTACTCATTAACTAAACCCGTTGTCTTCGAGGGTAAGTTCTCCATGGATGTATGTCCACCTGTTGCTCTCTATCTAGTAGATAGATCTTGGCGTATAGTTCTCATCGTAGGAAAATTTGTGTTTTCTATGTTGCAGACCCAATAGTTTTTCCTGTATTTTCCTTGTTATTCTTTTGACGTATGCTTGACGTGGTGCCTACATCTTGGTATAGCTGCCCATGGCAAGGACATGGACCTGACTGAGGTCGCCGCCTCTCGGGCCAGGGGAAAGCGGGCTGCCTCAGCCAGCACCACCCCAGCCAGCGGGGGCTCGAAGAGGGTTCGCCGTCCAAGGGTCACGGCTTCCGCACCAAGCATCGCTAGGTATGTGTCCTTGCCTTCCTTTCTCTGCGTATTTGTTGGTATTTGCCTTACTTACTATGCTCTGCTCGCCCTTCTGTCAGTGACGCGATGTCCTTGACCGGCTCCGCGACCATCTCCACCGTGTCTGACCCTCCCCCGACTGGAGCTGAGACGGTGGTGCTGGCTGGATCCTTGGTCTTGCACTATGCCTCTGCCGCTTCTAAGCTCACCGATGTACTTGCAAACCCAAGCTCGGTCTAGGCAGGCTCTACCACCTACCGGGTGGAGGAGCCTGTAGAGGTGGCAAGGGAGGTTTCCACACAGCCGGCGGTTGAAGACAGCAAAGGGGATGTGGTCCCTGGCTCGGGCGCTGCGGCTCCAGAGGCATCACACATCGCTACCAGCGACGACGATGACCTCCAGCTCACCGGATAGTGGGCAGCTCCGGTTGCACCGCCGCCAGACTCCATCTTGGCGCAGCTCTCCGAGTTGGCGACTGTTGCCCTTGGCTAGGCTCGTCACCTGGTGGAGGTGATGAAGAAGGGGCTTGGTGAGGCCAAGGCACTGGGGGCATCCCTCGAGCTAAATATCTCCTCCACTACCTTCGCTGTCTTTTCTTGCTATTGTTATCTTTCTGTTCTATTTTTTGACCGTGCCTTCCTTACAGAAATCTTTTGCTGAAGCCGGCAAGACCTCCCAGGACTTGGGGCATAAGATTGCTTTCTCTGCCATCTCCTCCCAGTTACGTGGATTTTCGCGTTTCTTGTTTACCCTTGGGTACCCTCCTGCAGCTCTGCTAGTGGACAGGGAGCGGGAGGTCGACCGGCTGAAGGCGAAAGTGGCCCGGCTGGAGGAGTACAACCGGACCTGCCAGGATCAAATCGGCCAGTTGTTGTAGCACCAGCAGCAGATGGAGGTCAAAGTCGGCCAGGCCAAGAAGGTCGCCGACACCCGGGCTGAGGCGCTGAAGAACATCGATAAGCTTTCGCCCAGCAGGAGGACACGCCCAAGACTGCCTAGGCCAAGGAGAAGGAAGCGCTAGCGGAGTTGTGCCAGTTGCCGAAATCATCGTCAGTAAATGGCTCTTTCCTTAGAAATCTTTCCTGGGTTGTTCTGCAGCCGTTTTTTGACAACCTTTTCTTTCCAGGGTGCATCCCAGTACCCTGAGGCGACCGATCAAGCCCTGTCCCGCATCTCGGAGGTGGACTCTGGGCACGACCTCTGTCCGGAGGAGCTGGTGGCCGTCGTGTGCAAAGAGGGTAAACAGCTACGGGACGCTGCCCTCGATGTCCACAAGTACGTCTGGCTAGACTCCACTCCACCGACTATGATCGAGGCCTTTACGAAGAAGCTTCTCACCGCTCCTAAGCTGATGGACGTGGCGCGGGACTGGGCGGCTCGTGTTGGCGTAGAGTGTTGGGTCCGCAGCATAGAAAATAAAAATTCATATGATGAGAACTATACGCCAAGATCTATCTACTAGATATAGAGAAATAGGTGGACATACATCCATGGAGAACTTACCCTCGAAGACAACGAGTTTTTTTAACGAGTAGGAACTCGTGGTTGATGTAGTCGTACACTTGCCGATCTCAAGATCGTGTGGAAGTCCGAGGGCCACAAATCAGCAGCGCATCCATCCTTGCACACACGTTCAAGCCACCGGACAACCTCCACCTCCTCGCTCCAGCGAATCAGTGGAAGCAACAACTCCTTCCAGACGCAAGGCCACCGGGAACATGTATCTCGCTAATCCAAGACCGTGGGGGAATAATTCTAGAGGGGGAGAGAGATCCTTCACGAGGAGGTGTGAGGAAGAAGGAGGAAGAGGGGGGCCTTTTATAGGAGGAGAGGGTACCCCCTCCATGGCCGACGCCTCATGGAGGTGACCCCTCACCTCTTCCATTCATGTGGTGGTAACTCCCTCCACATTAAAATGCCTCTTCACATTCTCTTTTAAAGTCTCCACTTTAAATGCATTAAAATTCTCTAAGTTTAATGCTCTCTCATTTAATAGAACTCTTTTATTAAATTTATTCAGAATTTTGTTAACTACTTTAATTAACAAACATTCACATAAAACCCCTTGCAACATTTCAATATCACATGTAGAACCACTTTCTGCAATTTCACCCAAAACAATTCCGGTTTCTATTGAAACAATTCTTGCGCTTTGCAATCCTTTCATCTGAAACATATGTGCTCCAGAATGGTCTCCGGTAACCCTTAAGTGTGTCACCCTACGGATCGCGAATAATGAAGACATGATTGAGACTCCTCTCAGATTAATAATCAGAAGTGGGACCTGGAGATCCATACCGAGTCCTGCACATTCAACGATCACTTATGTGATCGTGAGAACCTTTAACGCTAGTAATTTAATCCCTTTGTCTCATGATATAATACATGTCCGAGATTCGATCATCGGTATCCAAATACCTAGTTTGATCTTGTTACTGACATGAACTCATTTCTCGTTCCCGTGATATAACATTCTAGTGATCACATCACTTGCTTGCAAGCTATCTTAATGTGATATCACCGAGAGGGCCTAGAGTATATCTATCCGTCATCGGAATTGACAAATTCCACTCTTGATCCATGAGCCTCAACATAACACCTTCGTAGCACTGAACCCACCTTTATAGTAACCATGTTACGATGTGACGTTTGATGTTATCAAGATACTCTTCCAGTGTTAGCAATTAACATGATCTCATGGTCCAAGGATAAAGATAACTTCGTATGATGTTATAGAAATGTAAACATAATGACTTGATTGTAATGCTATACTTCGGACGAATGTTTATCACATCATTTCACAAATGATGTGGCCTTGTTATTAACAACATCCAATGTCCATGATCAGGAAACCTTGATCATCTTGTTAATCAACAAGGTAGTCTATAAGAGAGGCATAACTAGGAACCCTTTTTGTTTATTAAACACACATGTATTGACGTTTCCTATCAATACAAGTATAGCATGCAAAATAAACATCTATCATATACAAGGAATGCATAATAACAACTTTATTATTGCCTCTCAGGGCATATTTCCTTCATATAGGTGGTCATGGTGATGCTGAAGTGCTGGTACCCCGATGTGGACCTACGTAGTCTCTCCAGAGGGTTTCGTCAGGGGACCAGCTATGACTAGCTTCGTGATGAAGTTCCTGACATACGCTCCTGCGGTGTCAAGATTGGAAGCTTCGTCTAGCTAGACTGGGACTTCAGCAACCCTCCTGGCTTGGAGGGGTACCACTTCAGCCTGCTGGTGGCTCCAGCCGACGCCGATGTTTCGGCTGCGACAAGTCCTGCCTCTACTGATGTCGCCTCTAGCAGCCACACTCCTGCCAATGCCTCTGGCCCTTCCACCAAGCCTGATCCCCGGGATACCGGGAGTATTTGTATCTTGTTGAAAATTTGTTTGATTGTCTGCTGGTTGTGAACAATTTGTCCTTTGTTCTCTAGTAAACTCTTGTGGGAGCTTTGTCTCCCTTGGAGATGTTGCCTTGTGTTGCACTAGCTTTGTGCCTTCTTCTGTGTGGGGGTGCGCGAGCGCACCCACAGGGTGTAGTCCTCAAGGTTCGGGCCGGCTGGAGAATACAGCCGGGTCGAAGCTCTTTTATGTTGTTGCTTGATGCAGGTTTACTGCGTGGGGGCGCGCGAGCGCACCCACGGGGTGTAGTCCCCGAGGTTCAGGCCGACTAGAGAATCCAGGCGGACTGAAGCTCCTTGTTAACTCCTTTGGCGTCTGGAGGCTGATCTCCGGCTCTAGCACTTTGGCTCATGTAGAGATAAAAACACAAGCAGTAAATTATGCATTAGTCATGCATAAGGTAAATGTAGTCTGTAGTTGTTCGCTTGGCTGAAAACTTTGCTATTTCACGCGAAACTGATAGCTTAGGCCTTTTCTTAGCAAGCATTGGCCATTGAAGTTGTGCCCTTGTCAGTTGTTAGCCGGAAGCAAGAGTTTGCTTAGTTAGCGTACTGCGCAATACTTCGGGTTTTAGCTGTCATCTTCGAGCGAGCGAGCGCAATCGGAATGTCTAGATGTCTTGTTTTCCTTAGGTCTTTTCCTGCATGGGTCCTCGAGTTTTCTGCTCTTGACATGTGTGTCAGCTAGCTTGCGGTCTGCGGCCTGAATCGAAGAGGGATCTCTTGGAGCCGTGTACAGTACTTTGTCTTCTAGAATGTTCGGCCGTCTGGGCCAGCCAGTGAGTCCCCGAGGGAGACTGTCGGGTCCAGGGTTAGAAAACAAAGCAACCGGAAAACTTCAAGATGTGCAGCAGGAAATGCCAAATTATTATGGAGTCCCCGGGACTATGTCGAGGCTCCTCAGCTTGCTCATTACACCAAGGTAAGATACATTTACCATTTACTAAGGTGTAGAATGGGCGAAGCAGGTTCGTGTTCCACGGGTGTTCGGTTTCTTCAGCAAAGCGGTCCATCTTGTTCTTTGCCGGCTAGCGGGCTTAAATCAGGTAGTAGGAGTTGTTATGCCATGCCCGATTGATGATGAATGTCCCCTCCCAAGGTGGAGCTAGCTTGTGCATCCCCTTGGTGTCTTGTACTAGCCGCAAGACTAGGTCGCCCTCTCGGAACGAGACATTGCGAATCCGGCTGGCGTGATAGCGACATAGGTTTTGCTGGTAGATAGTGGACCTGGACAGGGCCAGGTCTTGCGCTTCATCAAGGAGATCGACATTGTCTTCCCATGCTTCCTTGGACTGCCGCTTGTTGTACAACAGCTTGCATGGTGTGTCGAACTTGATGTTAGTCGGTAGGACTGTTTCTGCTCCGTAGACGAGGAAGAATGGCGTGTAGCCGGTGGAGCGATTTGGCATTGTGCGCAGGTTCCACAACACAGCTGGCAGTTCCTCTATCCAGCATCTAGGAGTCCTCACGAGCGGCTCGATCAGTCTTGGCTTGATTCCGGCTAGGACCAGACCATTTGATCACTCGCACTGCCCATTAGATTGGGGGTGCGTGACAGAGGCCAAGTCTAGGCGGATGCCTTTGTCGCCACAGAACCGCGCAATGGCCCCTTTGGCGAAATTCGTTCCATTGTCGGTGATGATGTTGTTCGGGTAGCGAAAATATGTGATGATGTCGATGAAGAACTTGACCGCTGTCGGTCTGTCTAGTTTCTTGATTGGATTTGCCTCAATCCACTTGGTGAACTTGTCCATGGCCACCAGCAAGTGTGTCATGCCAGGTCGCGCTATTTTGAAGGGGCCTACCTTGTCCAAGCCATAGATGGCAAATGACCAAGTGATAGGGATTGTCTTGAGCGCTGAAGATGGAGTGTGTTTCTGCTAGGCAAATCACTGGCATCCATTGCATGCCTTCACTAGCTGCTCGTTGTCCTCTAGTGATGTGGGTCAGTAAAACCCATGGCGGAATGCTTTCGCCACTATGGCTTGCGATGATGAGTGGTGACCACATTTTCCTTGGTGAATGTCCACCAGCAGCCGGATTCCTTCTTCTTGGCTTATGCATTGCTGGTATTCCTCCCAAGCTACGCTTGTAGAGCTCATTGTTGATGATGGTGTATGCGCTTGCCCTTCGCTTCACCTACCTTGCCTCAACCTCTTCATCTGACAGCTCCCCTTTGACTAGTAGGTTCATGAATGGCTTGCCCCATGAAGGTGTCTCTCGGATGGTGCAGATGGTCTGCATCATCAACTTGATTTCCTCGCTACCTGCTGGCTCGGGCTCGTTAGGTCGCCTACCGGGTGGGAGGCCTGAGAAGGCAGTCCCCTGGTTGCTAGAGCCGGCTTGGAGTGTCACAGCCTTTGGCCCGGCAGTCCTCGAGGTGAAGGCGGCAGTTTCCGGGTGCGGCGTGGCAGTTCCCGGGTGCGGCGTGGCAGTTCCCGGGTGTGGTGTGGCAGTCCCTACTACCTTGGCCACAACTTTGAGTTGCTTGGAGCCGATAGTCCTCGGGTCCGCATCGAGCATGATGGAGTCGGACTCCAGAGAGGGCGTGATGGAGGGATTGCGCAAGTGCTCAAGGGCGACTCCAGGCGGAATTTCTACCCTTGTTGACACGGCGTGGGCGAGTGCGTCCGTGCCTTCATTATTTGCTCGAGGCACGTGATGAAACTCACATCCTTTGATGCAGGCACAGAGCTGCTGTATGAAGGCGCCATATTTGCATCCTTGGTGTCCCAATGGTCTGACACTTGCTGCACCACCAAATCTGAGTCGCCGAAGTAGAGGGTGCGCCTGATTCCGATCTATTTTGCCATCTTGCGGCCATGGATGAGCGCTTCGTACTCGTCGATGTTGTTGGATGCGCGGAAATGGATCTGCAGGACATACTCTAGCTGGTCTCCCTTTGGAGAGGTGATGACGACTTTGGCTCCGAGACCCCCATACATCTTGGAGCCGTCAAAGTGTAGATTCGAATGCGTGGAGTCGGGGCATGGTGGCAGGTACTATGTCTCTTTCCAATCGACGAGAAAGTCCGTTGGGGCTTGAGACTTGATCTCCGTTCTTGGCTCATATCGAATGTAGTGCATGGCAACCTCTATTGCCCATTTCGCCACCCAGCCTGTGGCGTTCTTATTGAAAGAACATTTCATGTTTTCCTACATTTTGCGTGTTAGATAACAATACTGTGGAGATTATTCATGTGCGCTAAGTGTGCAGGAAGCTTTGAGGGGGCCGGATTATCCGCCCCACCAAGGGCCGGATAATCCGGCCTACCTCATTGCAAAGGGAGCCAAGGCACGTCGCTCGGTATCCGGTCGGATTTTCTCCCAGAAAATCCGAACTCGGGCGGTTTTTCCTCCCCAGGCCAGATAATCCGATTGTCGCATGGGCCGGATAATCCGTCCCCCCAGTTTTTGAGCAAAGGGAGCCAAGGCGCGTCGCTCGGTATCCGGTCAGATTTTCTCCCCGAAAATCCAAACTGGGGCGGTTTTTCCTCGCCAGGCCGGATAATCCGGCCTTCACATAGGACCGGATAATCTGGCCCCTAGAAGTTGATCAAGGACAAGCTCGACGCGAGGCTCTGATAGGGGGCGGATTATCTGCCGGATATTCCGAGTCTGGGGCGGTGTTTCCCCAGGCCGGATAATTCGGCCTCACTTGGGCCGGATAATCCGGCCCCCAAAGTGTCCAACGACTGGTTTCTGAAGGGGGTATAAATACCCCTTCTTCCCCAATTATCAGAACTCTTGATTCATTCGAATTATCCACACATTGTGCAAGAGCTCTCATTCTCGATCTCCCACTTCAACCACCTGAAGGTCTTGATCTTTGGGGGAATTGAAGGAGGAGAAGTTCATCATCATCACGAATCAAGCGCTGCAACTCCTCTCCATTCACTTGGGGAAATCCTTGATCTATTATTCTTATCAATACCTAGATCTTGTTCAGTGTATTTGATAACTTTTTTCTTGTGGAAGCTTGTTGTCATTTCGGGATCCTCCAAGTTGTTTGTGGAGTTGTTTCCCTGCTAGTTGTGTAAAGGCGTCGGTGCCCACCTCGAAGGGTACCTATAGTGGAAAGGTGGATCAGGCCTTTGGTGGCGGGATCCATCGGAGAACAGGGTGAGGCCTATTGTGGCGTGGTGGTCTTAGTACCGCCCACCCCTCCAACGCAGACATACTTCCCTTAACAAGGAAGGAACTGCGGTCAAACAAATCCTATATCTCCGCGTACTTCACTATGGTTTACCCGTTCCTCTTCCACTCGCTCTTTACTCGCTATTAGATAGGTTTTCATATAGGGAAATTCCACCTAATAGTTTATCTAGAGAATTTACTCTTTGTGCTAAGCCTAAAATTGAAAAAGTATTAAAATTTGGAGTAGCACCTATTGAGCCCCCCTCTAGGTGCCCATACGATCCATTTCAATTGGTATCAGACCCCCGGCTCTTAATTCGGGCTTAACCGCCTAAGAGTAGTATGGGTACCAAGGGTGATTGGAATGAGGCTTTGGATAAGGTCACAATGGATGATCTCAAGACGTTGGAAACAACCTTGCTGAAATCTTTTGAGGCCAAGATGGAGGAGATGAATCAAATGATTGCTCGCCTCACATCATCCATAGCCCCATATCCATCCTCCTCTGAGGCTTCCACACCATCATCTAAAGAAAAGGGTAACACCGGATCCAAGGATGATGGTGCGGAGGGTGAAAAACTTAATGGTTCCACCTCCAAGAAGGGAAGTGGTAAGGAGGAATATAGTGAGGTTCGCCACGTATATTGCCATGACCCACCTATCCCTCATCCTCATATAAACAATAGGGGTGATCCACCCAAGCTCACTGTATCCTCTTCCAATCAATGGCAATTCTTAATGAAATCTCATGTTTGCAGCTCCTCTATTGAACTTTGGAGGATTATAGAAGAGGGTCTTCATATTGGAGATCAAACCAACCTAACAAGAAGAGAAGCTGTGGACAGCAGTTGAATGCCACTGCTCTCCACATGATACAGCTGGGTGTGGGTCCCAAGGACATGCCACACATTGAACATCTCAACACAGCTAAAGAAGCTTGGGATGCTCTTATAGATCTCTTTATTGGGAATGAAAGCATGAGAAGTAACAGGTATGATGCCCTTAGTAATGAAGCTAAGGGATTCTACATGTTGGATGGTGAAAACCATGAGGACATGTATAGAAGACTCAAGGGCATTGCAACAACATTTAGAAAGCATGGGGCCACTCCCATTGATGATGCATGGATAAAAAGGAAATATGTGAGTGCCTTAATGCCTTTCGTGCCAACGGACTTGAAGAGCCTGCAAGGTAGACATAACTACCATCAAATGACATCCAATGAAGTCATGCAAGAAATGGCGTCATTCAAAGTGGCAGCAAAGAATGCTGAAGATGCCCGTGCTCGGGCCATTGGAATGCAAAAGGGTGTCAATGTGGATCTCAAAGCCAATGTTGTTGAGCAAGAGGAAGATGAAAGAGCTTTTGAGGGGGCCTCCATGGACTGCCCCGATGAAGTCAAATGCGCTCATGGTGAGTACATGACGTTTTATGCAAGGAACTTTTGGAAGGACCCTGTCAAAGCCAAGTTAGAACTTGAGCGTAAGAATGGGACAAATGGAAGAAGAAAAAGTGACCCAAGATTGAGAACTTGCTACAACTATGGAGATAGAATGCACTTTGTAGTCGAGTGTCCGTATCAAAATAGAGAAGACAATGGTGGCAGGCTCATTCTTAAAGATAAATCTAAAGCACCTAAGAAGAAACCATTTATTAAGAAGAATGGCCCCTTCAAGAAGCAACCCAAGATCGTCTTAGTTGTACAAGAAGAATACTCCTCTACAAGTGAAGATGAAGAGGATGATGATAGTTCCCGCGAGGTGGCTGCTATAGCCACCACATCGAATCCTTCATCTCTCTTCGACTCGCAAAACGAGAACGTCATCAACAACAACACCACTTGCCTAATGGCAAGAGGGTCTGAGGTATCAACTTCTAGCTCTTCATTTCCTAAGACTAACATAATTTTGGATATGGATGATCATGACAGTCTTAAAATGAAAGAAGAAGTTATTTCTTTGGATACTTTTTTCACTAACCTGCAAGGTGAGCACAAACTCCATTTTGATGCTCTTATGAGTCAACTTGCTCAAGCCGAAGATCTTCTTGAAGAAAGGGGTAGAATTGAAAGAGAAGATGCCTTGGAGATAGCTTCTTTGAAGAATGCTTTGAAGAGGAAGAGGAAGCTCAAGTATCTTTGGAAGAGAGACTCGAATCCATTGAGGAGCCACAGGAAGAAGCTATGGCTCAGCTCATCAAAGAACATGACCATGCTCTTGCCAAGGTAAATAAACTAAAGAAAGAAAAGATTGACTTTGGGGCTGTTCATGCTAGACTTTTGGAGAAGTTTGATAATCTTGAAAGTGCTCACAAGGCATTGAAGAGTGATCATTCTACTTTAAATGAGTCTCATGACCAGCTCCAAACTCAATTGAAACAGTATGATGTGCCAAGTACCTCCACTTCATCCTCTGGAAAAGAAGACCTTGCAAGAAGTTCTCAACACAAAGGTAAAGGAGTTATTGATGAGATACTGAGCAAGCAAAGGACAAACAATAGTAAAGAAGGTCTTGGTTACATCCCCAAGACAAAGAACAAGAAAAACAAGAAGAAGAAGAAGAAGAAGAGCAAGACTGCTCAACCAAAGACTAGCAACATTACCAATGACTAGACTAATTATGTGGTTTTGGAGGGGTCAACAATCCTAACTTTGAACTATATTGCGATTATTATGGTGATGTTTATGCTAGTTATGTAGGCCCTTATGATTGTTACATTCCTTGGTCTATTTGGGTTCCCAAGACCCTTGTTACTAACATGAGAGGACCCATTGAAAAATGGGTACCTAAAACCAAGAAGTAATTTTCTTGCAGGGCTATGCTTCCGGTGGTTCTTAATGGGTACTCGATAGTGGTTGCACGAGTCATATGACTGGAAGCAAGGAGATCATCATGGAGATGCGGCCAAACCTTGATCACATAACCGTCTCCTATGGTGACAAGTCAAAATCTAAGGTATTGGGTCTTGACAAAGTTGTGGTGGCTCACGATATCTCTCTCGTGGACGTCATGCTTGTTGAAACCCTCGGGTACAATTTACTTTCAGTTCGTGCCCTTGGTAAGATGGGCTTTGCAGTTTATATTGATGCTGATTTGGTGGTACTCTTGTGGAGCAAGTCTCTAAAAGTCGCTTTCGTGGGATATGTCGAAAATGACCTGTACATGGTGGACTTTTCGGGGAAAACCACTACAGGCCTGATGTGTCTTTTCGGAAAGGATGACGCGGGTTGGCTATGGCATCACCGACTAGCCCACGTCAATATGAGAACTTTGCAAAGTCTCCACAACGATGGCCACATCCTTGGACTAAAATAAAATGTCTCCTTTGCCAAAGATCGTGTTTGCAGGGCGTGTGTTGAAGGGAAAATGCATGACTCACCTCATCGAAGGAAAACTATTATCTCATCAAAAAGGATTTTGGAGCTCCTTCATGTGGACCTCTTCGGACCTCCATCTCATGCAAGCCTCGGTGGGAAGAAGTATTCTCTAGTGATTGTTGATGATTACGCAAGATACACTTGGGTTTATTTCTTCAAGTTGAAGAGTGAAACTCAACAAACAGTCATCGACTTCGCCAACGAGGTTCAACATCAACACAACGTCCCCATTCTGGCTATAAGAAGTGATAACGGCTCTGAGTTCAAGAACTACACCTTAAATGAGTTCCTAAGTGAAGAGGGGATAAGACATCAATATTCCGATGTGTACACCCCTCAACAAAATGGTGTAGCCGAGAGGAAGAATCAAAATCTAATGGATATGGCAAGATCAATGTTAGCCGAATTTAAATCTCCATATAACTTCTGGGCTGAAGCAATCTCTACTGCTTGTCATTCATCCAACCGATTATACCTCCGCAAGATCTTGTACAAGACTCTGTATGAAATACTTACCGACAACAAGACAAACATCTCATACTTTTGGGTATTCGGTTGTAAGTGTTTCTTTCTTATTAAGGGAGTTCGTTTATCTAAGTCTGAATCTAAGGCTCTAGAAGGTATTTTTGTTGGTTATGGTGCCGAATCCCACACTTATAGAGTCTACAATAAGCTCTCTGGAACTGTTGTAGAATCTTGTAGCGTGGTGTTCGAGGGAAATGACGGTTCCCGTGCGGAGCAAGTTGGTGTTTGTGATGCAGATGTTGAAATACCCCAAGATGCCATAAGAAGAATGGGCGTGGGATTTTTCCACCCCATTGAGGAACCCCTTGTGGTGGATCGGGAAGGACAATGCTCTTCCTATGAAGAGCCCTCATCTACACATGCACAACATGTTCCCACCATGGGAGCAAATTGTGCACCATCTCCATCAACTGCTGAAGGTCAAGGCGCTCCAGAAAACTCCAGGTCGGATTACCCGGTGGACACCGGATTATCCGGCCACCCTGCTCCAGCTGACCATTTTGCTCCTGGTGGTGAAGATATCAATGCAAGCTCCAGGCCGGATTTTCCGGCAAGCCCCGGATTTTCCGGCCCCTCGCCAGTTCAAGCAAGCCCTAGGCATCCTAATGAAGCTGATACAAGTACTCCCAGGCCGTATTATCCGGCCTCTCCATCGGCCGTATTATCTGGCCCTGACTCACAGGTTCAGCAGCCTCCTGTTACGGCTACTGACTCTCCTCACAGGCACGCTTCACCACCACCTGCTGTTGATATTCCAGTTCCTGATCAAGGTTGAGTAAATGCTTCCAATGAAGATTCAAGTGATGAATCTACTCCTCCAAGAGACAACAAACTTATTGAACTTCATCGCAAGGCTCGAGCTGATCGAAACCTTGAGTTACACCCTCGACAAGGTTGTTGGTGATCTTCGACGAAGGGTCTCTACAAGAAGAGAATTGGCCAGTTTTGGTGAGCATCAAGCTCATATCTCTATGGTGGAACCTAAGAAGGTCTTTGAAGCTCTTGAAGATCCAGATTGGGTTGTTGCTATGCATGAGGAGTTCAATAATTTCGAGCGCAACAAAGTCTGGAAACTCGTGGAGAAACCCAAAGAGTGCCGCAATGTTATCGGCACCAAGTGGATATTTAAAAACAAGCAAGATGAGAATGGAATTGTTGTGAGGAACAAGGCAAGACTTGTGGTGATAGGTTACTCTCAAGTTGAGGCCATTGACTTCGGCGAGACCTATGCTCCAGTGGCTCGCCTTGAGTCCATCTGTATCCTTCTTGCTTATGCTGCCCATAACAATTTTAAGTTGCAACAAATGGACGTCAAGAGTGCCTTCCTTAATAGTCCTCTACATGAGTTGGTATATGTAAAGCAACCCCCGGGTTTTGAGGATCCTAATTTTCCGAACCATGTCTACAAACTCGATAAGGCACTCTATGGCCTTAAACAAGCCCCACGTGCGTGGTATGAGCACCTTAAAGAGCTTTTGTTAGGTCGTGGCTTCGAAGTTGGGCAAATCCATCCCACTCTTTTTACTATGAAGGTTAAGGGGGAGCTCTTCATATGCCAACTATATGTAGACGATATCATCTTTGGTTCTACTAATAAAGCTTTTAATGATGAATTTTCAAAGCTTATGACTGACAGGTTTGAGATGTCTATGATGGGGTAATTACGGATCTTTCTTGGATTCGAGATCAAGCAACTTAGAGAAGGAACCTTTATTAATCAAGAAAATTACATCCAAGACATGCTCAAGAGATTCAAGGTGACGGATCTAAATGGTGTCGCCACTCCGATGCAAACAAAATGTCATCTTGAACTTAACCCACATGGTAAAGATGTGGACCAAAAGGTATACCGGTCCATGATCGGCTCTCTTCTTTACCTCTGTGCATCTAGACCCGATATCGTGTTGAGTGTGGGAGTGTGTGCAAGGTATCAAGCAGCTCCTAAAGAAAGCCACTTAGTGGCGGCCAAGAGGATCTTTCGATATTTGGTTCATTCCCCTAACTTTGGTCTCTGGTATCCCAAGGGCTCCAATTTCTCTTTTTGGTTATACTGACTCAGATTGGGCTGGTGATAAGGATGATCGGAAATCCACTTCTGGAGCTTGTCAATTCTTGGGAAGGTCTCTCGTCTGTTGGTCGTCTAAAAAGCAGAATTGTATATCTCTCTCCACCGCCGAAGCTGAATATGTTGCTGCTGCCAGCGCTTGCACTCAATTATTGTGGATGAGGCAAACTTTAAAGGAATACGGTGTCAATTGTGACAAAGTGCCTCTTTTATGTGATAATGAAAGTGCAATCAAAATTGTGTACAATCCAGTTCAGCACACAAGGACGAAGCATATTGAGATTCAGAATCATTTTATTCGACACCATGTTGCTCGCGGTGATATTGATCTATCCTTTGTGAGCATGAAGAACCAACTTGCGGATATTTTTACAAAGCCACTTGATGAAGCACAATTCTGCTACTTAAGGAATGAGCTAAATATCATTGATTCCAGGAGCTTGTCTTGACTACCCATGCACTCACTCGTACATCTCAATTCTTCTTTGGTCTAGGTGTGGGCATGGATATAGGGAGAGTGTTGTCCTAACTCATTGGGCTAACCCTCCCCCCATAATGCCAAAAACAAGATAAATCATTTCTCTTAATATCATTTTGTGATATGTGAGCTTATTGATGAGTATTGGTCGTGAACCCAAGATATATCTTCGCGGTGTCACACCATACACTCCAACAAGGTGGCTTCGGCCACCGCCCTCTCCCTTGAGGAGAATTGGATCTTTTTGGCTTTTCTTTGCTATCTCATGTTCTTATGGGAATCACACTCAATCTTGGCTTTTATTTGATTTGGATCTTGCAATTTTGAGTGTCTAGTACCATCTCAGTTTGGCTCTCTTAATCCTAAGCCTTTGCCTACCCCTAAGCCATCTATTCTAGCACATAAGTCCCTTGTACACCTTGTGGGGGTGTTGTTTGGGGACGCGCGGACCTGGTTCTATGTGCAACAGAACTCCAGATTTGAGGCCGGATAATCCGACCCAAGTGTAGGCCGGATAATTCGGCCCTGGCGGATTTTGTCTTAAAGGGAAGGGATCCGGGGGAAGGGCTCATAACGAGCAGCACTTCTCCCCCAACCCTCTCCTCCTCCTCAGCCGCCGCCTGCCGTCCCCCACCCTCCCCGGAGCCTCTCTGGCCACCGGATTTTCTGGGCCTCCCCGGATCTTCTTCTTCGTGCCTCCGGGTACCTTCTCCTCCGCGTTCTTCCTCCAATGAGTGAGGGTAACTCCCTCTCTCCCCATCTTTGGCTAGATGTGTAACTTGTTGGGTGGAACGTTGTCTAGAAGGATGTGTTTTCGCATAGAAATCATAGTCTTCCAGTTTCTAGGCCCGATCTACTTTTTTGCATTCAATCTAGGTGAAATCAAAATTTTCTGCTAGGGCCGGATAATCCGCCCCTGGCCAGGCCAGATAATCCGGCCTGACAGATTCAATTCTGGTTTAGTTTCACTATGGAGTATGCATTGAGTAGATTTTTCCAATGAACTTTTTGACTATTTTTTCCATGCTCTCTCCTAGACTTGTGTGTATGCTTATCCCCTTGCTATCACCCTTATTCTCCTCACAGGTGGTTCCAGTATTCCCAAGACCTACACGCGCCGCCCTCGCGCCAAATACTTTCGGGACGATGGACAAGGTAACTTAGTGGACGAAGTTGAGTTGAGGATAAGAAAGCACGAAGAGAAGCGCATGGCTGAACAAGCAAAGAGGACTAGGAAGGGGGTGTCCAAGAGGAAGGGCAAGGAACCCAAGATCAACTACAGGACTTTGGATGCAGTCACCTATTACTCCATCCGCCACTGTGACTTGTTTGCTGAGCTACCTCGTGAAGATGAGCTGGGGGATACTCGTTTTTGGTGTGCAGAACAGAAAGGTATCTATGAAGACGTGTATGCCAGGCTGAACATTAGGCCTATGCACCCACTGGTACTTGCTGATGCTTTGGAGAAGGCTCATCTTGTGGATGCAATGTTTGTGGCTGAGAAGATGGGGCTGCACCATCTCATGTCTCTCCAGTGCTCCTTTGACTCTGAGGTGGTGAAGCAATTCTTCTCCACTTTGGTTATTTGTGGGGATGAGCGTCGCACTATGAAGTGGATGACTCATGACAGGCCTATGACTGCTAATTTTCACGTGTTTGCTGAGGTTCTTGGATATTCTTTCCGTAGCAGGGATAGAGCCAATGGCCACCGCATCATAAGCTAGCTGAATCCCAACAAAGATGCAGCTCTCTCTCCTTGCACTGTGGACAATGGCATTGTGGGCACTCTGGCTGGACTTGCTCCCATATATGCTGCCTTAGTGGGTCTCTTCCGTGACTCCATCACTCCGAGTGGGGGCAACAATGACAGCATCCGTGGTCACCTTGTTCAGTTACTTCAATTTTCTCATGAGGTTGCCTCTTGCGAGGATGAGGCGGTGCAGTACATGCTGGATGTCATGGACTTCATTTACCATGAATTGACTGATGCTATGTTCAACTGTCTGTCCATTCCCTATGCACCCTACATTATGATGCTCATCAGGCACCTGCTTCCTGCTGAGAAGTTCCACATTGACTCTGTGCATAAGTCCAAGAAGATCTACACTAAGGTTCGGAAGACCTCTCACCCCTCTTCTGTTCCTGAGGGCCTCATGAGGGATGCTCGCAGGGCCCCTGTGCCTCCTGTTGCCCGTGAGATCAAGCAGCTGAACTGGTTCCAGCGTAACATATTGTGCATGGGAGTGGAAACGCGCAAGGGTCAGTACGAGGCATACAAGCAGCGTCATGAGTTGGCTCACTCCCAGCAGCTCATTCTCCACCATGTGTCCGCTGCTTCGGGTGATCCTATGGCTCCTACACCTCCCACATCGTATGCTCGGTGGAACTCTTACTCCGGGTTGAACTATGGTGAGCTGGAGCGTCACTTGTTCCCCTCTGCGCCTGCTGCTGATGATGAGGATGAGGAAGGTGACACCGAGGAACTTTAAGATGAGGATGAGAATGAAGACGAGGATGAGGATGAGTACTACGAGTGATACCGTGGGGTGCTAGCATCGCTCTTCTCCCTTTTTGGTGTCTTGATCCCAAAGGGGGAGAAGTAGTTCTATTAGGATGTTCGTGGATTTGCATGGGTCGGGCATAAGCACTTGCATTTTTCTATTCGTCGTTTTCTTGACTATGCCCATTTAGCGTTGAACTTTAAATTTGTGGTTTGTGGTTGTTTGAGACTCTATGTGGTTGTCTGGATTATGCCTATGGATTTCATCTCATGGATTATGCTTATGGATCTATCTATTCATATCCTATTGCTGGAGGCTTTTATCACGGAAGGCGCTTCTATTGGTTATCCGGTAATATTTTGGCTTATGTCAAGGATGCCTTCCCTCTACCTCGGTGGTATATTTATGTTGCTCATATGTCTATGGAATAGATTCACCAATCTGTGTGCATTTATATTCCAATGCAAAATTCTATTATGCACACATTGAGGGGGAGTCTCTTTCATGGTTATTACTGTTTGTCTTGTGACTTTCTCCTGCAAATCCTAGTATTGTCATCTAACACCAAAAAGGGGGAGATTGAAAGAACATTTCATGTTTTCCTGTGTTTTGCGTGTTAGATAACAATACTGTGGAGATTATTTATGTGCGCTAAGTGTGCAGGAAGCTTTGTGGGGGGCCGGATTATCCGCCCCACCAAGGGCCAGATAATCCGGCCTACCTCATTGCAAAGGGAGCCAAGGCGCGTTGCTCGGTATCCGGTCGGATTTTCTCTCGGAAAATCCGAACTGGGGTGGTTTTTCCTCCCCAAGCCGGATAATCCGGCTGTCGCATGGGCCGGATAATCTGGCCCCCAGTTTTTGAGCGAAGGGAGCCAAGGTGCGTCGCTCGGTATCCGGTCGGATTTTCTCCCGGAAAATCTGAACTGGGGCGGTTTTTCCTCCCCAGGCCGGATAATCCGTCCTTCACATAGGACCGGATAATCCGCCCCCCAGAAGTTGATCAAGGACAATCTCGGCGCGAGGCTTTGATAGGTGGCGGATTATCTGCCGGATATTCCGAGTCTGGGGCGGTGTTTACCCAGGCCGGATAATCCGGCCCTCACTTGGGCCGGATAATCTGGCCCCCAAAGTGTCCAACGGCTGGTTTCTGAAGGGGGGTATAAATACCTCTTCTTCCCCAACGATCAGAACTCTTGATTCATTCGAAATTATCCAGACATTGTGCAAGAGCTCTCATTCTCGATCTCCCACTTCAACCACCCGAAGGTCTTGATATTTGGGGGAATTTAAGGAGCAGAAGTTCATCATCATCATCACGAATCAAGCGCTTCAACTCCTCTCCATTCACTTGGGGAAATCCTTGATCTAGTATTCTTATCAATACCTAGATCTTGTTCAGTGTATTTGATAACTTTTTTCTTGTGGAAGCTTGTTGTCATTTCGGGATCCTCCAAGTTGTTTGTGGAGTTGTTGCCCCGCTAGTTGTGTAAAGGCGTCGGTGCCCGCCTCGAAGGGTACCTATAGTGGAAACGTGGATCAGGCCTTTGGTGGCGGGATCCATCGGAGAACAGGGTGAGGCCTATTGTGGCGTGGTGGTCTTAGTACCGCGCACCCCTCCAACACAGACGTACTTCCCTTAACAAGGAAGGAACTGCGGTCAAACAAATCCTGTGTCTCTGCGTGCTTCACTATGGTTTACCCGTTCCTCTTCCACTCGCTCTTTACTCGCTAGTAGATAGGTTTGCATATAGGGAAATTCCACCTAATAGTTTATCTAGAGAATTTACTCTTTGTGCTAAGCCTAAAATTGAAAAGGTATTAAAATTTGGAGTAGCACCTATTCACCCCCCCCCTCTAGGTGCCCATACGATCCATTTCACTTATTGCCGATGATCTCCGCTAGGGGGGCTAATGCCACTACCCGGGTAGTACTCTTGAAAGTAGTGCTTGGTTTTTTTGGCGGCCATGTACACGCCGTACACCAGCTTCTGATAGTGAGGGTAGTTCTACTTTGATAGCGAGAGTACCTCACTCAGGTAGTACACCTGGCGTTGAACCGGTTGCGCATTTCCTTCTTCTGTTCTTTCCACCACCAACACGATGCTGACGACCTTATTGGTAGAGGCAATGTACATCAGCATTGGCTCCTTTTCGGTGGGGGCCACCAGTATCGGTGGCGAAGATAGCATGCGCTTGAGGTTGCGGAAGGCCACGTCCGCCTGCGCCGTCAAAACAAACTTGTCCATTTGCTTCATGAGTTGGTACAGGGGAAGTGCTTTCTTGCCCAGCCGGCTCACGAAACGGAGGAGGGAGGCGAGGCACCCCATGAACTTCTGCACGCCGCGCAGATTTTGCGACGACTGCATGCGCTCGATTGTGCCAATCTTCTCCGGGTTGGCCTCGATTCCACATTCTGAGGAAACCAAGGAGCTGACCGACTGGGACCCTGAATACGCACTTCTCTGGGTTCAGCTTCATCTGGAACCAGTGAAGGTTGGCGAATGTCTCCTTCAGGTCCTCCATGAGCATTTTCTTCTCCTTTGTCTTTACCACCACGTCATCGATGTAGGCGTGCACGTTTCTGCCAATTTGCGATTGTAGGCACTTCTGCATGCAGTGCTGGTATGTGGCGCTTGCATTTTTTGTCCAAATGGCATGGTGGTGTAGCAGTAGTCCCCATACAGGGTGATGAATGCTTTCTTTATTTGATCAGTGGGGCTCAGCCGGATCTGGTGGTAGCCGGAATACGCATCCAAAAACGACAACACTTCGCAGCCGGCCATGGAATCGATCACTTGGTCTATCCTTGGCAGGGTGAATGGATCTTTGGGGCATGCCTTGTTGAGGCAGGTGTAATAAACACACATGTGCCAGGTCTAGTTCTTATCCAGTACCAGCACTGGGTTTTCTAGCCATTCTGGGTGGAAAACCTCCATGATGAATCCGGCTGCGAGCAGCTGATACGTTGCTAATGTATCTATAATTTTTGATGTTCCATGCTTGTTTTATATCTACTTTCTTATGTTTTGTCCACACTTTGGAGTATATTTATACACTTTCTTGGACTAACATATTAACAAGATGGCACAATGCCAGCTGCCTATTTTCTGCTGTTTTTGGTTACAGGAAAGTCAGAAAATGAATATTCTCTAAATTGGAAGGGACAAAAGCCAAAGTCAATATTTCACCAAGGGGGACACAGAGCCAGAATACAAGACGGAGAGGGGACAGGGGCTGGCCACACCACCTGGCCCGCGCCAGGGGGTGGTGTGGCCGCCTAGGGCACCCCCTCGGCCTCCCCTTTCGCCTATAAGATGCCTTCGATACAGAAACCCTAAGTACCCGATCAAAAATTCCACGAAAGAGTCTGTAGCCGCCTCCATATCCATCCCTAGATCGGGAGGGATCTGAAGCTCTTCCCGGCACCCTACCGGGGGTGAATTCACCCTAGAGGCCTTCTTAATCACCATGCAAGCTTCCGGTGTGATGCGTGAGTAGTTCATCCCTGGACTACGGGTCCATGTAGTAGCTAGATGGTTGGTTCTTCTCCTTTGTGCTACCATTTTTAGATCTTGTGAGCTCGTTCATGATCAAGATCATGTATTTGTAATCATACATGTTGTGTTTGTGGGGATCCAATGGATATTGAGATGCTATTTCAGATCGATTATTGATTCTATCATGTCTTTGTTATTTGTGATCTTGCATGCTCTCTATTGTTAGTAGCTATCTTGGCCGAGTAGATACTAGCAGCTCCAAGAGGGAGTATTCATGCTCGATAGTGGGTTCATGCCTCTAGGAATGTGGGGAAGGGACAGAAATCTCTAAGGTACTAGATGTGATGTTGCTACTAGGGAGAAAACAACAATCCTTTGTTCATAGAACAATCGTATTGTTTACTTTACACGCAATGCTTAATGCAATTATCTGTTGCTTGCAACTTAATACTGGAGGGGGTTCGGATGATAACCTGAAGGTGGATTATTAGTCATAGATGCAGTTGGATTACGGTCTATGTATAATGTTGTAATGCCCAATCAAATCTCATAGGAGTCAAGATGATTAGTATATGCATGTATGCTTTCTCGATGTTTGTCAATTGCCCCGTTGTAATTTGTTCACCCAACATGTCATCTATCTTAAGGAGAATCACCACTAGTGAACTGTAGACCCCGGTACTTTCTTTTACTATCAATCTACAATCTACTATTTACTGTTTACTTTCTGCAAGCAATTACTTTCTTCCTCACAATACATTTAATCCTTTGTTTTCAGAAAAACCGGTGAGATTGAGAACCTTACTGTAAGTTGGGGCAAATTTATGTGGTTGTGTTGTTCAGGATTCTTAGTTGGAAACAACACCTTGGAGGTGTTTCCTTGCTCCTACTGGTTCGATAACCTTGGTTTCAAAATTGAGGGAAAACTTGCTGTTGTGCTCATCATACGTTCCTCTTGGGGTTCCCCAACGAGCTCGGTATATTTTGGGCCATCAAGCTATTTTTCTGGCGCCATTGTCGGGGAGTCAAGGACATCTTCACAAGGGGAGGCCCTCATAACCAATCTATTTTACTTTGTTTTATTTGTTTTTCTTAGTTTATTTCCGCTTTGTTTGCTTGTTTCTTTTATCAAAAACACACAAAAATTAGTTGTATTAGTTTGTTTTGTTTATTAAAAACACAAAAAAAATTAGTATTTCTATAGTTGCTACCTCTTTCTTAGCTCACTATATTGATCCCTAAGTTCACCCTGAAAGACCTTTCAATAGGTAGTGGCTCTATAATTGGAAAAGATAATATTGAAGAATTCTTTAATCATGTTAGTAAGCATGAGGATATTGAGGATAGATCCCTTGCAGAACTTGCTCCAAATTATGAAATTGCTGCAGCGTCTTTAGTTTACATGTTGGAAGCTAGGTTTTTTAACCTTAACCCCTTAATGCAAGTAATGTTTCTTAAACTTAGAGAAATTGAGGACCCTGAAAAGAGAGATTTTATTCTGGAAACTTTGCTTAAAGAATTCCATGATGTTGCCAAGGAAGCTAGAAAAGTGTTTGAACGTTTTGATATGCTAGGCTCATGTGTAGATGTTATTGGTACACGAGAAAACATGCACAAAACCGAACCTAAAGGGGAGGAAATTAAGATACCAATACCTTTTAAACTTGTAGCAATGCATGGAGCCATAGAAAATAATCTTGATTGATTGTTCCTGAAAACCTGTTTGATGAAAATAGTGAACCCAAGAGCATTGAGAGAGGATCCTCTAGAACTTATTTGGATGAGATACCTTGCCTTGTTGAAGATATTTCTGGTATCAATCTTAATGCTTCTTCATTTGAGAATACTTGATCCTTTTTCGCGCTTCTTATGCCTAACTTAAAGGCGTTAAAGAAAAGTACTTATTGGGAGATAACCCAAAAGTTTTAGTTGAGTCTTGGAAGTTATTGCTTCAGTAATAACCTCTCCTTATCCTTTTTATTTGCTTTTTGTGCCAAGAGTAACCTCTAATGAGAGAGAAGTAATGCTTGCGAAAGTTGTTGTCCCCAAACAGATTTTTGTGCTTCGCTGTAAAAATTCGTGTAAAATCTCTGTACGTCGGTTGGAGCTCTGATTTTTTGTGCTTCTGCCCCAGGTTGTTATCCAACTTTATTTAGTTCAACACTTTTCGATTTGAGCAACACAAAGTCTTCGAAAAAATTGGTTTTTACCTGCTGGTCTGTTTTGACAGATTTCTGCCATTATTTGCATTTGCTTCTTGTTGATTCCTTTTTGAGTTCTTTTTGGGGAATTGAGATTTTTGAGGGAATTGCTACAGTATCTTGTGTTTTAATGGAAGTTTTATTGGTGTTGAAACTGAATCCAAAAGACTTATTATCTTGAGTACACTAATGTTGCTAATAAAGATTGTGTGAAGTTTTGTTTGAAGGAAAAATTTCAGGTGTAAGGAGAGAATGATGTAATAAGATGAAGAATGGACTAAATATCAATCTTGGGGATGCCACCCGTGTCACCCCAAGAAATATCCAAGAAGTACAAGCGTCAAAGCTTGGGGATTCAAGTCATCCCCTCCTTCATCAATAAAAATCTCAGGTTTCTTCCAAACACTTCATTTTTATTGTTTCATGTACAGTTGTGTTGTTCTTGGAGCGTCTTTGTTTTTGTTTTTGGTTTTCGTTTGCTTGGTTTTCTTAATTTGCTTGAATAAATTACTTGGACCCCCTCTTTCATACATTAGTTTTCAAATAGGTTGGTTTGGATTGGAAAAGAGTAGGAAAAGTTCATGCTTAAGTGGTAAAAGGAGTTTGTTTTTAATTGTGGCCTATGCTTTGTCATGTCATGCTTGATATTGTTTTGGCTTTATGCTTAGTGATTTTTTCTGTAGCATGACATGTTATGAACAATTGAGATTGCTTAGTGTGCCTTGAAAGAATCATGCGTTGTTTTAGCATATTAAAGCATAGTATTGTGGTATTCTCCTTTGATGTTTTATTTGGGTTGACTTGGCGCATGCTCACACCATGTTATGACTATTCCAAGTCACCATAGCCTTGATGATCCTTTAGTTTTCGACTTGTAATATCACTTTATGCTTTAATTAATGATATTTTGTCGCTTTGCAGGATTATGGCCATTATTGCTCTCTTAGTTGGTCGCTCCCAGTCTTTTGCTAGCCTCCATAACCAAGTATGAGTTCCACTCATGCATCCAACTCCAAATAAAGTTATTCCAAAGAGTCCACCATACCTACCTATTAGCATTTGCTATTCCAAGTATATTCATGTTTTTATCTACCTTCTGAATTAAACTTGTTATGAGAAACTAGTGATTAAATATCTCACGAACTTGATGGCACACTTTACTTTTCTTGCCCCTAATAAACTTAAACCATTGTGTCATCTATGTTGTATATGCTTGTACTTATATGTTAGGGATTAGCAGAACAATGCTGTCATGGGGAACGCTTTCAACATTGTACTTGTACATTGTACCTAGTTGATATCATGATCTTTTGTCTATGGATGTCATCGGTGTGAAATGAAAGGGGGGCTTGTAAGTCCATGGAGTTATGTATGTGTGTTAGATAAACGCCTGAGCCGCTGGTCTAATCCATGCCTAATCATGGTGGAAACCTGCAGCGTAACCATAATTAGCAATCTATGAAGCATTCTTCCTATAAAAAAGAGATAGAGATTGAGAAAAAGAGAAAAGGAAAAAAAGAGATGAGAAAAGAGGAAAGAGAGAAAAAAGCACCATTTTACCATGGTAAAGAAGAATACTGTTGAGATGCTCGTTCTCTGCTTGCCTTGTCATTTTGATATGGGGATTCTTCCGTCTCATCGGGCAAGGGGTACCCCGTTGGCGGTTCTCTATGATACACATGTACTTACTATGACAAGAACTTACCGGTAACTAAACTTGAGTAGCATGAGGAGCGGCCCTCGTATTCAAGGGACATGAGACTTCCAACTTATACTTTGTCAAGCATATACTTCGCATATACTCCATGGTTTGTTCACTTTAACCTTAATCACTTCAAGATGCTTATGATAGGATCAATGAGAGTTGAAAGCTAATAAGTACCATAATTTTTGGAATCTCTTTATGAGACTTGAATCCCTGCTTCCTTCTATGAAGGCCTTTCTTTTACTTTTATATTGATTATACATCTTCTATCTTTATGCACCTATTGAGAGGGCATAGTGGCCATTCTTAGTTTAATGTCCATTGTCCCAAGACTTGTTGATTGATGCATAACTTTGATATTGCTTGTTCTTAAACTATTTGTATCTAGTCACCCTTATGAACTTTGAAGGTGTCCTATGCATTTATGTTTTGCTACTCTATTTGGGACAAGCTGAATACCATTCTCATTATGTTTTCTTTATGTGAAACAAAAAATGTCTTGCAAAGCATTGTTATTCATGAATCTTTTGTTTGTGCCTTTTCATGTTACAACATAGTTGCTATGTCTTATTGTTAGAACTATATCTTTCATGCTATGTTGAAGTACTATGATCCCAGCTATCAATGTTTTACAAATACTTTGATCAAGTTTATGATGGTGCATGTCACCTCAAAAATTATTCTTTCTTTTTATCACTTACCTACTCGAGAACGAGTATGAGTTAAGCTTGGGGATGTTGACACGTTGCTAACGTATCTATAATTTTTGATGTTACATGCTTGTTTTATATCTACTTTCTTATGTTTTGTCCACACTTTGGAGTATTTTTATACACTTTCTTGGACTAACCTATTAACAGATGCCACAGTGCGAGCTGCCTGTTTTCTGCTGTTTTTGGTTCCAGGAAAGTCACAAAATGAATATTCTCGGAATTGGGCGGGACAAAAGCCAAAGTCAATATTTCACCGAGGGGGACACAGAGCCAGAATACGAGACGAAGAGGGGACAGGGGACGGCCACACCACCTGGCCACACGGCTAGGTCTGGCCCACGCTAGGGGATGGTGTGGCCGCCTAGGGCACCCCCTCGGCCTCCCCTTTTGCCTATAATATGCCTCCGATACAAAAACCCTAAGTACCTGATCAAAAATTCCACGAAAGAGTTTGTAGCCACCGTCATCTCCATCCCTAGATCGGGAGGGATCTGAAGCTCTTCCCAGCACCCTGCTGAGGGGGGAGAATTCACCCTGGAGGCCTTCTTCATCACCATACAAGCCTCCGGTGTGATGCGTGAGTAGTTCATCCCTGGACTACGGGTCCATGTAGTAGCTATATGGTTGGTTCTTCTCCTGTGTGCTACCATGTTTAGATATTGTGAGCTCCATTCATGATCAAGATCATCTATTTGTAATCATACATGTTGTGTTTGCGGGGATCCGATGGATATTGAGATGCTATTTCAGATTGATTATTGATTCTATCATGTCTTTGTTATTTGTGATCTTGCATGCTCTCCGTTGTTAGTAGCTATCTTGGCCAAGTAGATACTAGCAACTCCAAGAGGGAGTATTTATGCTCAATAGTGGGTTCATGCCTCTAGGAATCTGGGGAAGTGGCAGAAATCTCTAAGGTACTAGATGTGCTGTTGCTACTAGGGAGAAAACAGCAATCCTTTGTTCATAGAACAATCGTATTGTTTACTTTACATGCAATGCTTAATGCAATTATCTATTGCTTGCAACTTAATACTGGAGGGGGTTCAGATGATAACCTGAAGGTGGATTATTAGTCATAGATGCAGTTGGATTATGATCTATGTATAATGTTGAAATGCCCAACCAAATCTCGTAGGAGTCAAGATGATTATTATATGGATGTATACTTTCTCGATGTTTGTCAATTTCCCTGCTGTAAGTTGTTCACCCAACATTTCATCTATCTTAAGGAGAATCACCACTAGTGAACTATGGCCCCCGGTCCTTTCTTTTACTATCAATCTACAATCTACTATTTATTGTTTTTTGTTTACTTTGTGCAAGCAATTACTTTCTTCCACACAATACGTTTAATCCTTTGTTTTTAGCAAAACCGATGAGATTGACAACCTCACTGTAAGTTGGGGGCAAAGTTTTGTGGTTGTGTTGTGTAGGATTCTAAGTTGGAAACAACACCTTGGAGGTGTTTCCTTGCTCCTACTGGTTCGATAACCTTGGTTTCATAACTGAGGGACAACTTGTTGGTGTGCTCATCATACCTTCCTCTTGGGGTTCCCCAACGAGCTCGATATATTTTGGGCCATCAGCAGCCGGGTGATTTCTTCACTAATGGTTCTTCTCTTCACTTCAGTGATGTGGCGTAGTGATTGCTTTACCGGTTTGCATCCGGCCTGACATGGAAAGAGTGATCGACGAGCTCCCTCAGAACACCAGGCATGTCCTTGGGGGACCATGCGAAGATATCCTGATTCTCATGGAGGAAGTCGACAAGCGTGCTTTCCTATTTGCTATCAAGGCCGTCTCTAAACTGGACGAACTTGTCTGGCTCGGCCTCATTCAGCAGGATCTTCCTGGTGCCCTTGGATGGCTTAAACTGCGCCTCTCTGGCTGGCTTTGGCTTGCCAGCCAGCATGTCCGCCTACAGGGCCGCCATGTTCTACATGATGATGCGCTTCTCCTCCATGATGATCATGGCCTCGGCGATCTTGGAACCATCAGTGGCGCATTCCATCGATCGCATGTAGTCATCTTCCACGATGATTACCCCCTTAGGCCCAAGGAGCTTCATCTTGAGGTATGCGTAGTAGGGCACCGCCATGAACTTGGTGAGCGTGGGGCATCCCAAGATGGTGTGGTAAGCACTGCAGAGGTTGACCACCTCGAACCAGATAGGCTCGCGGTGAAAATCAACCTGTGTGCCGAAGATGACGTCTAGCCGGATCCTGTCGTGGGTGAATGCGATGGACCTGAAACGGCTCCGTGGAAGGAGGTGCTGGATGGGTCTAGATGGGACTCACTGATGTCGAGCCGGTCTAGCAAACTGGTTAATGCTACTTCCTCCATCCACCAAGACGCGAGAGAACTTACACGAGTGCTTCTTGGAGATGATGATGGGGTCTAGGACCATGGCATATGTGCTCGGGTGCAACAGCATGTTCGGCTGGTCCTTCCGGCTCCACTTGACCTTTTGCTCTGACCAGTTCAGGAACTGGGCACGGGGGGAACGATTGCATTCATCTCCACCTCGCGATGCCTTTTGTTGTGCTTGGTCTCCGGCTCGGTGGTGAAGATGTGGTAATTCCCTACCCGGCGAGGGTAGTCTCCTCCGTCTTCATCCTAGCGGTTCTGGTGCTCGTGATTGTCCTGTTGGCCACCAACTGGCGGAGGCGGGGGTGGCTGTGGTAAACCACAAACCTCGGCCATCTTCTTTGTCCAGGTGCACTGGCGGGTCATATGCATAGCCGGCTTGTTTCTGCCACTCTGGAACTTGCATGGGCCATCAAGCATCAATTTGATGGTGTACTTGGCCGAGGTGGTCGGTCGTTGAGCTTTTATCTCTGGCTGCAGCCTACAGCTGGGTCCTCTTGGATAGCTGCCACTTCCTAGAACCATATTGGTTATCTGGCTGATCGTCCTTCCTCTTCCCATGGCGATTGTCATGCCGCCTGGAGTGGTGATTGTTCCCTTCCGGCTGGCGCCAGTCTGTGGAGGCCTCCATGATGATCTGCCCCTGGTTGTCCAACCGGATGGACCTCTTCATCGCCGTGTCCACGGTGGCGTACTTGTCCGCGATCTCCATGGTCTTGGCCATGGTATCAGGCTCCACCCGGGGAACCTTGTGCTTGAGCATGGTGTCGTCTCTACAGTCGTTGATGAAGAAGTTGATTGCTTGGTGCTCGTGCACCACCTCGCAGGAGTTGTGCATGCTTGTCCAATGGGTGATGTAGGAGCGGTTGGACTCGTCCTTGCCCTGGACGCAAAGGGGGAGCTCGCCTGGGCGACCTAGGCGCTTGTAGGTGACGATGAAGTTGCGGACGAACGCTTGCTCAAAATCGACCCAAGCATTGATGTTGTTGTCGGGAAGACTGTTGAGCCATGTCCTGGCTGAATCGAGGAGCATGAACGAGACGTAGCGCACAGCCACCCGGCGGCTTCCATTCACGATTCCCACCGCGGTGGTGTAATCCACTAGCCAGTCCTCCAGCTTGACCGTGCCATTGTACTTTGGAGAGTTTCCTTTTATTTTACATGGAGACGGAGACCTTATCAAACAAATAGAGGAAAGGGCAGAAAGTTCTAGTTAAGGAAGGCGGCTAGGAGTGTTGAAGGGGAAAACCAAAGGTGTTTTCTGGTCTCCCTCACTATAGAATCTTCTAGAAGCAATCCTGGTTCTCCGGGCACTATGGTAGGACATGGATGACGTATCGCCCAACAAAATTGACATCCGACACGGTTGTGGTGTGGAACACGGCAATGCCATTGGGGATGACATGAGAAGGGACAATCAGGATGCTATCGGTAGCTACTTGCAACGGTTTGGGCACAGATACTGCAGACACAGCGATGTACCCAGGTTTGGAGCCCTCTTCATGAGGTAACACTCCTACTCCTACAAGGATCTACTGTAGGGGTTCCGCGCATAAAAACAATAAATTTTACTCTACGCCCCTGAACCCTTGAAACTGCTAGGACCTATCTATTAGTAATACAGTGATGGGAGGGGCCTTTTGCGAACTTACCCTTGAAGACCGAAAAGCGTTGGCAACGCTCAGGAGAGCGTGGTTGATGTAGACGAGCCAAAGCCGACCTCAAGGTCGTGATGAAGTCCTTGCGCTCCTTCTGGCTCCAACGACTTGAGTGCCTCAAGTGCGACACCTCGTGGAGAGTTACACACGTCCGGTGCCTGACGATGACTCCCTCTTCCCCGATCCAGCAGCAGTTGCGGAAGTAGAGCTCCCGGATCCGAATCCCGCAGCGCGACGGTGCTCCACGGTGAAGATGTCTCTCGCTCACGCAGTCCAGTCTTGGGACCACGGTCACGAGAGAGAGAGGGGGAGAGAGAAAATATCAATTGGAGGTCCTCCCAACAGTGGGGAGACCTTTATTGATTATTGGTGTATTTTCTAGGCCAAATACCCCACTTTATATAGGGGGAGGGGACGTACTACCTCCCCTCAAGTCCCGGGGTGGGACTAAAGGAGAGGAGGGGGTGGGGTGGCCGCCGGCCAGCCCCTAGTGGGCCCCGCGGGGGGCAAGTCCCAGCCAACCTCCCCTTTGGTCCCTCTCCCCTTTCTCCTTTTCCCTAATGGGCCCTCTCCCTCCGGAATTGGCCCATTAAGCCTTTTTGACCTTTAATTGATTTTCTCTTTATTAAATAATTACGAATAAATGATTAAATCAATATCTAACATTCATGCACATATCATTTAATCTCCGTGGCTATGGAACACCTTCCACCTCCACTCCGGACATCTTCCGGACTTACCAAAACCCTTCCGGTTTTCTCCCTTCTTTTCTTCGGTGATTCCACCGATCCTATAAATGCTCTCTAAGCATCATCAAGCCCATAAGCGTGATACCCAACGGTTCGGGAACACTCCAGACATGGTCGGGACATCCCCACACCAATGATCAATAGAGGGACCTGGATGGCCATGTGACCCCTATGCGTTCCATGAAGATCTTTCGTCGAGGACAGTCGTGCCTTATTCCCTTTGTCTCTCGATACTTGCATTGCCTGAGATCTGATCAATGACATCACCATGTTGAAGGAAATATGCCTTGAGAGGCAATAATAAAGTTGTTATTATGTATTCCTTGTATATGATAGATGTTTATTTTGCATGCTATAATTGTATTGAGAGGAAACATCAATACATGTGTGTTTAATAAACAAAAAGGGTTCCTAGTTATGCCTCTCTTATAAACTAGCTTGTTGATTAACAAGATGATCAAGGTTTCCTGATCATGGACATTGGATGTTGTTAATAACAAGATCACAGCATTTGTGAAATGATGTGATGAACATTCATCCGAAGTATAGCATTACGATCAAGTCATTATATTTATATTGCTATAACATCATACAAAGTAGTCTTAGTCCTTAGCCATGAGATCATGTTAATTGCTAACACCGGAAGAGTATCTTGATAACATCAAACATCACACCGTAACAGGGTGACCATAAAGGTGGGTTTAGTGCTATGAAGGTGTTATGTTGAGGCACATGGATCAAGAGTGGAATTTGTCAATCCCGATGACGGATAGATATACTCTGGGCCCTCTCGGTGATATCACATTAAGATAGCTTGCAAGCAAGTGATGTGATCACTAGAATGTTATATCACGGGAACGAGAAAAGAGTGCATGTCGGTAACGAGATCAATCTAGGTATTTCGATACCGATGATCGAATCTCGGACATGTATTATATCATGAGACAAAGGGATTAAATTGCTGACGTTAAAGGTTCTCACGATCACAGAAGTCATCGTTGAATATGAAGGAGTCAGTATGGATCTCCAGGTCCCGCTTCTAATTATTGATCTGAGAGGAGTCTCAATCATGTCTGTATTATTCGCGAACCATAGGGTGACACACTTAAGGGTTGCCGGACACCATTTAGGAGCACATATGTTCCAGACAAAAGGTTTGCAAAGCGCAGGAAATGTTTCGATAGAAACAGGAATTGTTTCGATAGAAACCGGAATTGTTTCGGGTGAAATTGCAGAAAGGGGTTATGCATGTGATATTGAAATGTTGCAAGGGGTTTTATGTGAATGTTTGTTAATTAAAGTAATTAACAAAATTCTGAATAAAATAAATAAAAGAGTTTTATTAAATGAGAGTTGCATTTAATTTGGTGGAAATTAAATACATGTGAGTGGGATTTTGGGTGGAGGCCATGTTTATGTGAGTGGAGGTTCACCACATGAATGAAGGAGGGGAAGAGTCCCCCTCCCATGCGCCGGCTATGGGAGGGGAGGGGTCTCCCTCCCTCCTATATAAAGCCCCCCTCTCCCCTCTCACAAATCACACCTCCTCGTGAAGGATCCCTCTCCCCCTCTAGATATTCCCCCATGGTCTCGGATTAGCGAGATACATGTTCCCGGTGGCCTTGCGTCTAGAAGGAGTTGCTGCTTCCGCTGATTCTCTGGAGAGGGGAGGTGGAGGTTGTCCGGTGGCTTGAACGTGTGTGCGAGGATGGATGCGCTTCTGATTTGCGGCGCTCGGACTTCCACACGATCTTGAGATCGGCAAGCGTACGACTACATCAACCACGAGTTCCTACTCGTTAACAAAACTCGTTGTCTTCGAGGGTAAGTTCTCCATGGATGTATGTCCACCCGTTGCTCTGTATCTAGTAGATAGATCTTGGCGTATAGTTCTCATCGTAGGAAATTTTTTGTTTTCTATGTTGTGGACCCAACACATGTCGTGTTCAATCTCGTTACTGAACAATGCTATTTGACTCGTTCTGACAAGTGATATCCTCGTGATCTAATAACATGTTGCGCACCTATTGGATATAACTTCTCCGAGTGGGCGCTTGAGTATCTTCCTGTCACATGGACGGACAAATCCTGCTCTTGACATACATTGCCTCTACGGTTTCCTCCGAATACCTGAACACACCTTTATAACCACCGTTTTACCAGATGGTGTTTGATTCTATCTAAGCACTCTCAGGAGACAGTGATTGATATAGCCTCACGGTCTAAGGAATAGTCTACGAGGATCCATTTCTAATCATCATAACTTGAACTTCGTGACATGATCGAATCACGATGTTTAGGTTGGGTATTGGTTCATCATCTCATTCTCAAAATGAGATGACCTCATTTCCAACTGGCATAAATGCCACATGATCAGGAAACATGATCATCTGTTGACCAATGAACCAGTGACTAGAGTTTCACTGGGAACCGTTGGTTGTTTGTATATCACACATGTATTGATGTTTCCACTCAATACAGTTATAGCATGATATAAAACTTAAACATAAACTATATGAAATATGATAATAGTCCTTACTACTATTTGTATCTAGGGCATATTTCCAACAGTCTCCCACTTGCACTTGAGTACAAATACACTAGCTGCATTTGTTCTTAATTATTGGCACCATATGTCCGGTACCTTGAACATGCTTGCTCATGGAAGAGGTTGAGTCTTGGGTCTGTACTTTACAGTCCCAGATCCTTTGCAACTTACTAATGTCAGTTTGATTGACATTAATATTATATCATCACATGACAGCATCTGTGTGTATGCATCGTTGCTATGGCAGCAGAACGAGGCCTGATTCCAGGAGCCTACAGTGACGTTAGATCAACCTTGAGGGCTTTCTCATGATCACTGTGCCCTGGGACACATCATTCTACGTTAAAAGCGAAATAGCCACGCCATAACATTATACAACACTTTAGATGGTACCCTTATCTATTATTATAAATGTATTCATCGAAACACTAGTGCACTCTGTGCAACTTTCGATGTTTTGTTCACCTTGCTTCCTACTTGACTTTAATTGGTATCTACAGGAGTTTCCAACATATTCCCTTATAACATAACTCTTTATGCTTTAAGATATGCTATCCTTTATGGATTTGGAAAATATGTCCACAGTTCTCTACTAGGCACTGCGGACAAACTTAGCTCAAACATTTTGTGATCCAAACTTCATCACTTTCAAACGTTCCTTATTTGGATCACATATTATGCTAAGTTATCATCATGGTTTACTAAGACATAACCTATGTCTTAACATAGTAGATGATGATTATCCTTTTCTTTCTTTCAACCATTGATGCTAAACTTAACACTATTCCTAATTTGAGTTATTAAGGACCAGTTCCTTAATTAACTTCTATTCTGAAACCCCTTTCAGAATCCCTTAAGGAATACCTCATAATATCATAATACACCTATTATCAACTTCTAGATCTTATAAATCACTATTTATAAGTATTTGCGCTTTCATTCTTAACATACTTAAGAATTACTCCTATAAGCTCCCACTCAAAATTATGTTGCTAACATATTTGGGTATGAGTCAGTACTCTTACTCAAACTATGTTCCTACATATTTGAATTTGAGACTCATATTGCTCCCACTTAAAAATATGTCAATCACATATTGTTTTAGGAAGACTTGCATAGCTCCCACTCAATTTTATGCAAATTGCGTATTCTCTCACTATTTTGAATAACTTCAAAATCCTTTGATCAAATATCAAACTTGGAGATTCTCTATGAGATACTAGTACTTTACTAGTTTTAAATCCTCCAGACATTTAGCATACATGAATCAAATTCATTTGAATTTGTCCAATACTTGACAAATTTGTGCTTTTGTCATTCACCCCCTTTTCCTACTATGGCTTTGCAGTCATTTGGGAAAATTCCAAGTAACCCCTTTTACTTGTGAGATTCAGCAATGAATTGCTTTCTAATCTCAAGGGAATTTTACCTTTAGGATTTCTCACAATTTGAGTTTACCATTATTTCCTTTGTAGTTCGTAGGTATGTCATATTAAAAAAATCATGACAAGTAATTCACAAATGTCTCCATACAAGATATGGATTTACATTTTTAATCCTACTTCATGTAGTGAAAAACAATAGTGGAGAAAACACAATGATCAAATCATTGATTCTTTCCTTCTGTGAAGAGAATCGTGCAGGAACATTGTCCGTTGCGCTTCTCAACACTCTGATGCAGGGTTTTGAATCCTCATCGTGTTTTACACTATTTTCCATTTGCTCCATAATTGAGAAACATCACTAGAAGTGAGCTTTCTCAAGAATGCACCAAAAATCCAAGCAATACGAATCTTTCTTTCCTTTTGGTTTGAGCTATGGGTTTCGTATTCAAAGTCTCCAATGAATACTCTACAAGGACTTATTCGCTATTGTTTTGGTTATATCGAATAACCCCAAAACTTTCACGAATCAAATGGTTTACCAATTCTAATTGAGTGCTAACTATTTCTAAGATAATGGTCTCTACATATACACTACAACGATTTATTTGGTGCCTTCTATTCAACCCCTCTTGATATCTAATATCACATTGTGATGCTTTGTATTTTGACGTTTCAAAACACTTTGCATTTCACAGTCACTTTTATGCCATTCTTATAAAGTTCGAATTTCATTACTATTGATCAAATCATAGTAATTAGATTCTCTTTTATACTTATACCCTTTTATTGATGAAACACTTTGATCAAATCAAATAGTTTCATATCCATGTTTCCTTTGGTAAACTACTTTACACATTTAAACAATCATTTAATGATAATTACCATTTTCGTTAAAAACACAATACATCGAATATGTATTTACTTTTAACAATTCTTTAAACACTTTGTATTCAAGTAATACACGGTGTTCAAGTTATTTTGCCGAACTTAGGCATGATTTATATGTGAGAAGAAATCGAATGACTTTCACATATTATCACATAACTTTGAATTTAAACGATGTTTCATTCATTAATGAAATATCATTAAGTTGGGTATTTTAAACAAGGCATTTCAATGTTTTACAAATGTTCATGCATTATCAATTAGTTTCAAACAATAAGGATAATTCACACATAATCAAACAAGATATGAACACGAATAGAAATCATTCATAAAAGCAGAATAACTGTTTGTTACAAACTCATATGAATAACTGTCTCACGAAGTGTGAGACAAACTAAAGAAGTTCAAATCTCTCGATTACAATAATCATCCTAAACATAAACTAAATGATAAATGTCGAGGGAGAGTGTCGTTGGCCGTCATCATCATGCTCGCCATCAACACGCAACGTCACCTCCTCTCCAGCAAGCACCTCTCATGCAGAAGGTCCTGTTTTTAGTAAAACAGAACAAGTATCAGATATACTTAACACTGCAATGTGTTTGCAAGATTATAACATTTATAAAATTGTATATCAAATATATACCTTTGTCGTTGACGACTCCCGCGACATTGGGTTCATCTATCACATTTCTGAAATGTGATATGAACTCAAGGAAATCCAGTGTTTCCGTGTCGCCTCTCATAACGCAGATCCTAGCTTGTGCTTGGAAGCTTGGAGAAAGCGACCGAAGCACAACTCCCATTGCAAATGAGCTTGAGTACCAGTTGTCCATGTAGTATGCCAGACTCATATACGCATCGTAGAGGCGCAATAAGTGCTCATCCAGTGAGGAGCCATCCTCCATCTTTATGGAGAGAAAGTCCCCCATCAGCTCATACTCCCACATGCGCACTTGTTCCACGAAATGTGCTCTCAGATGTGCCATGACTATTCGGGGCTTGAGACTCCCCACCATTGGCCACAGCCCATCCTCCATTCCGAGGCGCATGGTCACTGATATAAACGTGGCCATCACAGACGACGATAACGCAGATCCCGCTACTCCTGGGTCTCATGAGAATAGGGTGGCTCCAGATACATCTCGCAGGTCATGTAGTCACCTACATTGTTCTCCCCAAGGAGATCAAATAGGCGTATGACCCATGCAGAAAAGTTGGATCCATCTAACTTGAGCTTTTCTCCTTTTAACCAATCGTCGATAGGAAAGGTAATCTCAGGAAGAACCATTTTCCACATTTATAATTGCAAAAGGAATTTAGACTAAGTTTATAATTAAATGAGTTAATAACTCCACTCAGAAACACCTATCCCTAGTGAGGGTTCCTAGTGATAACACGACCCCTATCAGCCACATCTCCCCCGATCATCACGGCCATCAATGTGGGTTCAAGGGTGGATGCTAAACGTCGGTCACATCATTCATGCGACTCGTGCTCGATCTTTCGACCATCCGAGTTCCGAGGCCACGCTTCTCTAGCGTGCTAGGCTCGCCAACTCAACCTTAGTGTATTCGTTGTGCAACATGGCTTACACCCACTGTATGTGAATGTAGATATGTATGACACCCAGGCCTGTCACCCTGGATCGCCTCATACCGAAGAACTTTCTTGGTGGTGCACACTAAGGGGGAACACAATCGTTGGTAATTTTAACAGGGATCATCTTATTAGGCTACTGTCGAGTATCTTATACTAGCACACAATAAGACATACAAACAATAACATTGAATGTAAATGCTATGTGATATGGTCCTTCACGTCGTGATATCCATCCGTCGTCACCGGGTTCTGGCGCTAGGGTTCCAGCGCCGTAGACACCAGGGTACCGGTGTCATTCCGGCGCGGTAGTTTCTCATTACCGTGACTATCTACTACTATGCAACAAAAGGTAATTACTTTACCTTTCCCGCAACCATATCACAAAGCAACGCCCCCCTGCAAAACAAAGTTAGACGCCTCTACTTTATCTTTCCATGTTTTACGTGGCTGAATGGGCTTTCGCACAAGAACCATTCTTACCTACGAACTTTCAGCACAACGTTGATCAAGTAGTTGTCTCTACTACACCCCTTTCGGGGCCCTCCATTGCAAATGGCATACCAACTAATGCGAGAGAGACAGACACCCCCCTAAGCCACTTTATACGGTACAAGCCGTATGTCAAGCGTGGACCAGTCTCGCGAATGAACGCGTAAAGTCGGTTGGGGCCGCTTCATCAAGCATTACTGTGGTATACACAACTACACGTGGGAGGGTGACAACTAAAAGATCAACGCCCACATGCTACAACTCGTGTGTTCTACCCGTACTAGCAATACTACGCATAGATCTAGCTCTGATACCACTATAGGGGTTCCGCGCATAAAAACAATAAATTTTACTCTACGCCCCTGAACCCCTAAAGCTGCCAGGACCTATCTATTAGTAATACAATAACGGGAGGGGCTTTTCGGGAACTGACCCTTGAAGACCGAAAAGCGTTTGCAATGCTCAGGAGAGCGTGGTTGATGTAGACGAGCCGAAGCCGACCTCAAGGTCGTGATGAAATCCTTGCGCTCCTTCTGGCTCCAACGACTTGAGTGCCTGAAGTGTGACACCTCGCGGGGAGTTACACACGTTCGGTGCCTGACGATGACTCCCACTTCCCCGATCTAGCAGCAGTTGCGAAAGTAGAGCTCTCGGATCCGAATCCCGCAGCGCGACGGCGCTCCGCGGTGAAGATGTCTCTCGCTCGCGCAGTGTAGACTTGGGACCATGGTCACGAGAGAGAGAGGGGGAGAGAGAAAATATCAATTGGAGGTCCTCCCAAAAGTGGGGAGACCTTTATTGATTATTGGTGTATTTTCTAGGCCAAATACCCCACTTTATATAGGGGGAGGGGAGGTACTACCTCCCCTCAAGTCCCGGGGTGGGACTAAAGGAGAGGAGGGGGTGGGGTGGCCACCGGCCAGCCCCTAGTGGGCCTCACGGGGGGCAAGGCCCAGCCGGCCTCCCCTTTGGTCCCTCTCCCCTTTCTCCTTTTCCCAAATGGGCCCTCTCCCTCCGGAATTGGCCCATTAAGCCTTTTGACCTTTAAATGATTTTCTCTTTATTAAATAATTATGAATAAATGATTAAATCAATATTTAACATTCATTCACATATCATTTAATCTCCGTGGCTATGGAACACCTTCCACCTCCACTCCGGACATCTTCCAGACTTACCGAAACCCTTCCAGTTTTCTCCCTTCTTTTCTTCAGTGATTATACCGATCCTATAAATGCTCTCTAAGCATCATCAAGCCCTTAAGCGTGATACCCCACGGTTCGGGAACACTCCAGACATGGTCGGGACATTCCCGCACCAATGATCAACAGAGGGACCTGGATGGCCATGTGACCCCTGTGCGTTCCACGAAGATCTTTCATCGTTTGAACTGGGACAGTCGTGTCTTATTCCCTTTGTCTCTTGATACTTGCACTGCCCGAGATCTGATCAATGACATCACCATGTCGTGTTCAATCTCGTTACTGAACAATGCTATTTGAATCGTTCCGACAAGTGATATCCTCGTGATCTAATCACATGTTGTGCAGCTATTGGATATAACTTCTCCGAGTGGGCCCTTGAGTATCTTCCCGTCACATGGACGGACAAATCCCGCTCTTGACATATATTGCCTCTACGATTTCCTCCGAATACCTGAACACACCTTTATAACCACTGTTTTACCAGATGGCGTTTGATGCTATCTAAGCACTCTCGGGAGACAGTGATTGATATAGCATCACGGTCTAAGGAATAGTCTACGAGGATCCATTTCTAATAATAGTAACTTGAACTTCGTGAGATGATCGAATCACGATGTTTAGGTTGGGTATTGGTTCATCATCTCATTCTCAGAATGAGATGACCTCATTTCCAACTGGCATAAATGCAACATGATCAGGAAACATGATCATTTGTTGACAAATGAACCAGTGACTAGAGTTTCACTGGGAACCCCTGGTTGTTTGTATATCACACGTGTATTGATGTTTCCACTCAATACAGTTATAGCATGATATAAAACTTAATCATAAACTATATGAAATATGATAATAGTCCTTACTACTATTTGTCTCTAGGGCATATTTCCAACATCTACTATATGGGGAGCAGATGCTCAATACATGTGCTCCTTGAGCTGTTTCCCTTGCAGCTATCGAGAGCTAGAGGAAGATGAACTGCTTGACTTGATGATTCTAGCTAACTTCGCACTTGTAATGCCTTACCTAGAACCCTGGCACTACCCCTCTTTATATACTGGTGGAAGGGTAGGTTACAATGTGGGCTTTAGGGTTTACCGTTTTGGGCTTTGGGTTTACAAAGCAGGCCGGCTGCCGGGTCCAGTCAGTGGTTCAGGGCCTGGTCAAGCTTCAGTTCATGTGGGGGCAATGCCATAGCGACCCAGTGCTGCCACTTTGGGCGTCACCCGGTGCTTTATCCATCAGCCTAGTGCTTTATCCGTCAGCCGGAGCTTTATCCGTCAGTCGGTGCTTTACTCGTCAGCCTTCAACCTTGGTGCTTTGGCATCCTCGTCCTGTAGTGCCGGTCGGGTGGCACGCCAGCTTGTCTGGTCAAGGGCGCGCTCAGCAAGGAGCGTCACTCTCCCCCGTACTAGTGGCCAACAGATCCTAGGCGGCCGGGTAGAGGTGGCCACCCAGCCAACTCTCCTGGCCTCGGCTAGACAGGCCAGTCGGGGAATCTTGAGGCAGACCAGGTGGTGCATTCTACCTGTCTGTGACTCCTTGTCTTGCGGCCATATGGCCAGATCTCCCTAGAGTCCTCCAGTTTCAGCCTGGCTTGGCCTACCTAGGGGTCATCCCCTGATAGGCACCTTCCGCAAATTTCATGATAATTCAGGAGCCTGATGAGTCAACCAAAGGGAGTGGGCCCTTTAAACCCCTAGGTCGTAAGCATTTCTGCCTATCCAAAATAATAGTTAAAGTCAATCTTGAATGCGGTTAGTACCTATTAGTATTAGATACAACTAGTTTACTTTCTTGGGACTCCAAAGAAGAGGAAACCAAGACCCTTGAAGTGAATCCATGGTCAACTCTCCCACAAAGTTGATAATGAATCGGTAGGTCATGCGCTTGCCATTTTCCACTAGAAAGATTCTTTAAGCCAATGTGTGAGCCCTTCTTCGAACTGATCAACAATGTCTGCCACCTTCATCTGGAATTGCACCGTAAAAGGGTTCGCCCCGAGGATGCGGAACCTAATGTCACGAGCCAAGGACCATGCAGCACGCATGTCATCGAAGAAGGCTGACTGGCTAAAACCCTAATATCTTTCTTCGGAGTTGTTTCTTTTCCCGTCCACTCGCCCCAGCATAGCGCTTTGCTTCCGGTTCTTGAGCCATTGCCTCCATCCAGTAGTACTGGTAGGTAAGCATCTTAAGTTAGGGGTGAAATTTCTTTTCTAACAAGGAAAGGGATTGAGCACTTCACTCACATTTCGGGAGAGGATGCTTCTCGAGCTAAAGATATGCCCCAACTCTTGAATAGCTCTCACTTGCCTTAGCCCTTTGAAAAAGGAAGACAGTACCGAAGAAAGGAATGAGCGATTTTTTTGTTGTTCTCGTGAAGCAAAGATCATTCGCTCGGTGAAGGAAGTGGATTAACCTCTTTTTTGCTCAATTGACTAGTTCGTTCAAGGACCACACCCTCTCGAGAGAAGGATGTCGGTCGATATGCCAACTTAGACTTCCCTTGGGCAGGAAAATCCTAAACTATTGCATTGTTTTTGGCAGGTACAACGCAAATAAATTGATAATCCGACATGAATTCACTTAACCAGAATTTGATAGATTATCCAACCTGGATTCCGGCTAAAAGACTAGAATTCAAGGAGGACTATAATGAGGAGGACGACAAACCAAATCACGATGCATATCCATTTGTTGAGAATAGAAATAACCCTCCTTCCTATAGATCCACCACTATCAATGATAACGTTTAGGAAACCTAACGCACATCTGCGCTGTAAAGAACTCTTGATCATGAAGAGGAGAGCCAGCCCTTACTACCATCCAAACCCAGGTCGATCCTCTAGCTAGATTTGTATACGAACCGCTGACATCCGCCAAAGGGTAAACCACCACTGCCGCGGATTAATATAGAGATGTGAACCAATATTCTTTTCCTAGTGGGCTATAAAGTACTCGTATTTTGCACAACACCTCATGTCAAAAAACTTACTTCCTTAAGTATAGGTGGATGGTATCGATCAGCGTTTGCATTACTCGACTCATAAATTCAAGCACAACCATCCATCTCAAACCAAAATCTCCGATTGTCTATGATCCAAACCCTCCTCCGGTTTTGGATATATAGACAGAATATAGAGAGAGCCTCTATAACTCGAGCAAATGCCATGAGTGAGACTCTAGGACGTTCAACATTCATCCTATTTATGATAAAGTGTGTAATGATGTAGTTGGCGAGCATCCCATGCTAGAGCAGAAGAGGTTCTTTCTAAATCGGAGTATCGTGACTCACTGATCTTCTTGCACCTCCTCTTTCTCTTGAAATTGCAAAAACAGAAAATAGAGGGGTCCCAGGGTGGGTAGGAGTGGGTCGAGGCCGTATCACCATGGAACAACTGCAGCATCCGGATCTGATCTATCTATTCGGCAATTCAACCAGTGACTTCATGGTCACCAAAGAAGCCCCAAGAAACATCAAACGTTTCAAATCAAAGGGGTCAAAAAAGAAGATCTAGAATTGTAGCTAATGGGGTTTGCTTTCTTTTGGACTTGAGGGATCTTCAATGTTCCAATTAGTTCTAACTGAGCTATTTATGGAGTGGATCGCTTCTTCTACCCTTCTCTTATTGGCATTTCCTGCTTACTATTGAAAGAAAAGTTGTTACTTCCCCTTTTTCCTCTAATTCGAGCGAGTAAAGGCGCAAATTCATCATCTTTTATTTCTAGTTTATTCTAATATAGAACTGGATTTTGCTTTCCTTTTTTGGGAGCAGTTTCCACAGACAAAATGTCCGAAGGCTCCACCATTGGTTGATTCTGCATGTCCAAATGCAATGCAAATCCTATTGAGCAGCATCAATTTCCTCCTACGTCCAAAGATCTATTGTGATATATTTGCAGAAGGATTTGAAAATTGCCCTTTCCTTTGTATCATACCTTTCCCGGTTTCCTTACTTTCCTTCCTTGGCTAGTTCAAAAAGGCTTTTTCCCACTTTGCTTTGTTCATACAAGAAGAAGAGTACCTAACATCTTCCCTTGTTGACTGGTCTCTCATCTTCATTTTTAGCTCCTCTCGCTCGACAATTGGATCCTAGGCTCGGCTCGGCGATCTAGGCAAATCTCTCTTCATTGAATTGGACCTTTTTCAACCATTGCTTTTGTGTAGTAAGAAGTAGGCAACAAGGATTTCGGATAGGTAGGTTCACTCGTCCTAGGAGTAGTAAGCCCGAACTAAAAAGTAGAGAGGTAGTGTCAGCCAGCGACACACCAAATAGAAACCTGAAGCCCTTATACTCACCTTGGTGGGGACTGATTGCTCTCCCCTACGAAAGTAGCATTGCGATGCGGAGATGAACAACACATATTCGCATACCATGCTTATCTGAAATTGTTCAAGAAAGAGTCATCCTATTTCCTTACTTCTTTGTTATTTCGAATTCATTCACTTCAACGGCTGGCGCTATGCTAGGTTTCCATGATTAGTCAAAAGGAATGGGATTGGATCCATTCACTTACATTCCTGCTAGCACTACAAAAAGCTCTGCTCTTAATGCCCCTACGAAAGCTGTGTAGCCTTTCCTCGGGTTCGCAGAGTCGGGTTTCCCATTTACCCACAACGGAGGAGCCGCCCCACCAACCAGAGCAGGTAGGCGTCTGTTGAAACACCTCTTTTCTTTGTATCTGATGGCTCTGAAATATAGCCATCTATGTCCACATTTAAAATGGATATTACTCATATTTTGATGAAATGTCTCTCTAAACCATGCCACTAATGCCTAATATTTAGAGGGGTATGCAATTCTTTCTTTTATATTTTTCTAACGCGGATAAGGTCGTTTAAAGGAGGGAATCACTACATTAAAGTCAAAGATACAAGATTTCCAACAACCAGAAGAAAATAGGAGCCGTAAAGCGGAGGCAGATGCTTTAACGACCACCTATACGACTGGAGCAAAATTCCGGCCATATAGCTTCGGTCATATAGTTGGCGCCACCACAGTTATGTCAAACAGAACAACTTTCGTGAAGGGACCCCTATATAAAGAATCCTCGGGCAACGAGAAAACAAGCCAAACCTCGCCAAAAGTCTGCCACAGATCACCAGCCGCCTCCAGATCTGAAAAACCCTTCTCCATCTCCATAGCCATATTCCACCACTTGTAATAGTAGATCTCTTCTTCGATTGGTGACATTGTAAGACTATTGCTATCAATCTTATGATTTTCATTACAATGTTTGTGATTGTTGATCTCATCTCTATGTGTGAGTAATTCTCCTAGGGCTAAGGGCTTCGGCCTAGCCATGTAGCGTTTGTTCATGTAATTTATCATAGATGGGATCGTGTATTAGTTTGTATGACATGATGATTATTGTATTATCTCTTGCCTCAGTCCAAGGACTTGTTAGGTACCCAAGACCCCGAGGGTTGATCCAGGTATAGGGAGTATGAGTAATGACTGATCTGCAGGTTGGGAACCCCGGTGACAGAAGGGGTAGTACGACTGTATGTGAGGGATTTGCTTGGGATTAACGGTGACATCACTATGCATATCATTAGTTCTCTTTCTTCTATGGATGAGACTAGTAGGTTATTGTTGTAAGCGGTTGCGGAGGAAATAGCAATTATGGATGCACTACCCACATATAATTTATCTTTCTCTAACAAGTGCATGCATACTTTATTTCTATCTTTTATTCCCGTCAGATGTTTTACATAGCTACAGGTTAAACCGAACGCCCTAGGCCCTCTCTCTCCATCATCGACAACAACAAAAATAGGCAAGCTATTGGTCTGGTAAAAACAAAAAAGGAATTCTAAAACTCTTGAAGGTCCATTAAAGTAACTTAACTATGCATTCGCTTCTCGAGGATTCGATAACCTAGGTCTACTAGGGAAAAAGAAGCTATACTACATCTATAATCCAGATTAAAGGTATCAACCCTTTTTCTGGCGCCGTTGCCGGGGAAACAATAGCTACCCTGGTGAGGTTATTAGGAATCTTGCTAGTTTTAATTCTTGTTTTTAAATTTTGTTAATTTGCTTTCAGTCTTTATTTGATAAACCAAAAAAAATAGTTAGCCTTTAAATTCTTGCTTTTACTATTATAATTCTTTGTTCAAGAAAACCCAAAAACATGGGAAATATGGCTGAAAAGAAGCTTGGGGAGTTTGCTACTCCACCCAATGATTATTTGCGAACTCCTATTACTCAGCCAGCAATTGTTGTTGATGACTATGAAATTAAGCCCCATGATTTAAGTTTGGTTCAACAGAATCAATTTGGAGGCTCTGTTGTTGAAGACGCAAGTATGCACTTGAATACTTTCACTGAAATATGTGTTATGATGCATATTAAAGACGTTGACCCCGATGTGGTCAAATTGCATTTATTTCCTTTCTCTCTAAGAGGGAGAGCAAAAGAATGGTTGCTATCTTTGCCTAGAAATACTATTACATCATGGGTGGGATGTACTTCTTTATTTATTACTAAATTTTCCCCACCTACAAAGACTATGCAACTCGGATCTAATATTACTGTCTTTAGATAGGAAGAGCATGAGCCACTAGCGCTTGCATGGGAGAGGATGAAAGAATGCTTAAGAAACTATCCTAGTCAAGGGATGGAAGACTCGTTAATTCTCCATCTATTTTATAATGCTCTTAATCATGTGTCTAAGTCTATGCTTGATACTATAGCTGGAGGAACGTTTATGGGTAAACATATTACCAAAGCAAAGCAGCTGCTAGATAATATGCAAGACAAGCATGCCGAATGGTGTGTGGAAAGATCAAACACGAGGAAGGTGAACTCCGTTTCACCACAAGAAAACGAAGAACTCAATGCTAAGTTGGATGAGCTCATACTAGCCGTAAAAGGTAAGGAAACCTAGGTAAGAGCCACCCCTAAAACAAATATTGAAGAAATAGACTTCATAGCTCGTAATGATTATAACCTTGCTTGGAAGAAGAGTTACAATCCTAACTTTCACAAACATTATTCTAGTCCTGCATGTAACTCTAATAATAATATGGGAACTAGTAATGGTAGTCTCCAAGAAACACTTAAGTCTTTCATAGACTCACAAAATGAACAAAACAATATTCTTGTCGAAATAACGAAGAACCATGATGCCATGCTTGGTAAATTATCTAACCAAGCTGTTAGTTTGAGAAATGATTTGCAGGCCCTCCAAGAAAGAATGAGGATCATTAAGGCATAGCTAGGTAAGATAACTGAGAGTCAAACTCTCATTCTAGCTAAATTTGCAGGTAAAGCCGAGCCTAATCCTGTTGAAGAACTCAAAATGATGAGGATCCAAAGGGAGGAGCCTAAAAAACTTGACTATAGTAATGCTCCTTCACCAAGCTACACCGTTGAAGATCTCGTAAAAAGGATCAACGTCAAGATTCCAGTAAGTGAAGGTAGTGAGGAAGCTATGTACCGGCACTTCGTTAATCAGGTAGCAATAAAGGTACGTTAGCTTGAGGAAGAATACAAGAAAATTGCTAAAAAATTACTTGTGAAGGTAGATGACATATTTGAGCCTACTATTAAGACTAAAATTGGAACCAATGAGATAGCTGCACTTTGTGATCAAGGTGCAAGCGTCTCAACAATTCCAAAGAGTCTTTTTAACAAGCTAAATCTTGGCTCCTTTGAAATCACTGAGTTAAAATTGCATCTAGCAGATTCTACCTACAAACAAGCTATAGGAATTAAGGAGAATACTTTAGTATACATTAAAGGTTGTTCTGCTCTCATTGATTTTGTTATTGTTGACATGCCTGAAGATGCTAATGCTCTTATTATTTTAGGCCATCCTTTGTTAAGAACTATTAAGGCTTTGATTAATCTACATGAAGGGAACGTGAAGCTTCAATTGCATTCGTGGGATCCTTTTGTTATTCATTTCCACATGATGAAGAGCCAAGCATGATGAAAAGGAGGCCATCACTTTGAAGGCTAATTACTTTGGAGTGGGTGTTCCACTCATCTACCCTTAGTAAGCAACATTGAGGTCAAGCTATTGACCATAAAAGAGCGCTCCATGGGAGGTAACCCATGTTAAATAAAGTTTTGAGTAAAGTTTTTAAGTTTTACTTTAAGTTTATGTTTAATAAACAGTGCTAGAAAACTCCAGTTGAGGAGAAGAAGTTCGGTAGTACTTGAAATTCTGCTTTATTCATGCTATTATTGGTCGACAATATTTAGTGTCAATTTTCTATAAAAAACTAGGTATATCACTAAGTTACATGAAGTGAAATAGTTTTCGAAGAAACAATTTTTTTATGCACACAGAGAGTTTAACGACAAACTATACGGCGGGAATAAAAATTCCGGCCGTATAGTTCTGGTCATATAGATATCTTTGCCATCGACAATTTTTCTTTAAAATGTACTGAGAGTTTAATGACTAACTATACGGTGGGAATGAAAATTCCGGCCGTATAACTCCGGTCGTATAGATATCAGTGCCTTCTTACAAATTCTTTTCCAATGTACTGAGGGTTTAACGACCAACTATATGGAGGGAATAAAAATTCCGGCCGTATAGTTCTGGTCGTATAGATATCGATGCCTTTGTATATTTTCTTTCCCAGCGATAGACAGTTTAACGGCCAACTATATGGTATAGTTGCGCCCGTATAGTTGCACCCGTATAGCTGCACCGCCAGGAGGAAACCCTAATATTTTGATAGAAGGCCAACTATATGGCGGGAACGCATTGTCCTGCCTGTATAGTTGCGTCCGACCATAAAAATGCACGGGAAGGTACCTCCAACTCCAAAACTTCAATCCTTTTTCTCTCTTCTACCTCCAAACTCTCTCAAAACCTCAAGAGATCTTCATCTCTGCTCAATTTCGTTCGATTTCCTCACACACGAGTGATCTACGGTATGTTTCTCCTCCGATCCTCTAATTACTTTTTGCAAATTCATCTTTGGTCTATTGTCATTATCAATCTAGGGTGAGACCTACTATGAACCAATTTCCATGATTCTTTTTCCTAGATTATTATTATGAGGAGATTCTTTAGTGTGTTTTGATGAGGAATATATTATATTTACTATTGTTGGATCAAATAGTTTTATTTTTGCCTTTCTTCAATGTTTTAGATGATGAACACAAGGAGCCAAATCCATGCTCGTACCACCGCTAGCACTTCGCGGGCTACCGCTCAAGAACGCATGGGGATATGGTTCAAGGATGACCCCCAACGTGATCGTTTCAATAGGATCAAGAACCACGAAGTGAAGGCCACCAAGTGAGCTTGCCCCATTATATTGAACCAACTTGGTATTTCTAATGAATTCAATTTACTTTGCAATAGAGCTAGCCTACAAAACTTTGTGTATAATGATGTGCCTACTTATCGCTGCTTAACCATTGAATTTCTAAGTTTGTTGCAAAGCACCGTTAAACAATGGCAAGGAGAGGACACTGTTTCTTTTCGACTAATGAACAAAAACTACACTTTAACATTAGATGAATGGTGTGCATGTTTTAATTTTCCAAACAACGATGCTCATGCCTTACGTGCATCCTTTACTGTCTTTGAACCTACCCCTGAACAATACTATAATGGAATGAGTTTCACTACTAGAGTGAACAAGGGGAAGAATATTCAACATCCTGCAATTTTGCTATTTGTTCAATGTTATTGCTAACACCTTGCAGGCACGTAATGAGTTCACGAGACTCAATGAGAAGGACATCCTAGTCCTCACAAAGGATGCTTACATCAACTGCGGCTTGTCACTCAACTTGGGTGCCATCCTTGTGTGCTACTTGGAGCACCAAGCCTCCCAAAGGCTACTTGGAGCGTCATCACCGTGCTTGCCACTGCCCTAGGCATCGACCTAGGTGAGTTGCAACCCATGCTAGGTGAGACATGTGTTGGTTTCTCCACTTTGAGAGCCTATGGAATGCTCACTAGGAGAGGTGGTGTTTATTATCTGCATATTGCTGGAGCTAGGTGTCTCTACCCCGCTCCTATGCCTAATGGCAGTTTCTCTATCGAGGAAGGATGTTTGCTATATGACTTGCAGGTTGAGTAACACCAACCCGAGAAGGAGATTCTGGAGGAGGATGAGGACCAAGAGGAGCAAGAAGTTCCATATCAAGAGGAGCAGCCACAAACCCGGTTCGCCATATACCAAGATTTCCAAGGACTTGGAGGGACTGTGGAGAGGATGCATAGCCTTGATGACCCACAAGTATGGGGGGTGCATCGCAGTATTTTCGATAAGTAAGAGTGTCGAACCCAAAGAGGAGCAGAAGGTGCTGGCTAGTGGTATGCATCAGGAATTCTCTGCAAATACTTAGCAAACGGATTTTTAGGGGTTTTTGATAATGCAAGTAAATAAAGTGCGAGTAAATAAAATACAATAAGAATAAATGCAGGAAGTGGCCCAATCCTTTATTCAGCAAAGGACAAGCCGGTTGTATTACTTAAGATGACCAAACGTTCTCGAGGACACACGGGAAGACTATCAAGTGCTTTCGCTTCATATAGTTGATTAATCTTCTTTAGCTTGCTAAGTGTTGTGTGGGTGAACCTGTGCTAATGTACCGACCTTCCTAGGACTAATACATACTTGTGATTATACCCCTTGCAAACATCTGTAAGTACAAGAAAGTAATTAAGGTAGAAAGCTAACCACAGCTGTGAGACTAGGCACATGGCTTAATAGGATTGATAGAATACTCATACCAACAAGTTGCAATTTCTTTTCCGGAAGCTCATTCGAAAATAACTCTAAGGTTAAGCGTGCTTAGCCTAGAGCAATTCTAGGATGGGTGACTGACCGGGAAGTGGGTAACTGGGTGCGCACGAGTGAGGACAAAGTGCGTAGAAAAGACTCGTGTTGGTCTGTGGGGCCAGTCTAGATATCCTATTAAGGTGCCAGGAGTGACACCCCCCGGGCCCAGGAGTGGACGGGGTGTTACAAGTGGTATCAGAGCTGACCTCGCGGTTAAACGGGTGTGTGCGGGCTAGTGGCGGGACATGTGGAGCATGGCGCGTGTTGCCCGGAGTGGACACGGCATGGCACATGTGCCGGCACTGGACGCACAGACGCGTGCCAAGAGAGAACGTTCCTGGGGTGTGGTTGATCGATGAGGGCATCGATCTTCTAAAGGGTGGGTGTATGTGAGACTAGGCACATGGCTTAATAGGATTGATAGAATACTCGTACCAACAAGTTGCAATTTATTTTCCGGAAGCTCATTCGAAAAGAACTCTAAGGTTAAGCGTGCTTAGCCTAGAGCAATTCTAGGATGGGTGACCGACCGGGAAGTGGGTAACCGGGTGCGCACGAGTGAGGACAAAGTGCGCAGAAAAGACTAGTGTTGGTTTATGGGGCCAGTCCAGATATCCTATTAATGTGCCAGGAGTGACACCCCCCGGGCCCAGGAGTGGACGGGGTGTTACAACAGCTTTAAACTCTAAGACCATGATGTCCCTTGTGCAATGGTTTCCTAACGGGGGGTCAGGTTTCTGTCACTCCGGCAACCCCTACGATTAGTAGCCAAATACACAATGCATACCCCTAGGCCCATGTAGGTGAAGTGCCATGTAGTCGACGTTCACATGACACCACTAGAAGACGTACACCACAACTTAAATATCAAACCATTGAATCTTTCTCAGCACAATTCCACTACTAACAACATTACTTCTCCCATGTCCTCAAGAACAAAACAAACTACTCACAAGACATCATATGGATCATGATCAGAGATGGAATAATGATGTATAACAATCTAAACATAAACAATAATTCAACGGTTCCACTCAATAGCATCAACTACAAAGAGTAATCAGCACCGAGAAAGTTTCCCCTAAGAACTATGCAAAGATTCAACCCAATTGTTACAGCGGTATGGAGATGGTGATGATGGTGTTGATGGTGATGATGGTGATGATGGTGATGATGATGATGATGATCCCGATGAAGTCTAGCTTGATGGTGGTGTTGATGGCGATGATCTCCCCTCTCTGGGAAGGAATTCCCCCGGCAGAATTCTGTCTACCGAAGAGATCTTTCTCTCTTGGTGTTTTCCGCCCCGCAGAGGCGGTGGAATCTTTCTGTGGTCGCCCCCCAGGTATTAGGGTTCCGTGGAGATAATATGCGCTAGAGGGGAGAGCTAGAGGTGGAACAGGGCGGCCACACCACCTGGTGGCGCAGCCCAGGGTGGCCCGCGCCAGGGGGTGGTGTGGGCCCCATGTGGCCCATCTCCACTCCTCCTTCTGGCAGCCTTTGTCTTCTGGAAAAATAGGATTTTCCATATATTTTCCCGGATTTTCTGATCTTCGCGAATTTTGCCTCCAAATAGCACCTTTTCCATCAGAATCCTGACTGCAGCAGTCCATGCTCCAAAAGTCATCAACCATGCAAAAACAGATGAAATTACATAAGTATCACCTCTTAATATGAAATATATCAATGAATAACAGTAAATTATGATGTAGAATAGTGATGCAAAATGGACGTATCAACTCCCCCAAGCTTAGGCTTCGCTTGTCCCCAAGCAAATCTGAGCTCAATAAACATGGCCTCAGGTTTATGGAGTGAAGAGTCGATAAAAGAATACGGACATGAAGCATCACATTCATCAATACATAGATCATAATAGAAGACAACTCACTATTATATAACTTAACTTGCAATAAGTAAAGGAAACACAATAAAGATACATAAAGTGAATCATAATTGGTAATGGCAAACTTAGCTCTTGGTCGAAGAATAGTTGGCAATTTGCTGGAGTTCACAAATAACTGATTTTCAATGATAGCTTTCAAAGTAGTAGACACCAAGATAAGAGCAAAGTGCAAAACAAGGAACATAAGAAACATGATTGAATAAATCATCATATGAATGAATGAAACACAACAACTCAAAATACTTGCTGAGATAGAAGGGAATAGGTTTACTGACTCAACTAAAAAGTAAAAGAAAGTCCCTTCACAGAGGGAAGCAGGGATTTCAAGTTTCATAAAGAGCTCCCAAAAATTATGGTACTTATTAGGTTTCAGCTCTCATTGCCCCTATCATAGGCATCTTTAGGTGATTAAGGTTAAAGTGACACAACTAAGAGGATATGCTTGACAAGTTATAATTTGAAATCTCATGCCCCTTACTTACAAAGACCAAACCTCATGCTACTCAACTTCAGTCACAAATATGCTCTTGTCATTGTAAATACATGTGTATCATAGAGAACCACCAACGGGGTACCCCTTGCACATGATACAGGAGCTATCCCATAATCGAAATGACAAGGCAAGCAGACAATGAGCATCTCAGCGATCCTTTTATTTGCTATTTGCATAGGTTTTTATTGAGGATGCTTCATAGGGTGCTCATTATGGTTATGCTGCAAGTTTCCACCATGATTAGGCATGGCTTAGGCTAGCGGCCCAGGCGTTTCTCTAACACACATATAAACTCCATGATCTTACAAGTTCCCCTTTTATTTCACACCGCTGGGATCCATAGGCAAAAGAATCATGATATCAACGAGGTATAAAGTACCAGTGCAGTGTTGAAAGCGTTCCCCATGATACATGGTTCTGCTAACTTCAACTCATAAAGCGCAAGCATATACGCAACAAAGATGGCCACAATGGTTCAAGTTTATTAGATGCAAGAAAGTAAAGTGTGCCATCAAGTTCGTGAGAGCTTTAATCACTAATTTTCACATAACAAGTTTTTGGAAGGTAGATAAAAACATGAATTTACTTGGAATAGCAAAAATGCTAGTAGGTAGGTATGGTGGACACAAATGGCATAGGTTTTGGTTTAAGAATTGGATGCACGAGAAAAAATTCCCTCTCAGTACAGGTTTTTTGGCTAGCAAGGCTGGGTAGCAAGTATAAGAGTTGAAGGAAACAAACAAACATACAAGCGATAAAAAGAAACATCCAATCTTCCTTGGAAGCACAAAAGATATTAACATGAGAATAATAAACTTATGAGGAAATCAAGAAATAAAGATGATGAAATTATATTTCTTTAGGAGTACTTCTATCTTTTTCATTCAACTCTCAAAAATAGTGTTGCTACTGACCAAGCCAGGTTTGCCAAAACCAACTAGATTAACTCAATGATCCCAAAGTGATAGCAATACTAACAACAAGATCAATCATATAACCATGAATTGAAAACTAATATAAGATATGCAAAATAGTAAATGATAAAACTTCTCATTAATATTCCATAACGACAACTCACACCAAGGGATACATATCTAACGAGGGAGGGGACACTTCCATAATGCAAACCATCCTACATGATAACTTCTCTATTCATGATATGACTCTACTAAAAAGGTAAAAAGATAGAAGATAGTGATGTGATACCACGGCACTCCCCCAAGCTTGGAACAAACCAAGGGGATGCCAAACCTGATGACGAATTACTCCTTCAGTGGTGGTGGTATTCTCTCGATGAGCTCTTTGATCAGTTTCCCCAAGTCTTCAATCTCGAAGGTAAGGTTACGAATCAGCTGTGAGTTTTGCTCAATGCGGCTCATGATCATGTCGGGTTGAGAATTCCAGCTCTTGCGATTCTTTCCCCACTCTTCCTCCTTGAAGTCTTCTTTTCCTGCATGGCTAGAAGGAGGCAAATCCCAATTGGAGGGTAGTTTCTCCTTGGGCATATTCTGGTATTGATGCTCATGGATAAGAGTATGGAAAGGATTCTTGGTGCGTGGAGGAAGTGACCGTGGAGCCAAACAGTGATGAGGAGTTTTCCCTCCAGTCTGCATCCGTGTAGTCCTTCTAACCATGGCAGGTTTTGTCACCACTCCAATACTTGCAATGGTAGTGCCGGTGTGCGGATGTTGGCCTTGCTCCTCTTCATCTTCACTCTTGATCTCCTCCTCTTCACCGGGTTCTTGGAGATCTTCCTCCATAGGCTCCTTTCCTTTATCCTTGGCGGACACCATCGTGCTTCTAACTTTCAAGAATAGTTCCTGGCAGAAACAGATCGAAATGAAAACATGACGAGAACACGATATACGAACCTCGGGGGATCTAGGGGATTATATATTACGAAGTTTCACAACAAAAGGAAGGTTCTGGGAGAAAACGGGTCGAAGATGGAGTACGAGGTGGCCACACCACCTGGTGGCACGGCCAGGGGTGGGCCCACGCCACAAGATGGCGTGAGCCACCCTGGCTCCATTTCTGTCCCTCTTTCGCTTCGTTGCTTTCCTTGTTGGATAAAAACTGCAAAAATATAATTGGACAGATCTTTTGCAGAACTTTTCTTACCAGAACTGTTACCTATTTGAAAATGGACTCTACAGGTCTCTGAATTTGGTATTTAGTAGATTCTTCCAGAGTCACCACTTGAATAACATCAATATCTCCATATTTTTACACTTATTGCTTCAGTCATGAAATCTTTCACTTTCTTATTACACCATTATCTCCACTAACCTGGAAATTTCTTTCACACAAAACTTCACATAGTTCTCATTAGCAACATTAGTATAAGTGAAGTGATAAAACCTTTTGAGTCCAAATTCAACTGAAAAACATCAACACATAAGCTAATGTAGCAACTCCTTTTGAAAACCCAAAAAGAATTCAAAAAGGAAATCGAATAAAGAAGCAAATGCAAGAGTGGCAAAATCTATCAAAACAGACCAGTAGGTAAATATTAATTTTTTAGAAAATCTTCTGTTGCTCAAATCAAAAAGTGCAAAACTAACGAAAGTTAGATCACAACCTGGGACAGAAGCACAAAAAATAAACAGCTCAATCCGACATACAGAGTTATCTCACGAATTTTTACGGTGAAGCACAAAAATCTGTTTCGGGGCAGCAACTTCCCCAAATCTTACTTCTCTCTCATTAGAGGTTGATCTTGACACAAAAACCAAACAAAAGGATAAGGAGAGGTTATTACCTAAATAATAACTTCCAAGACTCAAAGAAAAACAAAAACAAACCGAAAACACAAATAAATTGGGTTGTCTTGCAAAAAGCTCTTTATAGCCATTAAGATGGGCATGATAATTTTGATGATGCTCACTTAGGAATATGAATTGAAGTGAAAGAGAGAATTAAGAAGCAAAAATACACATGTTTAAGTCTAACCCACTTCCTATGCAAGGGAATTTTGTAAACAAACAAGTTGTTGAAACTAGAGGCTACTAGCATAGGAAGGCAAAATAAGTGCAACATAAAAACTTTAAGCATAATACGAGGAAACTTGATATTATTGAGATGCATAAGAACAGTATTCCCTCTTTCATAATAACTTTCAGTATCATGTATAAACTTAATAATATAACTATCACAAGAACCATTGTAGCAATGATCACTTATCCTAACAGAAAACACAGGAATACTAGTTCTTTTAACACTACTTTGTGAAACAATATTAGGGATATCCTTACAAAGGATAGTGTGTCCCTCTTCCACATATTTAGTGAAAAAGTCTTTCACATTTACTATTATAGGTTCATCATCCCTTATCAGGTTCAACAGCTTTATTTGTACTTTCATTAACCATACTAGCTATCATAGAATGCTCCTTTATCTTAACTGGGAAAGGCATTTTCTCAATGTAAGGTTCAGGTAAAACATGATTAGCAGTATAAACTTCAGTATTTCTTGTAGGAACACTCTTAGCAATATCTTTATAAGGTTCATGATACTTATTCCACTTCTTTTTAGGCACTTCAATGTAGGAAGCAAAAGCCTTAAAATAAGATGCAATAGCTTGAGAGTCTAGACCATAAGCATTTTTAATATTTTGAAAGTCATCAGTTCCCATAAAAGATTCAATGCATTCATAATCATAATTTATACCTGACTTTCTTCCTTTGTCATTCTCCCATTCTTCAGCATTATCTTGAATACGGTCCAGAAGATCCCATTTAGCTTCTTCTTCCATGCGAGTAAATGATCCAACACAAGAAGCATCCAATAAATCCTTATCATGAAGAGAAAGCCTTGCATAAAAGTTATTGAAAATAATATTGTTGGGGAGCTCATGAATAGGACATTTGAGCATTAGTAACTTCAGTATCCCCCAAGCTTGAGCTGTACTCTCTCCATCAAGAGGCCAAAAATTGTATATTTTATTTCAATCTTTATGAATCTCACTAGGAGGATAAAACTTTGAATAAAAGAGAGGTACTATTTCCTCCCATTCAAGAGCTTGACCATTCTTCAGCAACTTATACCATTCCTTGGCTCTTCCTTTCAGCGATAATGAGAATAACTTCTTATTAACATGATTTGTAGTAATACCTGCACACTTGAACAACCCACATAATTCGTGTATAAAGAGTAAATGATCTCCGGGATGGACAGTTCCATCCCCAACATAGTAGTTATCCATAACACGATCAATAATTCTCGTAGGTATTTTAAAAGTATCATTCTCAGTAGGCGGTGGTTCATCTACTACCTTAGAAGTGGTAGTAGCATTACGAAATAAGAAACTCAGCGAATTATCCATATTGAAAATAAAGCAACTAATAGAAGTAAACAATACTCACAGTAGAAGTTTCCTTTACCAGTTCCACTCTCCAATAGCGCTTCACTCCTTGGCAAAGGCGCCAAAAAATAGTCTCGATGAACCACAAGTTTAGGGGGTGTATCGCGGTATTTTCGATAAGTAAGAGTGTCGAACCCAACGAGGAGCAGAAGGTGTTGGCTAGTGGTATGGATCAGGAATTCTCTGCAAATACTTAGCAAACGGTTTTAGGGGTTTTTGATAATGCAAGTAAATAAAGTGCGAGTAAATAAAAGACAATAAGAATAAATGAAGCAAGTGGCCCAATCCTTTATTTAGCAAAGGACAAGCCGGTTGTATTACTTAAGATGACCAAACGTTCTCGAGGACACACGGGAAGACTGTCAAGTGCTTTCGCTTCATATAGTTGATTAATCTTCTTTAGCTTGCTAAGTGTTGTGTGGGTGAACCTGTGCTAATGTACCGACCTTCCTAGGACTAATACATACTTGTGATTATACCCCTTGTAAACATCCGTAAGTACAAAAAACTAATTAAGGTAGAAACCTAACCACAGCTTTAAACTCTAAGACCCTGACGTCCCTTGTGCAATGGTTTCCTAACGGGGGTTCAGGTTTCTGTCACTCCGGGAACCCCTATGATTAGTAGCCAAATACATACCCCTAGGCCCATATAGGTGAAGTGTCATGTAGTCGACGTTCACATGACACCACTAGAAGAAGTACACCACAACTTAAATATCAAACTATTGAATCTTTCTCAACACAACTCCACTACTAATAACATGACTTCTCCCATGACCTCAAGAACAAAATGAACTACTCACAAGACATCATATGGATCATGATCAGAGATGGAATGATGATGTATAACAATCTGAACATAAACAATAATTCAACGGTTCCACTCAATAGCATCAACTACAAAGAGTAATCAACATCGGGAAAGTTTCCCCTAAGAACTATGCAAGATTCAACCCAATTGCTACAGCGGTATGGAGATGGTGATGATGGTGCCGATGGTGATGATGGTGGTGATGATGATGATGATCCCGATGAAGTCCAGCTTGATGGTGGTGTTGATGGCGACGATCTCCCCTCTCCGGGCAGGAATTCCCCTTGCAGAATTCTATCTGCCGGAGAGATCTTTCTCTCTCGGTGTTTTCCGCCCCGTAGAGGCGGCGGAATCTTTCTGTGGTCGCCCCCCCCAGGTATTAGGGTTCCATGGAGATAATATACACCAGAGGGGAGAGCTGGAGGTGGACCAAGGTGGCCACACCAGTTGGTGGCGCGGCCTAGGGTGGCCTGCACTAGGGGGTGGTGTGGGCCCCCTGTGGCCCATCTCCACTCCTTCTTCTGGCAGCCTTCGTCTTCTGGAAAAATAGGATTTTCCATATATTTTCCCGGATTTTCTGATCTTCGCGAATTTTGCCTCCAAACAGCACCTTTTCCATCAGAATCCTGACTGCAGCGGTCCATGCTCCAAAAGTCATCAACCATGCAAAAACAGATGAAATTACATGAGTATCACCTCTTAATATGAAATATATTATTGAATAACAGTAAATTATGATATAGAATAGTGATGCAAAATGGATGTATCAAGCCTCTCTTTGAACCTCCGAGAATCAACTAGTAACCTCTCAACTCAATTTGCAAACTGGAGTAACAACTTTTTCCCGCCACCACAATGATTTGAAGGACTTGCAAAATCCTAAGCTTGGGGAAGTTTCCTCATTATCTTTATTTGGCGTTTATTTGCTTTTATTTTTCTAGGCTGTGTTTTTATTTGAGTTTATAAGCACTCGTGTTGGTTTCCCCAACACCTTAATTTTAGTTCTTTCTATTTTCTTTAAAAAAATTCTAGCCGAGCTTTGCCGCCAATTTTCAATTCTTTAAATTCCCTCTCTTAAAAACCACAAAAAGATTTCTCCATTTTTCCTTATTTTCCCTCTTTCTTTTCTTTCCGCCTCGAGGTCTTCATGTATTTGCAAGAGAGTGATCGACTTCGAGTTTCCATGAAACAAATAAAAAAGGAAGAGAGAAGTAGAACCAAACATGAGAGGTATGCCTTATGAGTCCCCACGTTTGAAGTTTGATAAACCCATGCTAGTTAGTAGTAAAGGTTGAGGTTTTATATTGGTGGAGTGAGTCTTTGTATTGTAGTAAGATTTTCGTTTGCATGGGTATTTAACTGTGTACGTTTTGTTCCAGCTCTCGTAATTAACCAAGTCTTTCCTAAAAATTGCTAAACAATTGTAATAAGAAAAAGTCTTATAATTGAAGGCTTGGGTGTTGTAGTGATTAGTCTTGAAGGTTTATTTCTAGAGACACTCAACACCATTGAAGATGTTGATCGAATTAATAGCTTTTTAAAAGGATTTGTTCAATTGAATTAATGTTTAGCGGTTTTTGTGGGCATGCCAAAGTTTTACTTGTTAATCATAAGAATGATATAGCTTTATGCGTGTCAAACTACATGGGATGCCAACAAATCCGTTGGCCTACGAACGATCTTCATGGAGGAAACTCCTAGATTTTGGCTATGAGTTGATTAAGCACTTGTAGCAGCAATGCTATAGTGGGTAAGATTATTGGCACACCCGGGTAGTTGTAATCATGATGGAATCACTCCTCTGGCTGTTATAAGAAATCATTATGCAAAAGGAACAAAACCTTAGTGATGCCACGAGTGTCCATCATAGCCCGATAAACAAATAAAAATCTTTGACATGCTCTCAATTACTTAAAAACTGAAATTCTTGAAGGACAATGAATAGAAAAGTAGTGCTTGAAAAGTATTGATTTATTGATGTGGGAGAATTGAGATACTCTAGTCTATATGCTTTTCATGACAACTCTCACACTCTTAATTTACATGATTATACTTTATCATTCAAAGTCAAGCCTATGAGTTGATTACTTGACATGGAATAAAGTTTACTCATTTGAACCATCCATGTTGACAATAATTTTGCTGCACTATAAGGATGCATGAAACCTGTATGATATGCTTGCCACTATATATGCTGAAGTTTTTCAGATTTATGAAGTGGAGGAAACATGAGATGAATAATCATGAGTAAGATCACCATATCTTTATTTCAATTTAAATGTTGAGTTCCTTTTTGATTTTTATTTTCTTGCTTGGGGATGATCAAGTTTAAGCTTGGGGAGGTTGATGGCTCCGAAATATAGCCATCTACGTCCACATTTAAACTGGATATTACTCATATTTTTGATGAAATTATCTCTCTAAACCCTGCCACTAATGCCTAATATTCAAAGGGGTATGCAATCCTTTCTTTTATATTTTTCATGCGTAGATAATGTCGTTTAAAGGAGGGAATCACTACATTAAAGTCAAAGATACAAGATTTCCAACAACCAGAAGAAACCAGGAGCCGTAAAGCGAAGGCAGATGCTTTGACCACCAACTATATAACCGGAGCAAAATTCTTGCCATATAGCTCTGGTCGTATAGTTGGCGCAGCCACCGTTAGGTCAAATAGAACAACTTTCATGAAGGGAAGAAGCCTTAGGCGACGAGAAAACAAGTCAGACCTCGCCAAAAGTCTCTGCCACAGATCACCAGCCGCCTCCAGATCTCAAAAGCCTTATCCATCTTCATAGCCATATTCGACCACTTGTAATAATAGATCTCTTCTTTGAATGGCTACATTGTAAGACTATTGCTATCAATCTTACGATTTTCATTACAATGTTCGTGATTGTTGATCTCATCTCTATGTGTGAGTAATTCTCCTTGGGCTAAGGGCTTCGGCCTAGCCATGTAGCGTTTGTGCATGTTATTTATCATAGATGGGATCGTGTATTAGTTTGTATGACAAGATGATTATTGTATCCTCTCTTGCCTCAATCCAAGGACTTGTCAGGTACCCAAGACCCCGAGGGTTGATCCAGGTATAGGGAGAATGAGTAATGACTGATCTGCAGGTTGGGAACCCCAGTGACAGAAGGGGTAGTACGGATGTATGTGACAGATTTGCTTGGGATTAACGGTGACATCACTATGCATATCGTTAGTTCTTTTTCTTCTATGGATGAGACTAGTAGGTTATTGTTGTAAGCGGTTGCGGAGGCAATAGCAATTATGGATGCACTGCCCACATATAATTTATCTTGCTCAAACAAGTACATGCATACATTATTTCTATCTTTATTCCCATCAGATGTTTTGCATAGCTATAGGTGAAACCAAACGCCCTAGGCCCTCTCTCTCCATCATCGACAACAACAAAAAGATGCAAGCTATTGGTCCGATAAAATCACAAAAGGAATTCTAAAACTCCCGAAGGTCCGTTAAATAACTTCACTATGCATTCGCTTCCCGAGGATTCGATAACCTAGGTTTACTTGGGAAAAAGAAGCTAAACTACATCTGTAATCTGGATTGAAGGTATCAGTATCCTATCTAAAAAGATGTTTCAGGGACATAGGTGGCTAGAAACAAGTGTTCATGATAAGGAGGGGAATTCCATACTTTCACAAAGATGATGGATGAGATTTTTGTAACACCCCAGCATTAGAGCTTAGAAATAAGCTGAACATAGGTGTGTGCATTGCATTCATGCATAGAAAATCCGCATAATTTTTGCGCTTTTAAAATAAAACTTGTCAAAAAGATTGAAGTTTCTCTTAACTTGGTGGAACTAAAGTAGATCATGAAGTTGACTGCGATAAGTTTCAATATGACCTTGCTAAAACCTTATCTTTGGGTAATATAATTTGATCTAAGGGTAGATCAAATGTAGTAAAACTAAGTCACAACACACTACTTAATAAGGAGTACTTGATCTTCTAGAGATCATTACATGGTATTCCATACCACAACTCAAGGATGAATACTTAATATTCTAAAGATGATATCAAGGTATTATCTACCACAAACCCTGAATACCAAGTTAAGTATATAACTTAAGTAAAGAAACTCTATAACTAAATCTTGATACACTTGATTTCCATAGTTATACCTACCATGGATATCATGGTAGTTCTTAAGCATCAACACTTATCACAAAGGAAGTAGAAGGGAAGTCAAGCCAAGACCATCCATCAAATACCTTAGTGTAATGTTAATAGATGACAATCCTATTTAACCAAGTCCTAATGTCTATTGATCATCAATGTGTGTGATCAATTCTTGACCTAGCACTTATTGACTCATAGCCTTTGACCTATTATATTGACCTTCCAAAGACCTGAAGTAAATTAATAAGAAGGAACTAGCTATGGTGATGTATGCCATCATCAATGAAATGAGATCCTTAGTGGTGATCAAACCATTTGATGTTGGAGGAGTTAAATCACTCATGAGTTAACTAGAAGCAGTACCTAAGCCCAAGAGTTAAGCTAGGAATTGAGGAGCCATGAGAAAGCTAGTAGTATTTGTGTATCACATAATAATCTTGTTAAGCCAAGTGGGTATAAACTTCAAGTAAGTTTCCTTAGCAATATAAGCCTTATAGAAATACTAGTACAAGTTTGCTACTTAGTGGATAATATATCTTGATCAGACAATTAAAAATCCTCAGCTTAGTTTGATCAAATGATGGTGGTCATTATTCTCAAGTCACTTGAGAATAGATGACTAGGTGTTGAAGAAGAGTTGTGAGTATACCAAATTAGGTAAAGCCCTAGTAATATGAATCATCTAGCTTGATCATTAGAGGTCAAGATAGAGTATAATGAAGTATATAACATAAGTTGTAGGAGTAGTTGGAAGTATAATAAGTTTAACCAAGGTAATACAAGAACAAACTTGTATTGTGGAGAGTAGTACCATACCTATTCCAGAGGATTGATATCACTTGTGATATAGGGAGAACTATAATCTTCCAAGCCTTAGAAGTAGATGCAAGGTAAATATGAAGGATTTTATGGAATGACGTTAGTACTAACTACTTTGATGGATTCAGTAAAGGTAGTTCAGAGAAATGGAAGTTATATATAGAAGAATGAAGAATGAGAATTATTGAAGTGGCATGACCATGTCATCATATGATGATGGATATGGTGGAGTCAGAAGATTGTCTTGAACCCTGATAGAAACTTAGATCCATGGAATAACATATTACTCTAGGAAGTAATTCCAATATCTCACTCTAAGTGGAGATATCACCTTAGTCACAAAACATGATAGTAATATGTAATAGCCTTAATAATCATCCATATCTCTAATTGAATATGAGTTATTAAATCCACTCAAAACCCATACACCTATATTTGAAGGAACATTAGCATTTCTCCACTAATGGTTGTTATTGATTCATAATGATCTAACCAAGATTGTTATGTGGTACTTCTAAACTCTACAAACAAAGTAGAATTCGATTTGGTTAAATCACCAAATAGGGAGAACCATGGGAGTCAAATCACCATATTATAAACCTAGGATTTAAACCAACATCTAATATGATTATTAAAAGAGGTTAATATACATATATTCCATGCCTATCACTCACCATCATAAATCATTAGCCTCTTAAAACTACTACTATTACATTCTTTTAGTGGTAATACAAATCATTTCTATAAGATTTTCTTATAGGAAGTAAATCCCTAAAACCCTAAATTATATTTACTTTACTAAATAAAAGAACTTTTCATATAGTTATGAATATCTTTATACACAATAAGAAATGTAGAGGAAAGAGTTATAATTCCTTTATACCATATAATTTGTAACTTACAAACTCTCTGGATATTTAAATCCTTGAAGAATTCTAATTTAAAAAGGTTTTACAAAAAACAAGAAATATAATAAGGAAAAGAAAAGAAGAATAGACAGCAGCCATAGCCCAGCACCCTCTACGATATTTGTCGCTCGTGAGCAGCAATAGAAAACTCCCGCTCAGTTGGCCATGGCCCATCGCAGCTCAAACCGGCCCATACCTCTTCGCGTCTCTTTCTTTTCTTCTTCTTCGCGACCAGCTGCCTGGCAATGCCTCTGTCGTCCGCTGCGGTCGCCACGATTCAGGCCGATGTGTAACTACCTCGGTGAATTACGCTCTTAGTTGCATGCCTGGATGAGCGAAAGTGGTTAAAATAGTACGGTGGCGCTCGGGGCTACTCACGGTAGACCTTTCGGCCGTCCTAACCACTTTCAGAACATCGGGACAAGAACGAGCGGCGTAATCGGCAGGTGAAGGGATCAACTACATACACAAGTGAGTATGTATGCAAGCCACATATAACAGTCCTCAGAGCCATTCCATCTAGAAGAAATAGAAATATTGCAACGCCATACAGCAAGATTCAAATATCCTAGATAGAGATAATATTTTAGGATAGCTCCTCATACATCACACATCAGAGTACCAGACGGAAGCGGAAAACAAGGTCCAAGTACGGATAAGAAGAAAATCGGCATAAGATGCCACATAAATAAACACATCCCGCCCACAGATCTCACGGATCCCCGTTCCCGGAATCTCTACACCGAGTGATCGTTGCCAACATCATCTGTCTCCTCCACCCAGTATCCAACTTGCGGGTACACCTGTTCATCTGAATCAAACAATTTATCGTGTGAGACCCTAGGGGTACTCAGCAAGTCTTTATGCCACTAAAGGGGACACAACCTGGGGTGACGCAATTGCAGCAAAAGATAATAACTAACAAGTCTATAGATACTCGCTAACCATCCGCCTAATCAATGATAGACGGATGTCCGTGAAATAAGAACAACAGTTATAACATTATAATTAACAGATCCATCCTCCTCCTCGCTTACCAACGAGGAAGCGGACGAACAACCCCCATCCGTTGGCAGTTTTATTAACCATTCCATGAGTATTTCACTATTTACTAGTCAGGTACTTAGTCAATTTAAAAGCGGTACTTTAGTTAGACTTGTCTATGATCGAGAAACTGTGCTCCAAGTCGTCCATAACCGCGGACCCTGCAGGGGTGCACAAATAGCAACACACACTCGATCAACCTTGGAAAAACCAACTCAAAACCCAACGAGGCATTCACGACAAAGCAATCACAGGATTCAGAAATATTTCAGGGGGCCACCCCATTAAGCTACCCGCTACGAAGCTAGCTGACTCCGAGACGGACTCAAGGTTTGTGTGGACGGCGGTAAACGACTGGGAACCCGAAAATGTGACTGGGCTTGTCGATACAGCGAAAACGTGTCACGATCCAAAACAGTACAGGTGCTCCTCGCACAATCTTAAATAAAGCAGTAACATGGCATAAGTACAGGATAGTAATAAAGCCCCAAACTAATTGTGGCCCCAAGAAATAAGAATGAATCAAGCTCTGGGTCAGGGGGGTCCATAAGGCCTCCCGGATGTGGATAGTGTGAATAGTCAAGGAATAGGAATCAAGTACTCGGGGTCCTACGGGACACAAGTGAGCATGAAAACCAAATAGCAGATATTGCTCACCAGTGCCTCTTTCATTAGTTATCCCATTACTACTCAGGTTAAGTTGTTTAGGTACCTCGTTATCCATCAGACACTCACATATCCTACACATGCTTTTCTACGACTCGCATGGCTCAAACAACTCTTGTAGTAATGGCTCATGGGATGGAGGAACAAGCTTCGGTGGGGTTTAAAAATAAAGGCTATGCAGTACTTGGGATTCAATTTAATGCAATCGCGACTCAATGATGCAAGAATAAGATAGAGGCAATAGGTACTATATGTATGCAAGCATGTGGTAGTGCTTGTCTGGCAGCTCAGTTGAAGCGAGAGATGGGTCTGGGTAAAACTCATGTGAATCCTGGTAATTCTCCTGCTGGGCATCCATTCGAAGAAGAACCAAACAAACAAGGGCCAACATAAATAAAGTGCACAAGCATATGAATTAAAATGCGACAAGCAAACAAGCATGCCATGATGAATGATGCACAATTTACATGGCATTAAAGTAGCATGGCATGGTGAGGTGTCAGGTACAAGAATAAAGCATTTTGTTATTTATTTAGTCAAATTTTATTGCCATAAACACTTCTGATTTGTAAATAGGGCATGATGCATGCTTCAATTCAGAACAAGGAACGCATAGATAGAACGGGCTCGTCGCGCTGATCGATTTAGACATATTATTTGTCAAGTTTGGAGTTATAGAATTAAAGTTATTAATTTATTAAGAAAAATGCATTTTATTTGTAATTTTAATCATCTCGAAATTTTAAAGTGCTCAAACATTATTTTGAATGGCATATTTGAGTTCCTCACATTTTTCTGATTCAACAACATATATCATTTGTATTATTTGGATTTATAATTTAAAAGTTATTTAAAATCTGATTTGAATTTAAATTTGAACATTTTGAATTTGTTTTGTTTAAACAGATAACCAGAATTACTTTTGTTACCCAGCCATACTCCAGACCCAGTCGCTGACGGTGGGACCGGACTGTCTGGGTAACGCAGCGCGCAGAGAACTTTTTCCACCGCGGCTCTGCCTAGCCAATGCGGCGGACAGGTGGGACCAGTGGCTACGGGTCCACGTGCCAGCGGCCGAATGCGCAGAGGCTGTCAGATGGGGTCATGCTGGAGCGCGGGTTAAGGTTTACAAAAGCCAGGTCTCTTTTTGTAAAAACTCCACAGGCACAGACAGGTGGGGCCTCGAGGGGGCGCGGGTTGAGCAGATTAAAAAGCTAGGGGGTTCTTAGCAAAGTGCGCGGCGGCACTATTTTTCTTCTACGCGTTTCTGACGAAACTGAAGGCACGCACGGTGACAGCGGGCACGCGGCGTGGTGGGGATTCGATCTGGGGACCTAGGGCTCGCGCTCGGCGGCGGTACCCACTGCGGTAGACTGTGGGTGTTGACAGGAGGTAGTAGAGTGGCTAGGTGAGGCGTGGCGCGGCATAGAGGCGGCAGACGCCAGCGGCCGACGGTGCACCGAGAGCGTTCGGTGAAACACCTGCCGCGGCTAGGGTTTAACAGCAAGGCAGAGGGTGTCTAGGCGGGAGAGGAACTCACCACAGGCTCGACGGAGGGCTCGGATCAGAGTGGGGAGCAGCAGATCGACGACGAGGCTGGCGGCCGGTGGCGCTAGGGTTTCGGTGGTCGGCGATGGTTCCGGTGGTCCTGGTTCTCCTCCTCCTTGTTATCATGTACTGGGTGACGCAGAAGACGACGACGGTCTTCCCCGGCAACCACGTTCGCCACGCCACCGGCTTGTACTAGAAGGGGAGGTGGAGGCCGACAGTGAACGGCACGGCGGAGAGAGGAGGTAGCCGCGGTGGTGAGAGGAGAAGGGCGAAGCCTGGGGTAGATCTGGCGAGGCAGAGTCGTGGGGAGGTGGCTAAAGCGAGGGAGAGGGAGGAGGTTGCCGTGGGGTAGACGGTGGAAAAGGTGGCTCGGCCCCTTTTTCTCCTCTGCCTCACGTGCTTGCCGTGGGAGGCCAGGCCAGGGCAGGCAGGGTGCCTGGCAGGTGGGGACGGCGTGGCTGTGGGACCTGCTGGTAGGGAGGGAGAAAGGAAGAGGAAGAAGGAGAGGGGAGGCTCGGGTGTAGCTAGCCTCGGCTAGGGTTAGGTTAGAGGGGGAGGCTCGGGTTAGGGCTGGGGTAGATGGGGTAGCTAGGGTGTGGGTCTAGGGAGAGTAGGGTGGCCAGGTGGGGCCTTGCTATCCGAGAGAGAGAGAGAGGGAGTGCTTTGGCATGGAGATCATGGGGTTAGGGTTTAGGTTAACCCACATGAGCTCGAACATGAAGATGACAAGGTGACATGGTGGAGTTGGAGAGATGAGAGGGAGAGGAGGACATGGTGTAGGATTTTGCATGATTAAAATCAAGCCTCACCAAGTGTGGTTATGACATGGAGGTAGGGATGGGAGAAAAGGTGGTGAGGGGAATGATCTCATATGTCCAAATATGGGTACATGCACTTGTGGGAGAAAAGGAGGAAGGAGGCTTGATGCACATGGCAAAGATACCAGATCAAGGTGGAAAGGGCTTTAGAGAAAAGGAGAGCTCAATTAAGATGGTCTACTCAAAAATTCAAATAAAAACCAAAGGAGAAACACATGGTGGTGATGGTTCCATGGCCCATGCAAAGGCATTAAATCCCAAGTTTTAATCTTGTGAAAACAAAATAATTAACAAGGCATGATTCCCATGCATTACCAAATTATGGAATAAAGGCCAAGCAGAAGATAATAGAATTGGGTCCATCTCATCTTCCATGAGCTAGGTTAAATACCAAAAGAAAATAAAGGCCCATGGGTAAGTAGGATTGTGGAATTATAAGGTGGTGTCAAAGAAAAGTGATCGAGTGGAATAAAAGATATGCCCCCAACTCAACTTGGGCATCAAGTATTTATCAAGAACCAATATAATATATCAAGAGGCAAATACAGTTAATAATGCATGTGAGAGAAAACCCAAAAGGAAAAAGGTTTTATATGATGCTCAAATGCAAGGTGGCATGATGACATGAGCATGATATAATTATTATGCAACAATTATATGTAGGAAGTAGCCATAATATTACTAGACCAAGTAGCATTACAATTGTTAGACAATTGGGATGCTACATGATGCTGCCGTCACCAGGAGGGGATAAGAATGCTACCGCAACGCTCTCGCTTATCCTCATTCTCATTCCCCCTCGCTCGCTCTCCATCTCTCTGCATCTCCTCCACCGAGAACCCTAGCTCATCGGAGCTCTAGAAAGCCATCGCTCTCGAGCCCGCCTCAACCAGCTAAGGCCACTATGAAGACCGCGATAATCTTCTTCTTCGATTGCCCCATCCTGAGGAAGCCGAAGAAGCCCCTGATGACTGTATTGGTACCTCCGTTCCCGACACCTGCCATCGTCAATTCCACTGCTCCCGACCACCTCTCACCTCGCCATCACGCCCTTCGGACTCAGGGTGAGCTAGTGGTCCTCACATACCTATTCAATCATGCCATCTCGATCCGTGTCTCACTAGTGTCTCGCGCCGCCGCTGGCCGCCGTCAGACGTCGTCGCAACGGGTGCTCCGATGACCTAGAAATGGTGGCGCCGCCACTAAACTGCTCAGCACGCTCGCCCGCATCGAACCCACCTAGTTGCACAGTCTCGCGAGCCTCCTATCGTCGTCCTTGTTGCCGACTGACGTGTCTCCGGCGAGTGACGTCGTGCCGGCGTCACTATGACGCCAGCGTGCTCAGTCAAACCGAGTCAAATTTGCCACCTAGGCATGTGACGTGGCCCTGACCCCACCAGTTAGTGGCTTGGGCTAGATAGAGATGTGGTCTAAAATGATTTAGGGCAGTGCTGACATTAGCACTGACGCATAAAACATTTAGTTATTTATTTTTAATTCCAGAAAATGAATAAATCTTCTTTAATCAATATCTTTTGTTTTGAAATTCAGAAAAATATGTATAATATATCAAAATGTTCAGAAAAATAAATTCTATAATATAAACCTATTATCATACTTTAATTTCCAACTTAAAGAAAATCATTAGTATTTAGTAGTAAATAATTTATTAGGGATAAATCCTAATAAACATATTCTATTAGTTAAAATTCATAAAAAAATAAATATAATATATAAAAAATCTTAGAAAAACAAAATAAAGACTTATAAATTTATTTTATACTTTTTTCAATTACTTAACTAATATTTATTATTTATTAAGTATTTATAAAGTGGTAAAACTTATAAAAATCATAGTTCAATATTTAAAAATCACAAAAATACATATAATATACCAAAATGATCACAAAAATAAATTCTACACATTAAAAATATCCTCTTTCTTAATTGAAGTAAAATAAAAGGTAAAGGTCTAATAAATCTTATTTTAACTCTTTTCTTTTATTTTAATTCATTACAAATATATAAATATTTATAATTACCTTTAGCATTATTTGTTTAAAGTTTAAAAATGTAATAACAAGTTCAATTAATGTTCGATGAATCAAAATTAAGTGTATTCTGATTTTGTCCATTATAAAATTATCAAAGTAGTATATTTCTTATCAAAAAGATATTATGCATCTATAAAATCATCAAGAGATTAACAACCAATTCTTTTACAAGTTAGGAAAACTACTCAATGGTTTAAACCAAGTTTCTAAGTAGTTTAAGTAATGCCTTATCTATGCTTATAAAAAGGTAAGAATTAATAAGAAAGTAAGTCTATTCACTTATAACTTTAATAAAACACCACCTCATTCAAGTAATAATACTTAAATTCTAACTTTGTGGAATGTTAAGAAGTCAACCATCCATAATGTGGTGCTTTATTCAAAACATGTAAAAACTCCACCACTTATGCTATGATTGTTTAATGTAGTATTAGCTAGTAAGAAAACCTTAAAGTATTAGCCTTAAGTTTAAATACTTTTTACTTTGTAAAGTAACCTTTTTCCCCAAAAGTTATTCTTTTAAGAAACATTAAAAGTGATCCTTAAACACTTCTTTAAAAGCTCTAATTGATTCTTAATCTTGTTTAAGAAATATTTTAGATACCATGATCCATTTGAATGCTTTAGTATTGTATACTACTCGTTATACTTACATAGTGTTTCACACACTCTCACAAGCCTTAATAAGAAGCACAAGTGTGAAGCATTTTTAAAAGTGCAACAAATTCCTAAGAACTCATCACCAGTTCCAAACCCTAGATCAGATACGATTAGTCCGGGGATTCACGTTTATCAAATTACATTACATTACTTATGCATCATTGCATCTTGCATCTTTAAACATTAGTCCTTACCGGACCAATGATGTTGTTTACAGAATTTGGATCTTCGATTGTCTTGAAGACCGTGAGTGCATAATCTTGCACTCACAAAAGGCAAGTTCACAACTTGCTCATGTCCTTTGATTATTTTCTATCAAATGCTTGTAACTCAAATGTTGTCATCACCTCCATTTCAAAAAGGATAGAAAATACTATTTTCATAATAATATGATTATGGATTTACCAAGTGGTAATAATCTATTGATACAATTCCAGTGGTAAAGGAAACATAATACCTAGGACTTAACAACCAATGTGGCTAGTGATTCTAGCGCTCTATATTACACGTCAACCATGAGATTTGTAATGGGACGGAGAAGGCAGTTGTATCTTCTTCCCTCCACATGGACGGATGACCTTATCGTGAGGCTATTGATTTCTCGTGGAGAATCTAGCACATGGGTGGTACCCCATAGTTCCTCGCAATATTGGTGTCTAGATTATCTATGCATAGCTGTCTTGGGTCAGAGTTCACCATAGCTGATGGTGACCGCCAGACAGAGCTGCTTATAGAGTCTTCGAGAGGCTACCCAAAGAGTAACCGTGGTAGTTGGCTCGGGGATCGTATCTTCATGCGGGGTCGCGGAGAGGGCAGCGATTGGCTTGGATCTTAGGTTGGGCCTCAAACCATGGAAGTTTGAACATGGACATACTCCCGACTGTGCAACAAAGCTTAAGGTCTCTTGTGGGAAAAGTGATGCACCTCTGCAGAGTGTGAGCATTATGACATGTTACTCCCTGTTCCGGGAAGGAGCTACGAACGCGGCAGGAAAGGAACCCCACGAAGGTTCTGGTCAACCTGTGAAGGCTATCGGACATAGTTTTCAGAATAAAAGCAATCTTTGAAGAAATGTTCACGAAAACTTGCATTACCTACGACCTATGGTTTGTGGCTGTAGAGATAGTGCATCATACACTCCTTTTTAGTGAACTTGCTGAGTACGCTCGTACTCAACCATACCTTCTTAACCCTTGCTAGGTTCTAAGCCATTGAAGACGATGTCAACATCAATTTTTTCTCAAGAAACCATCGTCGGCAGCTCAAGTTCTTCAATAAACTCAACAAAGTTAACATATACATTAGCTGAAGTGAAGACAAAGTCTCTATTTAGATAGGAGTAGATACTCTAGCCATAAAACCTACTTCTGTAGAGCATTGCAATAGTAGCAATTGCAAGTCCATTAGTTCAGATACTAGTCTTAATTGTTAGATAGCTCTAAGTTATTACTTCTGGTTCTTCTTTGTAAGAAGTTCTTTCTCTCTCTTTAACCTAGAGTCTTCTCTAGATCTTTTGTAAAGAGTCGAGTTGTAATCTATAGTCATGTCTTGGACCTGCTGTGTTTCTGTTGTACCACTCCGAGGGATGTAATACTAGTGAGCGGTGTTTCATTGGTGTTATGTCAACGACTATAGTGTACTACATCATGAAGTGGTATGTTGGGTCACCGCAGCTAGTATCAGAGCATATGCTTTGACCTTAGGATTAAAACCCTTTTAGGAAGATCTGTAGGTTGGATAGTGACTATAGTAGCCATCTTATCTAAACCAAGACTTGTGATGGATATCCACTTGAGGATAAACCTTGTCACACTTAAGTTGGATGTTTTTATCATCTTTCTTAAGGATTAGTTATATATATTCTCTAGAGAATTGTCATTTAGAGTAGCTCTAAATAGGTATAACACCACTAAGATATATGTAGTAAGTTAAAAATATCAAAGAAGATTACGATTAGGATTAGGATATCTGTGGAGTAGTATTAGTGATGGAGTCTATATTTAGAACCTCTGTGAAGTAGCAGAATCTTACCACTAATTGATACCACTATACCATACAGGGTAGACCATCAGAGTATGTATAAATACAATTGGAAGTAAATCATGTGGCATTAACTTGAGAATTTCATATGCTGGAGTAGAATTTTGTTAAGATTGATAGTAAGTTAAGAAGAAGAGTCTTCATGATGAGATTAGCTCTTTAATCATGATGACTAGGTAAATCTTAACAAGTTCATGCTGAGAATAGCTCTGAGACCATGATAAGTCTATAATTAGGACAAGTACTTAGTAAATAATCTTGTAACAACAGTAAGTAAAGAACAGTGTAGGTCTATGATAGAAGTCATAGGTATTATAACATTACGATGATTTTTGGATTAAGGAGTAACTACAATTTTGTTAGTAGTTTTGAGAGATCATGTGAGGATAGTTTACGATAGAATGGAAAAATTGTAGTCTTTAGTAGTCCCGAAAGAAAGGTAAGAGGTTAGTGAAAACCAAAGTGAGACCACGTTTGCTCAAAATTATCCTGTAGCAATTGATCAATTTGGGTAAATAATGGGACAAAGAGTAGTTTAAACCCTAACTGTTAAGTATCACAAAGTTAACCTATACTAGGAGATGTCATATACTACACAGCTAAGCCTGAATTCTAGAGGTATTATACTCAACTACTATATTCCGGGCTTAGAATATGTGTGTTATATGTACCACATTTGGATTTTTGGTTTTTCTTGATTGATTAGATACATGCATGAAGTTTGACTTGATGTGCAAATGCATGTTGCGTCACCAAGTTATTACTTGATGTTATAGACCTAGATAGAAAAGGGAATTCGTGTAAGGGAGTGACGAGTTCCGAAGATCAAGTTGAAGACTTGCAAGAAGAAGGAAGCTAAATATAAGGTGTATCAACACTATTTTGAAGGATGGATCAATTCCAAATCATTATGAGCTGGCAATAAGAAGGAATTTTAGTGTAGAAAAGGTATGGAGCAACATGAAGGAATGAACTTAAGTTCACTCAAAATAGGTGATATTGCTAAGAAGCTAATGAAGTAGTTGTACCTAGTTCATGTAAGTATCATAAATAAGTGTAAAGAAGAAGTCTTTGAATAAGGGTGGTATTCAAGCTCTGACAACTCAGAGAGAATACCAATGAGAAGTCAAAAACCCGTAGGGTAATCCATACACCTAGGAGGATCCGTAGCTAGTATCCGTAGCTGGTATCCTAGTGGTTTAGCTAATTAGATCATCTTGGTATGATTTAAAGAGCATAAAACTTGGCCTAAGTTAAGAAAGACATCAAGGAGTATAGAGTTTAAGCGAACGACTTTCGAGACGTTTTAGCGACATCGGAGTTGCTGCTTAAAAGTACTATCCAGCAGATTAAAAGTAAGACAAGTAACATTGGAAGATTCATTTCGGAGATCCACAATTGTGTGGGTGTACTGCAAATTCTTTCGTGAGACCATATATAGGTAAGATATGAGCTAGATAGAGACCAATACCCTTACTATCGAGTTAATGGATGCTATACATGCAAATTAGAGACCATTAGGAAACCCCAAGGGGAGAGTAAACAATAAACTGAAGTGTTGTTGTCTAACTTTCCGACTAAAGGTTGGAGAAGAAGTATAAAGTAATGATGAGGTTAAGCCTTATCTCATAAGGTTATGAGAAGTCATCATTATAAAGTATTTCCAAGAGTATGTCCGGATGAAAGATCGAAGGAGATATAATAGATTAAATCTAGTGGACTAGTTATAAAGGGGAAATAGCTGGTAAGTTGTCCTTAAGGAGTAGAGCCTACTAAAATAGTTTAGTGTATAGTAGAAGGAAAAACCTCATTGGAAGGGACAAAATGTGCCACAACCAATGCTAAATAGGACCGTAAGGGCATAAACCCAAAGAGATATAGTAAAATGAACTATATGGTAAGTTAGAAGTGATAGTGGATGTTGCCAAGAACAAAGTGGATTCATGGAAAAAGGTCTAGATATGGGATACCACAATTATCCCCAAATATGATCACAATCGATTTGAGAATGTCGTGATCAATACAAGCCATTACTGAGAGTACGAACTTCGGGGACAAAGTTTATTTTAAGGGGGAGAGTCTGTAACACCCCAGCATTAGAGCTTAGAAATAAGCTGAACATAGGTGTGTGCATTGCATTCATGCATAGAAATCAACATAATTTTCGCGCTTTTAAAATAAAACTTGTCAAAAATATTGAAGCTTCTGTTAACTTGGTGGAACTGAAGGAGATCATCAAGTTGACTGCGATAAGTTTCAATATGACCTTGCTAAAACCTTATCTTTGGGTAATATAATTTGATCTAAGGGTAGATCAAATGTAATAAAACTAAGTCACAACACACTACTGAATAAGGAGTAGTTGATCTTCTATAGATCATTACATGGTATTCCATACCACAACTCAAGGATTAATACTTAATATTCTAAATATGATATCAAGGTATTATCTACCACAAACCCTGAATACCAAGTTAAGTATATAACTTAAGTAAAGAAACTCTATAACTAAATCTTGATACACTTGATTGCCATCGTGATACCTACCATGGGATCATGGTAGTTCTTAAACATCAAATCTTATCACAAAGGAAGTAAAATGGAAGTCAAGCCAAGACCATCCATCACATACCTTAGTGTAATGTTAATAGATGACAGTCCTATTTAACCAAGTCCTAATGTCCATTGATCATCAATGTATGTGATCAATTCTTGACCTAGCACTTATTCACTCATAGCCTTTGACCTATTATATTGACCTTCCAAAGACCTGAAGTAAATTAATAAGAAGAAGGAACTAGCTATGGTGATGTATGCCATCATCAATGAAATAACATATTACTCTAGGAAGTAATTCCAATATCTCACTCTAAGTGGAGATATCACCTTAGTCACAAAACATGATAGTAATATGTAATAGCCTTAATAATCATCCATATCTCTAATTGAATATGAGTTTTTAAATCCTCTCAAAACCCATATACCTATATTTGAAGGAACATTAGAATTTCTCCACTAATGGTTGTTATTGATTCATAATGACCTAACCAAGATTGTCCTGTGGTACTTCTAAACTCTACAAACAAAGTAGAATTTGATTTGGTTAAATCACCAAATAGGGAGAACCATGGGATTCAAATCACCATATTATAAACCCAGGATTTAAACCAACATCTAATATGGTTATTAAAAGAGGTTAAATATACATATATTCCATGCCTATCACTCACCATCATAAATCATTAGCCTCTTAAAACTACTACTATTACATTCTTTTAGTGGTAATACAAATCATTTCTATAAGATTTTCTTTTAGGAAGTAAATCCCTAAAACCCTAAATTATATTTACTTTACTAAATAAAAGAACCTTTCGTATAGTTATGAATATCTTTATACACAATAAGAAATGTAGAGGAAAGAGTTATAATTCCTTTATACCATATAATTTATAACTTACAAACTCTCTAGATATTTAAATCCCTGAAGAATTCTAATTTAAAAAGGTTTTACAAAAAACAAGAAATTTAATAAGGAAAAGAAAAGAGAATAGACAGCAGCCACAGCCGCAGCCCAGCAACCCTCTACGATATTTTTCACTCGCGAGCAGCAATAGAAAACTCCCGCTTAGTTGGCCACGGCCCATCGTAGTTCAAACCGGTCCATACCTCTTCCCGTCACTTTCTTTTCTTCTTCTTCGCAACCGACGAGCAAGCAGCTGCCTGGGGATGCCTCCGCCGTCCACCACGGTCTCCACGATTTGTGCCGATGCTACCATCACCAGGAGGGGTAAGAACTCCATCGCAATGCTCTCGCTTATCCTCGTCCTCATTCCCCCTCGCTCGCTCTCCATCTCTCTCTGCATCTCCTCCACCGAGAACCCTAGCTCATCGGAGCTCTAGAAAGCCATCACTCTCGAGCTTGCCTCGGCCAGCTGAGGCCACTATGAAGACCGCGATGATCTTCTCGTTCGATTGCCCCATCCCGTGGAAGCCGAAGAAACCCCTGATGACTGGACTGGAACCTCTGTTCCCGACACCGGCCGTCTTCAATTCCACCGCTCCCGACCACCTCCCGCCTCGCCATCACGCCCTTCGGACTCAGGGTGAGCTACTAGTCCTCACAGACCTATTCAATCATGCCCTCTCGATCTGTGTCTCGCTAGCGTCTCGCGCTGCCACCGGCCGCCGTCAGACGCTGTCGCAACCGGTGCTCCGGTGACCTAGAAATCATGGCGCCACCACTAAACTACTCAGCACGCTCGCCCGTGTCGAACCCGCCTAGTTGCTCAGTCCCGCGAGCATCCTGTCGTCGTCCTCGTTGTTGACTGACGTGTGTCCGGCGAGTGACGTCGTGCTTACGTCACTATGATGCCAGCGTGCTCAGTCAAACCGAGTCAAATTTGCCACCCAGGCATGTGACGTGCCCCTGACCCCACCAGTCAGTGCCTTGGGCTAGATAGAGCTGTGGTGTAAAAATATTCAGGGCAGTGCTGACATCAGCACTAACCATAAAAACATTTAGTTATTTATTTTTAATTCCAGAAAATGAATAAATCTTGTTTAATCAATATCTTTTGTTTTATAATTTAAAAAACTATGTACAATCTATCAAAATGTTAAGAAAAATAAATTCTATAATATAAACCTATTATCATACTTTAATTTTCAACCTAAATAAAATCATTAGTATTTATTAGTAAATAATATATTAGGATAAATCCTAATAAATATATTCTATTATTTAAAATTCATAAAAAATAAATATAATATATCAAAAATCTTAGAAAAACAAAATAAAAAGACTTATAAATTTATTTTATACCTTTTTCTATCATTTAGCTAATATTTATTATTTATGAAGTATTTATAAAGTGATAAAACTTATAAAAATCATAGTTTAATATTTAAAAATCAAAAAAATACATATAATATAGCAAAATGATCACAAAAGTAAATTCTACACATTAAAAATATTGTCTTTCTTAGTTGAAGTAAAATAAATGGTAAAGGTCTAATAAATCTTATTTTAACTCTTTTCTTTTTTTAATTCATTAAAAATATATAAATATTTACAATTACCTTTAGCATTATTTGTTTAAAGTATAAAAATGTAATAACAAGTTCAATTAATGTTTGATGAATTAAAATTAAGTGTATTCTAATTTTGTCCATTATAAAATCATCAAAGTAGTATATTGCTTATCAAAAAGATATTATGCATCTATAAAATCATCAAGAGATTAACTACCAATTCTTTTACAAGTTGGGAAAACTACTCAATGGTTTAAACCAAGTTTCTAAGTATTTTAAGTAATGCCTTATCTATGCTTATAAAAAGGTAAGCATTAATAAGAAAGTAAGTTTATTCACTTATAACTTTAATAAAACACCACCTCATTCAAGTAATAATACTTAAATTCTAACTTTGTGGAATGTTAAGAAGTCAACTATCTACAATGTGGTGCTTTATTCAAAACATGTAAAATATCTACCACTTATGTTATGATTGTTTAATGTAGTAATGTTTTCCTCTTTAATAATCTTAGCTAATAAGAAAACCTTAAAGTATTAGCCTTAAGTTTAAATATTTTTTACTTTATAAAGTAACCTTTTTCCCCAAAAGTTATTCTTTTGAGAAACATTAAAAGTGATCCTTAAACACTTCTTTAAAAGCTCTAATTGATTCTTAATCTTGTTTAAGAAATCTTTTAGATACCATGATCCATTTGAATGCTTTAGTATTGCATACTACTCGTTATACTTACATAGTGTTTGACACACTCTCACAAGCCTTAATAAGAATCATAAGTGTGAAGCTTTTTTAAAAGTGCAACACATTCCTAAGAACTCATCACCAGTTCCAAACCCTAGATCAGATACGATTAGTCCGGGGATTCGCGTTTATCAAATTGCATTACATTACTTATGCATCGTTGCATCTTGCTTCTTTAAACATTAGTCCTTACCGGACCAATGATGTTGTTTACAGAATTTGGATCTTCTATTGTCTTGAAGACCATGAGTGCATAATCTTGCAATCACAAAAGGCAAGTTCACAACTTGCTCATGTCCTTTGATTATTTTCTATCAAATGCTTGTAACTCAAATGTTGTCATCACCTGCATTTCAAAAAGGACAGAAAATACTATTGTCATAATAATATGATTATGAATTATTTACCAAGTGATAATAATCTATTGATACAGTTCCAGTAGTAAAGGAACATAATACCTAGGACTTAACAACCAATGTTGCCAGTGATTCTAGCGCCGTATATTACGCGTCAACCATGAGATTTGGAATGGGACAGAGAAGTCAGTTGTATCTTCTTCCTTTCACATGGACGGATGACCTTATCGTGAGGCTGTTGATTTCTCGTGGAGAATCCAGCACACGGGTGGGACCCCTTAGTTCCCCGCAATATTGGTGTCTAGATTATATGTGCATAGTTGTCTTGGGTCAGAGTTCACCATAGCTGATGGTGATCGCTAGATAGATCTTCTTATAGAGTCTTCGAGAGTCTACCCAAAGAGTAACTGTGGTAGTTGTCTCGGGGGATCGTGTCTTCATGCGTGGTCGCGGAGAGGGTAGTGATTGGCTTGGATCTTAGGTTGGGCCTCAAACCATGGAAGTTTGAACAGGGATATACTCCCGGCTATGCAACAAAGCTTAAGGTCTCTTGTGGGAAAAGTGACGCACATCTGTAGAGTGTAAGAATTGTGACATGTTACTCCCTGTTCTGGGAAGGAGCTATGAACACAGCAGGAAAGGAACCCCACAAAGGTTCTGGTCAACTTGTGAAGGCTGTCGGACATAGTTTTCAGAACAAAAGCAATCTTTGAAGAAATGTTTACGAAAACCTGCATTGCCTATGACCTATGGTCTGTGGCTGTAGAGATAGTGCATCATACACTCCTTTTTAGTGAACTTGTTGAGTACGCTCGTACTCAACCGTACCTTCTTAACCCTTGCTAGGTTCTAAGCCGTTGTCGACGATATTAACATCAATTTCTTCTCAAGAAACCATCATCGACAGCTCAAGTTCTTCAATAAAGTCAACAAAGTCAACATATACATCAGCTGAAGTGAAGACAAAGTCTCTGTTTAGATAGGAGTAGATACTCTAGCCATAAAACCTACTTCTGTAGAGCATTGCAATAGCAGCAATTGCAAGTCCATTAGTTCATATACTAGTCTTAGTTGTTAGATAGCTCTAAGTTATTACTTTTGGTTCTTCTTTGTAAGAAGTTCTTTCTCTCTATTTAACCTAGAGTGTTCTCTAGATCTTTTGTAAAGAGTCAAGTTGTAATCTATAGTCATGTCTTGGACCTGCTGTGTTTCTGTTGTACCACTGTGAGGGATGTAATACTAGTGAACGGTGTTTCATTGGTGTTATGTCAACGACTATAGTGTACTACATCATGCAGTGGTATGCTCAGTCGCCGCAATTTTGAAGAGAGAAATCTACTTTTCAAAAAGAAACTTATCGATTTCAGCAATAGATAAGCCAAAGCTTTTTGCTAAACCCGTGTTGCATGTCGAACACTACGAATTTGTAGCACTTCTACGAGCTGAATCTAGACTTAGACATTCATATTTGATTGATGATTATAAATATAAAACACTGCTTGTTTCTAAAGCGGGATGCCCTTCATATTTAATCGTGTGAAGCTAATTGTCGGAGAAATATGCCCTAAAGGCACTTCGCTAAAGATGGAAGGTACACTCGGGTGGTTGATCTCCATAGGTCGTGAATGGCCATAGTTCATGTCAATATGTTCGATCAAGAAGATTGGGCGGTAGTCTTGTCGAGGCAGAAAGAAAAGGTGAAAAGAAGCTGAAATGGCGGATTAACCTATTCGATATCGCTAAATCAAAGTCTAAAGCCCATTAGTATCAAAACTAAAACTGAATTAAACTACAGGATAAATGACACATGCTCCTAAAGGATATCAGTAGAACTAACCTTTTGACCAGAAGGGACCCATTGTTTATTTGCAAGTCAAACAATGATGGAAAAGAATCCAGTATGTAGCTGATGAAAAAATAGTATCTTTTGGATTCTTGCCATCGCTAAAAATGGAGGCTGAGAAAGAGGATCAAATGGGCATTTTGAGGGCAAAAGAGGCTATTTATTAGTTCCATCCAGTTCGGGAAGGGAACCTACATAATCTAGTGAATCCAGTGCAAGCCTCGATGACTCTTTTTTAATAATAAAAAGTGGTAGTCTTCCACGATGGTGGGGTCTCAATGGATGAGAACTTTCCTATTCATCCTACTGCATAGGCAAGATCTCATACTTATGCAAATGGGTTTCATGAATGGTTTGTTTTCAAATGCATTGTTTTTTAGGTATACTATCTTGCCTCGAGAAATGAGCTCTCAGGTCAGAGGCGACTGGAGTGGAGTGCTTGCATCACATGATGCATGTGGGCTGAGCCATTCCCATCCCAAGTGGTGGCCCGATTCGGCCTGGACTAGTTGGAAAGAGATTCTAAATCTCAAACAAGCATATTTCTTGCAAAGACTCCCACCCTATTATTAGTAGTATTCCATATTTTTCAAGAAGGTAGAGAGGAATCCCTAGGGCAGATGTGCCAAAAGCGAGATCCTCTTATTTCATCCGTAAATGAATTTTCTCGCGGAATGCTATTAATATTGGAAAAAACACAGCTCTCAAACGATTACCAATTGACCCAGTACAACAGCCCTTGACCCCTGGTCCTAATCCATTCGTAAATCATTTGTAGTATAGGTCGGCAGAACCTAGACACGGAGGTTCGGGTAGGTCGGCTAGCTTTTGCTATCTTTTTTTCCATCATCGGGGAGGCCCGAGAGGTGGTGATTTACCCTGTGGCGGATTCAGCGGTTCAAGTGTTCAAGATCGATGATTAAGGTACTAGGGGCTCACAACACTATTGATAAATGGATTTTGGCTCTTGAAAGTACTTTAGCTTTCCTGCCACCTTTGCATGATGAATCCGTTCACTGCCTACTTCTCCATCATATTGGAAGACAGCCTAGAAAGTGTGCAAATAGGAACCATAGATTGGCTAAGTCGAGAACCCTCGCGCTGACCATTCACTTTTAGTAGCGAAAGCGCTTCACTTTGACCCTTAACTTAATAAAGTATTTAGAAATAAAATAAAGAGATTCTTGGTTTTATTGCTCATGCTTCCTCATCTGCACTCGTCAAGCCAACTTAGCTTTTTGGGAGGTGAAAGAGGGGTTGAAGTGGACATGTCAAAATGATAGCATCGAACATATCTATATACACAGGAACGCTTATTCCCAACTGCGTTCCGGAAAAAGTAGCCTACCTGACAAAAATAACGGACACTCTCTGCTTGGAGGTAGCGCCCATGCGGATCCCTACCAATGCCCTTACAAGTTCGACAAACTTCCGGCTTGGCTTAGGATACAAAGTTACCTATGATGGGCTTGTCCTCTGGATCACACTGGGTCCTTTCTTGTTCCACCGTCATGCTAGGAATGTATCACGTGCCCAAGCAAACCAAATACGCTCATAAAGACGGAAGCGTATATGTGCACCCTACTCCTACATATAGGTTCATCCAGGAAACATTGGTCTATTTCATCGGCCTGCTCATCCTAATCCACATGCTACTCATAGACTCAGAATTTTCCGCACTCACTTATACGTCAGACTAATCCAGGAAACATTGGTACTACGATAAACTTTGATGTTTGATCGTCAGACTTTTTGTTTACTGACTTTTTGTTTACTAGCTGCGTTGCAGTGGGCGTAAAGAGAATCAAGGCGGGAATTATGTTTCCTTCACGTGCGATAAAAAATATACTTATCACACGAAGTTTCTCCGTGCACGAGGTTTCATGGAACATTACATTTACCGGCCACGCCCCCGGGGGCGCATATAGAAGTATAGTATAGTTATGTATTGTGAAATTGTCAATGTGCATTCACCCTATAATAAAAGGTTTAGCAGTAGCCTAGACTCTAATCTAGAAGAAATACAACCATGACTTCACCAACATCTCATCCGAAAAGACATTTATATGAGGTTATTCTATTTTCTTTATAAAGAACTTGGAACGATATTATCATCCCACCACATATTTTTTAAATCACACATGTATTTTTAATCCATTTTTTATGTACCCCTAAACAGTAGGTCATGAGTCTGGACGCCCTCTCAGGTCTTCTACTCTGAATGTGTAGTTGCCATGTGGGCACCTCTATCTAGCCCACTACCTTGTATCAGCGGCCTCCTCTGAATGAAGCGAAGTGCTAGATCCTCCCCGATGAGTGCAAATATGATGCATATTTACGCATATAAATTATTCATATTGTCACTCATCACCTTCCATATCTACCTACAACTATGCCCATTATGTATGATTACTAGTTCTCATTCATTTTCATAAGGCCTTTGCATAACTAGTAGTTTTAGTAGTATTTTATTACTTTTCCTTATCTTTGACTTGTGTGTAGGTGATATGGATAATCATGGATAAAAGGAGCCAAGAAGATTCAATATGGAGAAGTTAGAGGTGCCAAACTTAGCCATATGAGATGTGGAAAAGTATTATTTTTTCCGTCATATAATATTACTGATCCAATACCATGGTGTTTTAGCCCTCGTCCATATGAATCTAACGAGCCAAAGAACACCTCAATCGGAGTCTATATTAAGAAATGGTGGTCAAAATACCACAGACACAAAGGGTTTAATGATCCGTGGTACGGGCATAGCTCGCCCGTACCGTATGGTTGTACCGCCCTCCGTTGGCATTGTTTCGTCAAACAGAACAACATTTGTGAATGCCCGATGGGCATATTTGGCACCGAGCTCCATCAGTTCCCGAAACCGACCTCCAAAATGCATATTTAAGGAGATGAACCCTAGCCTCCTCCATCATCGTCCATCCACACCTTAGGGGAAGAGCCCTACCGCTCCTCCGCCTCCATAGCCGCCACACACAAGATCTCCACCACCACACCACTCAAGGGAAAGAGGATACTTGCATCTTGAAGTTCTACGCATCGATCTTCATCACCATCTTCATCGACATCGTCTTCAACATCGACCCCCTTTGTTTACTTTGTTGTAATCCAATTTCTATTGTGGATTTGCACATGTATTCAATTGTACCTTCATATATAATCCATACCATTGCCATGATGTTGATCCCCTTCATGTATGAGTAGTTGCCTTGATCTTGGGGAGAGATGGTGAAACCCTAGTATTATTCTGCATTGAAATAAATATGATCTATAACTTTTGTTATGGGTCCCTTGTGGGTTTGACCCTTGGGTGGCCTGATCTTCATGGATTTGAGGTAGGAGTGAGGGAAAACCCGATGAACTCAACTCTAATGCAAGGTAAAGATAGAACACACGCCAAAACGCACACTATTGGATTTTCTCCCATTGGTTTGAACAACCAATCCAATAGAATCCTCGGTGAGAGACCTTGACGTAGAATCACCAAATGAGAGATCGACAAGCGGATGATAGAATCCAAATCAAGGAGAGAGTAGCAACCAAGTAGAATCCCAAAGGGGATAGACCTAGCACTATAGAATCCTTGACAAGGATAGACCAAACACTTGAGGAGGGTCTTAACAACTTGGAGAAGGGAACCGACTCAAAGGCCTTGTACAACTCATAGATTTACTATAGAGAGGGGGTTCCCATCCAGGTGTAGGCACATGCCTTAATTCATCATTATCTCTAGGTTTCAAGGAGGGAGTGGGCATATATATAGCCTAGCCACGAGCTAGGGGTATTTAAAGCATAAAGGGGAGTTTGGGGGTGTTACATGGGATAGGCCCAACTCAGGGAGCGCATGCCCACACACTTACATCAGAGACTCTAGGGTCGAGGGCCAGAGACTCCGGGGTGGTCTCCTGGGTGGACTCCGGGGTAGTCATTGTAGACTCTGTAAGCGGAGGCGGAGTCTTCATGCTCTCTAGGGAAGTATCCGTGGGGGGTAGATAGAGAGCTCCACGCGATGGTACATAGCCTTGGGCAAATTCCTTGGGACATCAGGCCGGAGACTCCGGGGCCTAGGGCTGGAGACTTCGGGGTCCAGGGGCTAAGACTCTGTTCCAAGTCCACAAGCTTCTTGCATCTTCTCTTCTAGGATTCTTGCTTGGGCGTCTTGGCTCCTGGGGCATCCTTGTCTCCTGTTGGTGTCATCGTCATGTGCCTAGTCATACAAGGTACTTGGCTCAAGTAGGATCCCATTCACATGATGATCAACGGAGGACAAAGTATGGAAGGAATTCACCTTGGTGGAAGTGGTTGGTGTAGCATGATGTGGACCAAGTGTGATTGCCATGTGTTGGGCTACATCATCTCCCTCCACTTGAAAATGAGTTGATCTTGTTGTAATTCCATATTCAATTGTGATTTTAACTAGATTAATCCCCGTACTTTTATCCATTTGATTATGATGATGTCGTTGATTGCTTCCATATGTGAGTAGTTCCCTTTGTTCTTGGGGAGATGAAGGAACCCTAGAACTATTATGAAATGAAATAAATATGATCTATTACTTGTGTCCATGATATATTGATTTACGATATTGTGATAAATCTCTCTATTTAGATGGTATGTGTAGTCGGCCACATATCATTTGCCTTCGGGACTAAAGAGAGGGTGAAATCCTAAGGATGTGTATTGGAGTAAGTCCAGTGTTACTCGTGACTACAAGCGTTGGCTTATAACCTGCATGGACTAAGGAGGAATAAAGGGAGATTCAGTAACGTAATTACGAGATCCACAGGGAAACCCTTAATTATGGTGGTCTTTATGAGTGGCTGCTATGAGGCATCATAGTGGTTATTTATAGACGACCGCATTACCTTTCTTAAGAAAGCGCCTGCCTACGAGCCCTGTGGTGAATATCTTATTATGGAACTCTCTCCACACATATCATGAATAAGAAATAGGTTATCCTAATTATGATTAATTACAACATGCTAGTGGTGTATCCTACATCCCTGAGAATGCTTTAGCCCAATTGAGTTCAAACACCATTCCCTATGCATTCGTTGCATGCTTTCTTTTACTTGTTTTACTTACTTTTCTGCATTCAACCAAAAACCTTTCAAACACCGTTTACTTGAAATCAAATGCAGCTTACAAGTAACCTTTGGTAGATAGTGACGAGGGGCATAAAAACCTTAACCAAAATAGCTCTCTATGGGTTTGATACTCTTAGTTCCAAACTAGCTACAATCGATCTGTGCCCTTGCAGTCATCAAGCTATTTTCTGGCGCCATTGCCGGGGAGCTAAGCGTTTTTGGTCTTTGTTCTTAGTTTCTTATTCTACTAATTGTTTACTAAAATTGTTTACTAGTTTCAGGTAAAAACCATGACTGCACTCGGACTGATGAATCAGCTCGATGTAACTAAATACCTCGGGAAGTTCAATAGAGGACTTGTTATAGAATTCCCGAATGAGAGAGAACTAGAATTCGTGGTCAATCCTCGTTTTATTGCTATTATTAAAGAGAAAACTTTTGCAGGAGATGATCCTAATGAGGATCACTATAATCATTTAATGCATTTTACTGAGTTATGTTGGATGCTTAAATTGAGAGGCTATTCATATGATGAATTGAAACTTAAATTGTTTAGCCAATCTCTAAACAACACTGGTTTAGCTTGATATAGAATATGCCCTGCAGAGAAAATTGACACTTGCGAAAAACTCAAAGGAGAATTTGTATTTCAATTCTTTCCCAAAGTGAAGACCGCTGATGTAAGAAGGGCAATCAAAAATTTCAAGAACCACTCAGGTGAAGGCTTGGTAAGAGCTTTCACAAATTTCTATTCTTTATAAATGTCCCCATCATGATTTACCTGAATGGTATGTTCTACACATTTTCTATGCGGACTTAATCAAGAAATTAAACATGATCTAGACACCAATTTCGGAGGTTCTTTTATGGAATTAACTATAACTAAAGCTTGGGAACTCCTAGAACGAATTTGTCGCAATAGAGAAACTTGGGGATTTGATTTAGGCGGCGAAGGAGGGATAGAAATTGAATATGATTGTCTCATTGCTTATAAAGAATCCGATAAGGTAAAGGAAACTGCTGATGAACTTCAACTCGAAGATGATATTATTTTGCAAATCCTTCAGTACTTTACAGAACATATTGAAGCTCCAAAGAAAGTTTAGCTTCAATACACTCCACCACCTGAGCAAGTGGAAGAGGTTGAGATAGAAATTGCAGCTCACGTAGAGCCATTGAGGGAGTTGCCCCCTTATGTTGAACCCCTTCCTTTCCAAAGGATGGCAAGAAACATACGATGGCTCCACAATGTGAAGAACAGCTTAAAGAAGAGAAAATGTTCCGAAAAAATTAGAACAAGAGGCACAAGCAAGAGGAACTAATCAAGTAAGTATGCAGGAGACAAGTGGACCAACTAAGGAAGATATCCTAACCATGTTCGCACATTGCAACATGATAGAGCTTGATACCGAAGCTTCACAATTGTTGAAGGAAAGGGAAAAACTAAGGATGTTGGTAAACCTATCCTCCCTTGTACATTTGGTGGATCTTCTTACTATGACCTCTGTGATATTGGAACAGTTATTAATGTAATCCCTTAAAAGATTATGTCAAAATCCAAAACAAACTTATGCCAGCTGAATTAGAGGACACTGATATGAAAATAATGCTTGCAGACAAAACACTCAGAGTTCCTATGGGAATAACTAGAGGTGTTCCAATTTGTATTAGACCTTACAAGTACCATATTTATTTTGCACTTGTTAATATGTCTACATATGTTTATTGTCCAATTATTTTGGGGAGAAATTTCTTGAACACTACAGGGTCAGATATTGATTGCAAGAAAGCAACTGTATCTCTCAAGTTTGGTGAAGATAAAATGAATTCCCATTTCTCAAAATTACAACATAAGCCGGCTATTGAAGAGTTTGTTGAGAATGAATATGGACAAGAAGAAGAAGGTAACATTATTAATCTTGCCTTCCTATTCATTGAAACTCCTGATGATAATTTAGCAAGGAGCCTGGTTAACAATAATAATATACATGATGATATAGATAAAATGGAGATTTATGATTATCTTGACTCAAACCCTGAAGTAGATCCTAAAATGAATCAAACTTATGAAGTACCTATAAGGAAAGGAGATCAGGCCCTTCTGGCTCCTACACTCAAAACCCTTCCTAAGGAATTAAAGTATAGGTTTCTTTGTTATTGTAAGTTCTAATCTTGCAGAAAAGGATGAGGAGAACTTAATGATGGTCCTCAAAATGCACCGAAAGGCCCTTAAATATTCGATGAGCCACTTGAAAGGGATTAGCCCCTTGATAGCCACTGATAGAATATTTATGGAAGAAGGAGCTCAGACGAACGCGGACTTTCAAAGGTGACTTAAACCACACATGTAGGAAGAAGTAAGAAAGGAGGTAATTTTCTTCTTAGATGCAGGAATAATCTTCCATGTGCAGGAAAGTGATTGGGTGAGCCCTATGCATTGTGTTCCTAAGAAAGGTGGGTTTACTTTCGTTCCAAATGAACATAATGAGATGGTCCCAAATCGAACTGTCGTTGCTCATAGGATGTGTATTGATTATAGAAAACTTAATAAGGAAACTAGAAAGGATCACTACCCTTTACTGTTTATAGATCAAACTTTAGAGAGGATCGCTATGCATTCTCATTTTTGCTATTTATACGGTTTTTCCGGTTTTTCTCAAATAGTTGTTCATCCTGATGACCAACTAAAGACAACCTTCACTTTTCCTTTTGGCTTATATGCTTATTATCGGATGCCTTTTGGCCTTTGCAATGCTCCTACTACCTTCCAAAGGTGTATGACAACTATATTTGCTGACTATGTTGAAAATATCATGGAAGTTTCCATGGATGATTTTTTAGTATATGGAACCTCGTTTAACCATTGTCTCCATAATCCTCATAAAGTTTTGCAGATATGTGAAGACACTAACCTAGTCTTGAATTGGCAGAAATGCCACTTGGCGTTTCAAGAAGGGATAGTGCTTGGTCATAAAAATTTAGGAAAAGGCATAGAAGTAGATAAAGCTAAAATTGAGGCAATATAAAGGCTTCCCCCTCCTCATGATGTAAAAGGTATTAGAAGTTTCTTGGGTCATGCTAGATTTTATAAAAGGTTTATTAAGAACTTATCTAAGACTGCTAGACCACTTACTAGCCTTTTACAAAAGGATGTTATGTTTAATTTTGATGAAAATTTCCTTACCGCTTTCACCATATTAAAACAAGCCCTTCTTAATGCCCCTATTATCAAACCACCCAATTTGAAGAAACCTTTTGATCTATTTTGTGAGGCTAGTCATGAAGCTGTTGGAGAAATCCTTTGCCAGTATGATGGCGATGAACTCAATATAATTCATCATGCTATTCGCACCTTAAATGGTGCTCAAAAGAATTATCCCATGACAGAAAAGAAACTTTTTGTTGTTGTCTTCTCTTGTGATAAATTTAGATCTTACATAATTGATTCAAAAGTAAGAGTGCATACTGATCGTGCTAGCTTGAAAGAAATCCTTGAAAGGACCGATGTTAAGCCTAGGATGATCCATTGGACTTTGCTTTTGCAAGAGTTTGACTTGCAGATCCTCCAAAGAAGGGAAGAACGAGTAGACATATCTATGGATATTGAAGAGATCAAGGACTACACACCCTAAAATAAAAAAATTGGTTTCTCTTTGCAATGGTTTTAGAGACTTCTTGCGACTAACCTTATTCAAAGGGAATAAGAAGAAGTTAACTCAAACGTTTAAAGGGAGAAAAAGACACCTAAGTAAACTCTTTATCACTAGTTTAACAAGGTAATCAAACTTTTGACTTACCTATGTTCTAGTTGTCGTTTTGTTATTTTTCTTTGCATTTTTGAAGCCCTTGCGTTTTTTTGAAGCTACTGAGAGTTTTTCGAACCTAGTACGGGCGGGCGGTACGGCCGCACGCGCCCGTACCAGTGGTCGTTAAACTGTCAGTACCCGAGTTGTATTTTCAATCGGTTTTTTGTTTTTGGTATGACTAGGACGTATGGGCACATATGCTCGTACCAGTGGTCGTTAGCTTCTCTATTTTTCGTCCTTTGTTTCGTTTCTTTTGTCTTAATAAAAGAAATCGATGTGGAAGCATCGATAGCTATCAATACGGGTGGACCGTATAGGCAGGACCCACATGTACCACTTAGTCGGTACAATTCTACCGACTTCGGTCGGGGTAATTTCTGGGAAGGACCCTGGTACGGGCGCGTGGTACGGCCGCACCCGCCTGTACCAGTGGTCGTTACCACCTCCGACTCTCCCTTTTTCTTTCTAATTTGCTGGGATTCTTTTCTTGTCCAACCCTTTTTTCCTCTAACACGAGTTTTCCCCTGCATCCAACCCTTCGTAAGCCTCCCAGAAGATCTATTTTCCTCTCTTATAAAAAAATAGATCTCCCTTGTGTCGCTCCTTCCTCTCCAACTATCCTGCTAACATGTCCCATCCATGGAGCATAGTTCAAGCCAATGAAGACCATCAAGGTTCTTCCTCAAAGGTCATGGAAGATGCTAAGGGAAGGAAGGAAAAATAAGCCTAGTGCGATCATCTAGGAGCCAATGATGGATTCAAACTAATGGAGATAGTGAAGGATGGATAAAAAGGATTCAATCTCATGATAGGTCAAGACGGTGATTTCAAAGAGGTCCAACTCAACTCCAAGGAAGAAGGATAATCCTACCTGGGGAAACTGATGCAGCAGGATGCGGAGATCCAAACCTCACTAGACAAGCTCGATCAATGTATCAAGAAAATCGAGGTAAAATCTCCAGGATCTTCTAATCATATTGAACTGCTGCACCATTATTTGAATTAGATGGAATTGAAGATAATGAAAGGATTGGAAGCCAACCTGGACATCGGCCTTGATCTATCGAAGCACAAAAGAAAAAACAAAGATGTATAAAGCAATGGTGGCTCAGTTGGAAACAGTCAATGAGCAGCGCAGAGTTCACATTATAATCCTTGAGGCGTCAAATAAGACGCTACGTGCCAGCCTTCGTAACTCCAGGGCAGTGCCTCTGAATTGAAGAGTGCCACGGTATTGAATAATCACGAGGGATTATTTGATCCCACCGGCTTGATCCCAAGCTTGGGGATATCTATAACACCTTGTAATCTATCTTTCAATTTTAGCATGTTTACTTTCTTGCATGCATGTTAGGTTTTTAATTCCAGAATTTGCATTAGTTGCATCATCTTTAAATTCCTTCACTTCAAGGAAAGAGTTATATCCGTTGAGTTTCGAGAATTTGTAATATTTTGAAGTAATTTTTTATCCATGATTATTATATTAGATGTATGAATTAGGACGAGTGATATGATACTTGTACCACTATTATGATTTTAGATCCTTCCACACCAACAAAGTATTGATTAGTTATGAGAAGAAAATCTTGATAGCATGTTATGGTCACAAGTTTAAGTTTATAAGATCCATAAAGAGTATTAAAATTGATCAAATGACTTGGCTCGATGGAAAAGAAAATGACTCAGCTATCAAAGAAATTCAAGCCAAAATAAAATACAAGAGTAAAAAAAGAGAGAGAGTAACTCAAGCAATGATCATTCGTTACTCGAAATAAGTGCTCAACTAATTAAATTTTATGATTTCTTACTCCATAAAAACTTCTTATGACATATTGATACAAAAAGGTGTGGAAGCCTCTAAATAATGTGATGTGTAAGGGTGTGATATTACTCATGATACAGTTCTATATTTGATGTTGTACTATTTGTTTCAATTTTTGCCTCATTTATTGTAACGACTCTTGCATCATGAACATGATGACCTTGTCCATAAGCCACCACCTTGCTCGTGGACGATCAATTGTCTAGCTTGGGGAAGTTGATGAGTCCAAAATTGTAGCATATTTACCTTTGTTTTGCATAAGTAGAGTAGGTTTTTAGTATTTTACCATGCATTTGTGCACCTTTTGTCCTTGTTTCAACATGATCCCAAATTACTAAGTCTCTTATGAACATATCAATTGGAATTGTCATATTATGTAGTAATATGGTATTTCTAAGTGATAAAGTCATGTATTGATTTATTCCCGCACCTGGGAGATTTGCAAACACGGAGGAAAGATCCAGAGCGTGTAATGACCCCTAGTACGAGCGGATCTTTCCCATACCACCTGCCCATACCATGTGGAAGCATGTTTGCCTCGTCAAATACTCTCACCTTGCAAAGACGGATCCGAGGTCTGACATTCATAGCAATTTCCATCCTCAGAGAGGGATTTGGAGGAGGAACTTGGAGAAGGGAAAATCCTTGATGCTTCACAGATCATTGGAGGACATCGCATCATACCCTTCATCATCAACCACTACATCTCCATCACCATTGCTATTCGCATCTTCCATACATTAGATCTCATTGTAATTCCAGATTCAATTGTGGTTTGCACTAGATTAATCTTCATACTTTTATCCATCCATTTGATTATGGTGATGACATTGATTGCTTCCATGTGCGAGTAGTTCCATTTGTTCTTAGGAAGATGGAGAAACCCTAGCACTATTATGAAATGAAATAAAGGTGATCTATTACTTGTGTGCATGATCTATTGATTTATGATATTGTGTTAGACCTCTCTCTCTCTTTAGATGGTATGTGTAGTCAGCCACATATCATTTGCCTTCGGGACTAAAGGGAGGGTGAAATCATAAGGATGTGAATGGGAGTATGTCCAGTGTTACTCGTGACTACAAGCATTGGCTTATAACCTGCACGGTCTAAGGAGGAATAAAGGGACATTCACTAAGCTAATTACGATATCCATGGAGAAACCCTTAATTGTGGTGGTCTTTATGAGTGGCTGCTCTGAGGCATCACCGTGGCTATTTAGAGATGACCTCATTACCTGGCTCAAGAAAGCGGCTGCCTACGAGCCCTATGGTGAACATCTTATTATGGAACTCTCTCCACACATATCATGATATAAGAAATACGTTATCCTAATTATGATTAATTACAACATGCTAGTGGTGTATCCTACATCCCCTAAAATGCTTTATCCCTATTGATTTCAAACACCATTCCCTATGCATTCTCAACGTGCTTTCTTTTACTTGTTTTATTTACTTTTTTGCATTCAACCAAAAACCTTTCAAACACCCTTTACTCGAAATCAAAGGAAGCTTACAAGTCTCCTTTAGTAGATAGTGACAAGGGGCATAAAGACCTTAACCAAATAGCTCTCTGTGGGTTCGATTCTCCTATTTCGAAACTAGCTACAATCAATCTGTGCACTTGCAGTCATCAATACCTTACAAAACCGACAACAAAGAGAGATAATTGTATGATGGATTGTTAGTATGCGTCACACTCAAATCTCTCTTCTCACATTTGGTCGCATGCGACGTGGCTCTCATGATTTTCCACTCATTTGAGGCTTTTGGCACTCACTCTCGTGATGATGGTTCACTCTCTCAGCACTCATCTCACAAGGGTCCTTTGCTTGCTTTATCTTGTGCACGCATGTCATGTTAGATGCAATAACTTGGCTTGGCGTCATAGGTTGTAGCACAAAAGTCTTGTCGTTCCGCTTGAAGGAGTATTGGTTAGTGCTACCATGATGTAGAGCACCTCTATCATATTTCCATGGTCTCCCAAGAAGTATGTGACACACGGACATTGGCACGATGTCACACTCGGTAGTGTCCTCATATGAGCCAATCTTGAAGGAGACATTGACCTTGGATGTTATCTTGACTGATCCATGTCATCAAGCCATTTGACATGATAGGGGTGGGTATGATCTATGCATTGCAACTTGAGTTTCTCATAAAGTTCTGTACTTGCAAGGTTGTGGCAACTTCCTCCATCGATGATCACCTTTATGGACTTGCCATCAATTTCGTCAAGAGTTTGGAACATATTGAGGCATTGATCCTCTCTTGGTATGGAGTTTGTTGTCAAGATTTGAGCTATGACGAGAGAAGGGCTTGGATCATGCTCGCATATAAGGGTGTCGTCCTCTTCCATTGCAGCTTCCCTTGCAATTTCTCTTTGAGTCAAAGCTTTGTATTCCTCTTCACTCACGGAATATGTTGTGTCATTCTCATTCGTAAGCATAACTCTTGTGTTGGTGCACTCATATGACTTGTGACCCTTCACTCCACACTTAAAACAAGTGACTTGACTATCCGATGTCGTATTGGACGAGGATGCTATCGTGGTTTTTTCTTGTTTGTACGAGCTTGGTGCTTGGTTTGTTGGTTTGGCGGAGGCATTTGCATTGCTGGAAGAAAAGTATGCCTTGGTCTTCTCATAAGCATTCTATTTTTGCACGTGACGCTCGGCTTTGGTAGCTTGATGGACAATCTCTATGAGGTTCTTGTACGGTTGGAAGCTCGACTTTGATGCTAGCGGTGAATCGTACACTCCTTGAGAACCCCTCAATCACATTACACAACACTTCATAAAACCCTCTCTAGCTTTAGTTTACTTCTGTTATTTACTTTGTTACTAGTTACTTTAAACCTCACTTGTTCATTGCTATTCTAGCAACTTATAGTGTAGAATATTTCCAAACACAATTTGGCCTCACTGCTAACGTGGCTGTGGGGTTGTGTTGTTGTCATTTGCAAAGATTACATGGGACAAACTTTCTAATAAATAGTTATTGCTACAAGTACTACAATTACCCTGTTGTTGATCGCGGGAACCTAGACATCACTCCCTCTCTTTTTCTTCTTCCGCACTAACTCCTCCCATGTCCCTTCCTTCCCCAGTAGCTTCTCCATCTCCTACCGTCCACCACGTATACTACGAGTTTGTCCACCACGTATACTACGAGCTTCTCCATCTTCATGGTGCACTGACAAGTGCTAAATAAGTCACTACCATGTCTTAGTTCAGTTATGAATTCCACGTTTGTGCTACATAATTTTTTAATTGCCATTCTCCTAGATCAGTTTGAGTTCTAGTATAAAAAGTTGATTGTCCTTAGATTCTTACTAGGGATAAACATTTGAAGTCTTTATTTATGGCTCTTGTGTGTATCTTGTGTTTTACTATGATTCTAAACTTAAATCTTCTTTTTCCAACTAAAAGAATTTGCTTAAAGTTAAAGGATTGCATGACACCAAGGACTTCAGTAATTGCAGTTATCCTATTGATAGTCTCCACCAATTCCCATGATATCAACACATAGGTTGTATACCTTACATTTTGATATTTGGTAGGCTCTGGACCACAGTAAATTGAAGATTAACAGAGCCTATACATGCTGATGAAAAGTTTAAATTTTAACTTGGAGAGTATTGGCCTGCATCATTCTTCGAGCCCTACAACCAATTGCTTAGTATTTGGTAGTGGGAATTCTAGAGATGGTTTGTACTCACCTGAATCTTAGGTGTACTTGGAAATGGTCTTCTGAATCTCCATGCTTTGGATTACACTAGACTCCTTTCTAATGTACATCTCCAAACCTTATATGCAATGTGGTAGTTTATTTTCTTAATTAACAACATTCACGAGTTGATGGAATTTCCTACTTTATATTGATTCATTGGTTGGAAATTTCTTCATGTAGTCCATCCCATATTACTGCTTTTCCTTTTGGCAGGATGTACTCAAGTACAATATACAAAGTTTGGCATGGTGTATTGCAGCCTGCAATGGAGCAGATAGTTGAAAGGAGGCAAGTGTATCTCTTATTTCCCATGACACCTGAGTACCAATGGATCTAGCTACTAAAGATGATGGGGCAGGTTATCTGTGAGAAAGCCTGTTTGTTGTAACTGTAGTTGTCGTGCTACCTTTGTTGCCAAAAGAAGAGTCGTTGCTTCAGCTTGAAGTGGGGAAGGCGTTTGATCCATTTTATCTTGTATGTTGTATCATTGCATCAAATATGGTTTGATTATTATGTACCTAAACAGATCAATGTCTGATGCTTCTGATCCATGACCTGCTTGAACCTTCAATTTCCATGTAGCGTCCAAGATTTTTTTGTTGCCTCTTATGGGAAGATCTGATTTGATTATTTTGCCCTATGGTGGAAGCAGATATTCTAGATGGACTTTTGGTGCCACATAATTGCCACTCTCTTAGCTTAGTTTGAACGGAAATATAAAAAGTTGATCCTCTTCAGATCTTTACCAGTGATAAAATAAATTGAGCTCTTTATTGATTCTTCTTGCACGAATCAACCATTTTTACTATGCTTCTAGACTTAAAAAATCAACTATGGTACACCAGTTAATGATTGTATCATTAGCTTATCAACATAGTGACATTGGTCCACCCATGCATGTCACTACTACATAATCGCACTGCATGCAGTGCCATCTCAAAAAATATTAAAGCACGGTGCTAAAGACACTGATGCGTGAAATGTCACATGCAACCTAGATCAAAACTCCAACGAGTGCACCAGAATAGCCACGCTGTATGACAACAATAGGCAGGAAGCACGGAGAATAACCACGACGTGTGACAACAATAGTCAGGCAATGTGGCAAAGCGCGTATGTCCATCTAGTAAATATATCAAGATTTATAATTTATTATTGTTAGAATCTACGATACATAGAAGTGGTATAATATGTCTGCGAAGACATCGATGAAACCAGCAGGTGGTACGGGAGGACGGCTGTTGCGGGGCAGTAAATAGCAGAGAGAATACACAAGAATACCAAAATACTATATTTTTAAACAGAAGTCCATAACACAACTTTATAAATAAAGCGAGAACAACACAGTCTTACAAGGTTTTAATAGCCTACGGGCCAACAACAACACAGCCTCCACGGCAGCTCTAACACATAGGTGACAAAGTCTAGGAATCATAAAAAAAAGGGTCACAATGCAAACACACACACACTGCTACCACACCAGATCATCAGGGAGCACCAGAAAAGTGGCCTTCAGCTCCTCAACCTAGTCGCAATGCGCCGCAGCTCCGAGATGGTCCACTCCACCATCGGTCTATCCTTCCTTTTGCTTAGCAACCTCCACGACTGCAAACAGACAATATTTTTAAAAATACAGTCAGCCGGCTGGGCAACCAAGGAGTGTTCAATAGTCATCTTATTCCTAATTTTCCAAAACGACTGGCACATTGCTGCAGAACCCAACTAGATGATCCTGCGGAAGCTAACCAAGAGGCCCTGAGTGATTGCAATGAAGTCCCCATCCCCAGCTGGGTTCCAAGCACACGAGAGAGTCTCCCTCGCTACTACCCACATGATTTGTGCTGAGATGACATCCAAAGAAAATGTGGTTCAGATCCTCCCACTCATTACAAATAGAGCAAATCCCACTCGACGGCCCTTGCCTCTGTGCAATGTTATCGCTGGAGGGTAGCCGGCCCCTAATCATTTGCCATAGGAAGATTTTGACCTTGAGTGGTATGCATGTGGACCAAACATCCTTGAAGTGGATCGCCGCTACCCCCTAACAGAGCTTATGGTAGATGGAGCCGGTAAATAAAGACCCATCTCCCTACAGCGCCCAAGAAATCACGTAGTTGCCCTCCCCCTGCACCGGCAAAGATAATTCCCTATGGAGGTTATCCCACTCCACCACTTCAGATGTGCCGGACGTCCTCCTGAACTAGAAGGCACAGCCCCATTCCCTTAAGTCATCGCAACTGAAATGAATGGACTCTCATAGATGGCGAAAAGGAGTGGGTAACGCTCTCAAATAGGGCCCCTACCCGACCACCAGTCCATCCAGAACATGGTGGCTTGCACATCTTTCACTAGATGTTTAGCACCCAACTTGAACAAAGGTTTCACTTCTAGAGATTATTCTAGAATTGGGAGCCTTTCACTAGCACATCGAAGAACATATCCCTACCATTCAGATACTTGGCCCTAACAGATCGTCCCAAAGGCCTTGCTCGTTCTAGCAAAGCTTCCATATCCATTTGAGGAGGAGCGCTTTATTCATGAGTTTCATGTTGAAGATACCCTGACCGCCTAGGTCTTTAGGTGAACAAACAGTGCCCAATTCACCCAGTGCTATTTTCTGTTCTCACTGACACCTTCCTAGTAAAACCTACACCTACGCTTGTCTAGATCAGCGTGTGTGCCATCCCCCAACATACACAAGAACATGGAATGCATAGGTAGCCTTGACAGGCACACATTCGTTAATGTAAGACGTGCTGCCGAGGAAAGATACTTGCCTTGCCACGGGTCCACTCTATGACCAAGCTTACCTACCAAGAACTACCAGTCCTTAGTTGTGAGCCTCTTATTGCTCACTGGAAGCCCCAGAAGCGAGATGGGGAAAGATGCTAGCTTGCAGTTAAGTAAGGTTGCAATCCTGATATGTTCATTTGGTTCCCTGCCCAACACCACAACCTCGCTCTTGCTGAAGTTGATCTTGAGCCCAAATAGATTTTTGAAGCATAGGAGAATGAATTTGAGATTGTCCATCCCCAGATCGTCAGGTTGAATCAAAATCATCATCTTCCGCGTATTGCAGATGCGATACACCCCTCAATGTCAGGTGCGGCACCAACCCTTTGATGTGACCCACCACCCTAGCCTGCTCCAAGATCATAGCCAGCTAGTCCCCCACAAAATCAAACAGAAGTGGTGGTAGTGGATCACCTTGGTGAACCCCACAATAATTCACAAAGGATAGGCCAACTTCGCCGTTAATGTTGATTGCCATGATCCCCCAAATACCAATAGCATGATGCGATGAACCACGTTGATGGCTCGGTGTTTATGTAGAGCTCGTTGGGAACCTCAAGAGGAAGGTATGATGAGCACAGCAGCAAGTTTCCCTCAGTTATGAAACCAAGGTTTAATCGAACCAGTAGGAGCAAGGAAACACCCCAAAGGTGTTGCTAGCTGAGCCTTGGCAGGGCGCACTACCGGTGCTAGTAGCAACGTGGAGACCTGCACAACACAATCACAGAACTTTATCCCCAACTTGCGATGAGGTTGTAAATCTCGCCAGTTTTGCTGAAAACAAAGGATTAAACGTATCGAATGGAAGGAAGTAAAAGTTTGCAGAAAGTAAACACAAAGCAGTAAAAAGTTTATAAATTGTATGTAAAAGAAAAGGACCAGGATCCATAGTTCACTAGAGGTGGCTCTCCTTAAGATAGATAACATGCTGGGTGAACAAATTACAGCGGGGCAATTGACAAACATCGAGAAAGCAATACATGCATATACTAATTATCTTGACTCCTTTGGAACTTGATTCGACATTACAACATTATACATAGACCGCCATCTAACTGCATCTATGACTAATAATCCACCTTCAGGTTATCATCCGAACCCCCTCTAATATTAAGTTGCAAGCAAAAGATTATTGTTTTACGAATTGCGTGTAATGTAAACAATACGATTGTTCTATGGACAAAGGATTGTTGTTTTCTCCCTAGTAGCAACAGCACATCTAGTACCTTAGAGATTTCTGTCACTTCCCCAGATTACCAGAGGCATCAACCCACTATCGAGCATAAATACTAACTCTTGGAGTTGCTAGCATCTACTTGGCCAAGATAGCTACTAACAACGTAAAGCATGCAAGATCACAAATAACAAAGACATGATAGAATCAATAATTAATCTGAAATAGCATCTCAATATCCATCGGATCCCCGCAAACACAACATGCAGAATTACAAATAGATGATCTTGATCATGAATGGAGCTCGCAAGATCTAGACATGAAAGCACAAAGGAGGAGAACCAACCATCTAGCTACTACATGGACCTGTAGTCCAGCGATGAACTACTCACGCATCACACTGGAGGCTTGCATGATGATGAAGAAGGCCTCCAGGTGAATTCCCCTCTCCGGCAGGGTGCCGGGAAGAGCTTCAGATCCCTCCCGATCTAGGGATAGAGATGACGGCGGCTACATACTCTTTCGTGGATTTTTGATCGGGTACTTAGGGTTTTCGTCTCGAGGGCAATATATAGGCGGAAGGAGAGGCCGAGAGGGTGCTGGGGTCGGCTAGACCACCCCCTGGCGCGGGCCTGGCCTGGCCGCGCGGCCAGGTGGTGTGGCCGGCCCCCAGCCCTTCTCCGTCTCGTATTCTAGCATCTGATGACTTCCGGAAAAATAGGCACTTTGGCTTTTGTCCCGTCCAATTTCGAGAATATTCATTTTCTGACTTTCCTGGAACCAAAAACAGCAGAAAACAGGCAGCTGGCACTGTGGCTCTTGTTAATAGATTAGTCCAAGAAATCATATGAAAAGTACTCCAAAGTGTGGACAAAACACAAGAAAGTAGATAAAACCAAGCATGGAACATCAAAAATTATAGATACATTTGCAATGTATCAACATCCCCAAGCTTAACTCATGCTTGTCCTCGAGTAGGTAAGTGATAAAAAGAAATAATAATTTTTTAGGTGACATGCACCATCATATACTTGATCAAAGTATTTGTAAAACATTCAAGCCTGGGATCATAGTACTTCAATCATAACATGAAATAAAAAGTTCTAGCAATAAGCAAATAAACTATGATGCAACATGAAAAGGCACAAACAAAAGATTCATGAATAACAATGCTTTGCAAGACGTTTGTTTGTTTCACATAAAGAAAACATAGCATAATAGTATTCAGCTTGTCCCTCAATAGAGTAGCAAATATAAATGCATAGGACGCCTTCAAAGTTCATAAGAGTGACCAGATACAAATAGTTTAAAACAAGCAATATCAAGTTATGCATCAATCAACTAGTCTTGGGACAATGCACATAGAACTAAGAATGGCCACTATGCTCTCAAATTAGGTGCATAAAGATAGAAGGTGGAGACTCAATGTAATGGTGGAAGAAAGCCCTTTTTATAAAAGGAAGTAGGGATTCAAGTCTCATAAAGAGCTTCCAAAAATTATGGTACTTATAGCTTTCATCTCTCATTGCCCCTATCATAAGAATCTTGAAGTGATTAAGGTTAAAGTGAACAAACTATGGTGTACATGCTTGATGAAGTATAAGTTAGAAATCTCATGTCCCTTGTATACGAGGGCTGCTCCTGATGCTACTCAAGTTTAGTCACCGGTAAGTTCTTGTCATCGTAAGTACATGTGTATCATAGAGAACCGCCAACGGGGTACCCCTTGCCCGATGATACGGAAGAATCCCCATATCAAAATGACAAGGCAAGCAGACAACGAGCATCTCAGCAATCTTCTTATTTACCATGGGAATATGGTGCTTTTTTCTCTCTTTCCTCTTTTCATAATCTTATTTTTTTTCTTTTTCTCTTTTTTCTCAATATAGGACTCTCTTTTTTTATAAGAAGAATGCTTCATAGACAGCTCATTATGGTTACGCTACAGGTTTCCACCATGTCAGCATGGATTAGACCAGCGGCCCAGGCGTTTCTCTAACACATATACATAACTCCATGGAGTTACAAGCTCCCCTTTCATTTCACACCAACGACATCCATATACAAAAGAGCATGATATCAACTAGCTACAAGTACCAAGTGCAATGTTGAAAGCGTTCCCCATGAAAGCATGGTTCTGCTAATTCCCAACAAATAAGTGCAAGCATATACAACATAGACAACACAATGGTTCAAGTTTATTAAGGGCAAGAAAAGTAAAGTGTGCCTTCAAGTTCGTGAGAGCTTTAATCACTAGTTTTCTCATAACAAGTTTAATTTGGAAGGTAAACAAAAGCATGAATATACTTGGAATAGCATATGCTAGTAGGTAGGTATGGTGGACTCTTTGGAATAACTTGGTTTAGAGAGTTGGATGCATGAGTGGAACTCATACTTGGTTGTGGAGGCTAGCAAAAGACTGGGAGCGACAAACTAAGAGAGCAATAATGGCCATAATCATGCAAAGCGACAAAACATCATTGATCAAAGCATAAAGTGATACTACAAGTTGAAAACTAAAGGATCATAAAGGCTATGGTGACTTGGGAAAGTCATAACATGGTGTGAGCATGCGCCAAGTCAACGCAAATAAAGCATCAAAGGAGAATACCACTATACTATGCTTTAATATGCTAAAACAACGCATGATTCATCCAAGGCACATTAAGCAATCTCAAATGTTTATAACAAGTCATGCTACAGCAAAGAATACTAAGCATAAAGCCAAAAAAATATCAAGCATGGCATGACAAAGCATAGGCCACAGTCAAAAACGAGCTCTTTTTACCACATAAGCATGAACTTTCCTACTCTTTTCCAAACCAAACCAAACTATTTGCAAACCAATGTATGAAAGAGGGGGTCCAATAAATTTATTCATCAAACTAAGCAAACAAAAGCAAACGAAAAACCAAAACAAAAACGAAGAAGAAGACGCTCCAAGAACAACTGTGCATGAAACAATAAAAATAAAGCGTTTGGAAGAAAGCTGGGATTTTTATTGATGAAGAAGGGGATGCCTTGGGAATCCCCAAGCTTTGACGCTTGTACTTCTTGTATATTTCTTGGGGTGACACGCGTGGCATCCCCAAGCTTGAGCTTTAGTCCATCCTTCATCTCATTACTTATTCCTTCCATACACCTGAAATTTTTCCTTTATACAAAACTTCACACAATTTTTATTAGCAACTTTAGTGCACTCAAGATAAATAAGTCTTAAGGTTCAGTTCTAACACCAAATAAACTTCCATTAGAACACTAGCTACTGTAGCACTTCCCTCAAAAAGCTCAATTCCCCAAAAGAACTCAAAAAGGAACCAACAAGAAGCAAATGCAGAAAATGGCAGAAATCTGTCAAAACAGACCAGCAGGTAAAGACGAATTTTTTTGAAGACCTTCTGTTCCTCAAATAAAAAAGTGTTGAACTAACGAAAGTTAGATAACAACCTGGGGTAGAAGCACAAAAATTCACGCCTGAAAAAGACGTTCAGAGATTTTACACGGATTTTTATGGTGAAGCACAGAAATATGTTTCAGGACAGCAACTTTCCCAATCATTACTTCTCTCTCATTAGAGGTTACTCTTGGCACAAAAAATAAATAAAAAGGATAAGGAGCGGTTATTACAGAGGTAATAACTTCCAAGACTCTTCTAAAACTTTTGGGTTATCTCCCAATAAGTACTTTTCTTTAACGCCTTTAAGTTAGGCATAAGAAGCAAGAAAGAATCAAGTGTTCTCAAATGAAGAAGCATTAAGACCAAATTTTGTTTTCATAGGAGAAGCAAAAGAAATCTTCTCTCTCTTCTTAAGGAAATGTTCTATACCTTTCTTGAGAGGGAGTTGATATTTAATGGTGCCTTCTTTGATATCAATAATGGCACCAACAGTTCTAAGAAAAGGTCTTCCCAAAGTAATAGGACAAGAAGCATTGTATTCAACATCCAAAACATAGAAATCAACGCGGACATAGGAATTGTTAACCATAATAAGAACATCATTAATACTTCCCATGATTTTCTTTTTAGCATTATCATCAAGTGGGACATTCAAATAACAATCTTCAAGTGGAGGCAAATCAGGCATATCATAAATCCTTCTAGGCATAATAGAAACACTACTATCAAGATCACATAAAGCTTTGAAATCAAAGTCATTCACTTTCATATTAATGATGGGTTCCCAACCATATTCTTGTTTTATAGGAATAGAAGCTTTATGTTTCATCTTTTCTTCTTTAATCTTTATGAGAGCATCAGTAATGTGTTTTGTAAAGGCCATGTTCATAGCACTAGTATTAGGACTTTTAGCAAGCTTTTGTAGGAACTTAATAACTTGAGAGATATTGCAACCATCAAGAGCAAAATCAAATTTATCATCTAGACTAGTAGAACTATTACTAGCCTCAACACTAGTGGTGGTGATAGTAGAAACACTAATGTTTCTAGCAATTTCATCTTCTCTTTCCCACATAGCATGTAATTCAGCTAATAGTCTAACATTTTCATCAATTCTTACTTGTATAGCATTAGTAGCTGCAAACAGATTATCATTAGTTTCAGGTTTAGCAGCCATTTTATTCAAAGAAGATTGATCTTCAGCCAAAGATGCTATATTCCTTTCAGCATTAGAGAGTTTTTCCTCAATAGTTTTATTGAAAGCAGTTTGCTTACTAATAAAGTCTTTAAGCATAACTTCAAGTTCAGAGGGAGCACTCCTATTATTTTTGTAGGAACTTCCATAAGTATTACCATTGTTGGGAGGATATGGCTTATAATTGGTGTTACCAAAATTACTCCTATAAGCATTATTGCCAAAGTTGTTATTTCTTATGAAGTTCACATCAACTTGCTCTTCTTGAGCAACCAAAGAAGCTAAAGGAACATTATTTGGATCAATTTGGGCTTTCCCATTAACAAGCATAGACATAATAATATCAATCTTATCACTTAAGGAGGAGGTTTCCTCAATAGAATTTACCTTCCTACCTTGTGGAGCTCTCTCAGTATACCATTCAGAATAATTAACCATCATATTGTCCAGAAGTTTCATTGAAGCACCCAAAGTGATGGTCATAAAGGTACCTCCAGCAGCAGAATCCAATAGGTTCCTTGAAGAATAGTTCAATCCTGCATAAAAAGTTTGGATGATCATCCAAGCAGTCAGTCCATGAGTGGGACAATTCTTTACCAAAGATTTCATTCTTTCCCAAGCTTGAGCAACATGCTCATTATCAGATTGTTTAAACTTCATTATTTCACTTCTCATAGATATAATCTTAGCAGGAGGATAGTATTTTCCAATGAAAGCATCTTTGCATTTAGTCCAAGAATCAATACTATTCCTAGTTAAGGAGTTCAACCATTCTTTAGCTTTTCCTCTCAAAGAGAAAGGAAATAATTTCAGCTTAATAATGTCACCATCTATATCCCTATGCGTTTGCATCTCACAAAGTTCAACAAAGTTATTTAGATGGGCAGCATCATCTTCATTACCAATACCAGAAAATTGTTCTCTCATAACAAGATTGTGTAAATCAGGTTTTATCTCAAAGAAAGTATCTTCAGGCACAGGTGGAGCAATAGGTGTGCTCATAAAATCATTGTTGTTGGTGCTAGTGAAGTCACACAACTTAGTGTTTTCAAGAGTAGTCATTTTTTGGGGGTTTTAATACATAAAGCAAACTAGTAAAGCTAATTTTTTGTGTTTTTGATAACAAAACAAGCAAACTAAGCAAAAATAAACTAAGCAAAACAAAAATAACAAAGTAAAGAGATTGGTTATGAGGGACTCCCCTTGTGAAGATGTCCTTGACTCCCCGGCAACGGCGCCAGAAAAATGCTTGATGGCTCGGTGTTGATGTAGAGCTCGTTGGGAACCCCAAGAGGAAGGTATGATGAGCACAACAGCAAGTTTCCCTCAGTTATGAAACCAAGGTTTAATCGAACCAGTAGGAGCAAGGAAACACCCCAAAGGTGTTGCTAGCTGAGCCTTGGCAGGGCGCACTACCGGTGCTAGTAGCAACGTGGAGACCTGCACAACACAACCATAGAACTTTGTCCCCAACTTGCGATGAGGTTGTCAATCTCACCGGTTTTGCTGAAAACAATGGATTAAACGTGTCGAATGGAAGGAAGTAAAAGTTTGCAGAAAGTAAACACAAAGCAGTAAATAGTTTATAAATTGTATGTAAAAGAAAAGGACCGGGATCCATAGTTCACTAGAGGTGGCTCTCCTTAATATAGATAACATGCTGGGTGAACAAATTACAACGGGGAAATTGACAAACATCGAGAAAGCAATACATGCATATACTAATCATCTTGACTCCTTTGGAACTTGATTAGGCATTACAACATTATACATAGAACGCCATCCAACTTCATCTATGACTAATAATCCACCTTCAGGTTATCATCCGAACCCCCTCCAGTATTAAGTTGCAAGCAACAAATTATTGCTTTACGAATTGCGTGTAATGTAAACAATACGATTGTTCTATGAACAAAGAATTGTTGTTTTCTCCCTAATAGCAATAGCACATCTAGTACCTTAGAGATTTCTGTCACTTCTCCAGATTACCAGAGGCATGAACCCACTATCGAGCATAAATACTAACTCTTGGAGTTACTAGCATCTACTTGGCCAAGATAGCTACTAACAACGGAAAGCATGCAAGATCACAAATAACAAAGACATGATAGAATCAATAATTAATCTGAAATAGCATCTCAATATCCATCGGATCCCCGCAAACACAACATGCAGAATTACAAATAGATGATCTTGATCATGAACAGAGATCACAAGATCTAGACATGAAAGCACAAATGAGGAGAACCCGCCATGTAGCTACTACATGGACCCGTAGTCCAGAGATGAACTACTCACGCATCACATCGGAGGCTTGCATGATGATGAAGAAGGCCTCTTGGGTGAATTCCCCTCTCCGGCAGGTTGCCAAGAAGAGCTTCAGATCCCTCCCGATCTCGGGATGGAGATGACGGCGGCTACAGACTCTTTCATGGATTTTTGATCGGGTACTTAGGGTTTTCGTCCCGAGGGCAATATATGGTCGGAAGGAGAGGCCGAGGGGGTGTTGGGATCGGCCAGACCACCCACTGGCGCAGGCCAAGTGGTGTGGCCGGCCCCCAGCCCTTCTCCGTCTTGTATTCTGGCATCTGATGACTTCCCGAAAAATAGGCACTTTGGCTTTTGTCCCGTCCAATTCCGAGAATATTCATTTTCTAACTTTCCTGGAACCAAAAATAGCAGAAAACGGGCAGTTGGCACTGTGGCTCTTGTTAATAGGTTAGTCCAAGAAATCATATGAAAAGTACTCCAAAGTGTGGACAAAACACAAGAAAGTAGATAAAACCAAGCATGGAACATCAAAAATTATAGATACATTTGCAATGTATCACACGTGTAGCTCTAGACCCTTTCTAAGAAGCACCATCCTCAGGAAATCCTAGTCCACCCTGTCGTATGCCTTCTCAAGTCCAGTTTCAGGAAGATGCCCCCCAACTTCTTCACTAAAACTTCGTGTGCAATCTTGTTTAGTGCTAGGATCCCTTCATGAATACACCTGCCTTTAATGAACGCAGTTTGGCTATGATCGATAATGCGGTTAGCCATAGGTGCCAACCGCATAGCAAAAGCTTTTGCAATAAACTTAAAAATGACATTTATAAGGGCAATGGGTCTAAATTGTTTGATATTATCCGCGCCTGTTACTTTAGGGATCAGAGTGAGAATGCCATAGTTTAGGTGAGACATGTCAATTCGCCCCAGCGAATGCCATAGTTTAGGTGAGACACGTTAATGCGCCCCAGCACAAAGTTGTTAAGAATCTACAACAACGTGCCTTGAAGGATTCCCCAGAGTTTCCTAAAGAACGACACGGGCAACCCATTAGGCCGAGGAGCTGCATCAGCTTTCATATCCCCAAGCACAAAATCAAGCTCCTCTGGAGAAAAGGTGATAGACAGGCGATTATTCTCCTCTACCGAAAGCTGCCTCGACTAAGGCCACATATCCATAGCTAGGGAGAAAACCCTTTCCTATCCAATAGACCACATTAGATGACGATAAAACTCGTAGATATGCACATGGATCTCTCATTGCCCTTCTATCATCCCTGGATCCACGAAAGGTGAGGTATAAGGCATTTACGACGCCTCCCATTAGCGATTGCATGGAAGTATGCAGTATTGGCATCTCCCTTTAACATCCACTTCACTCTACCATGTGGATACCAATATTTCTCCTATGCCACAGTGAAATCAATAAGTTGTTCTTCCAGAAAATATCAGAGGGACCATCCCTCCTCGTCTAGTCCCGAAGCATCCACCAAGACATCTAGCTGCTCAGTCCTCTTCAGAAAATCTAGTTTGGCATCACGGCGCTCCTTCCCCAGATTGGCTCCCCAGCCTTTGTGGAATAGCTAGAGCCTCGTGCCACGGCCTGCCACCTTCCGATCACACATCATTCAGAAATGGCTGAGTCCAGTAGCACCCCTAGTGATACCTTCGTTCCGGATTATGGATGTAGTATAATAGTCTTTTTCCCTAGAAGACCTAGTTTAATCGAACCTTGGGAAACAACGCTAATAGGAAATAAAAAGGACACATCTACAAGACTTTGTTTCTTCGGTTTACCTTCGTTTACTGGACCAATCTAGTTTACTTTATCATGGGTTGAATCAATGGATGGAGATAGGCCAGGATTGAAGATCCACCTGCAGTTGCACATCATATGGGATAAAAGATAATAATAAGCATAGTCATGTGTAATGTTTTAATAGAGATAATCTTGTGTGGGTAAAACATCCTAATATACTAGAGGCCACGAGAGTCAATAGGCATAACAATAGTCTTTTGATCCAACCGAGTGCACCACGAAGCACCGTGCTACAAACGATTATTAAGTGTAAAACACATATCAAAGCATTAAGTGGTGATGTTGTTGTGATCCCGAATGGGTCTCTAAGCGAAGACCGTACTACCCTTTCTGCCACTGGGGTTCCTATGAGATCGCCATTAGCCAAGTATCCCACCTCAAGTATTTATCAATCTATGGGGCTTGGGTACCTACAAGTCCAAAGATCGAGACAAGGGAAAAAACAAAAGATACAAATCTCTCTTTCAAACAATACACAATACTCCCATAGATTAGATGCACATAATCGCTGCAAGGTTTCTCCCCAACCCGCAACCCGTGAGGACTACTCACTCATAACAATAAGATCAAGGATAGAAAACATTGTGCAAAATACTTAGATTGAAATCAAATATTCTTACAACGGTCGCCGAATCACAAGGAGATCTCAAGTACAAAGTAATGGCTATGGCTAATGGAGGGCATGGAAGATGGAAGGGATGAGCAATAGTGTGGATCTCCTTTTGTGGTATTGTGATGCAATCTGAGAATGGTGGCCTTCTGCCCGGTGGCTGAGGCCTCAAAATATATAGGCATCTTCACGAAAGTTGTAGGGTTTGACGAGACGAAGCCACCACAACATGGTATGGGCAGACGGTACGAGCGGGACTTGCCCGTAACAGTGGTCGTTACGGCTGCAGACGCCTAGTACTTTCTCCAGAATTACTTGGTCATGTGGACTTCCTCAAAACCTTCATTATGACTCCAGATTTCGCATTAAAAATCGTGATTTCCTGCACAACACAAAACAAAGTAATGGTTTGCATATCTTTGCAATTATTAGTCATTAGTGGCAAGGATAGAGAGTTTCTTGTCAATTGTTTGACAAACAACAATGTTTAAACGTGTGGAAGATGGCTATTTTTGGATCCATCACCTAGCTTGGTGCTCGTGATTTCCCCAAAGCCCATCACACCGAGCCACCAAGACTGGAAGAAAAACCTCCCCTTCGTAGGCATTGTCTCTTCCCCTGAATATACCACCAATGGGGTGTGGTCCGAACCGATGCGAGTCAACTTCATCAGGGAGCAAAGAGGGTACATTGTTTCCCATGATGGTGAGACAAACACCCGATCCAAAACACATCTCACCAGGTCTCTCTATTTGTTGGTCCAGGTGTAAAGGTCCCCCACTCTCACTAGTTACCGCAACGAGACATTAGCTATAGCATCATTGAATTAGTGAATCCCGGCCCAATTGATGTTGACATTGTTCTTATATCTCGCCTCCCGATGAGGTTGAAATCCCCGCCAACCACAACCGGGAATTGGGAAGCGGCCACTACCGCTTGGAGTTCTGCAAGGAACCCATCCGTATGCGAATGATCAGTCGGTCCATACACTACAATAACCCACCACTTTGTTTTCTTAAGTTTGTGATAGACAAGGGCAACAGTGAATAATTCCTCAATTCTCCGCTCACCCACCTCAAAAACTTCATCCCTAATCCTCGGTATCAAACCCCCGAGTGCTCGCTAGCTGGGACCCAATTCCAAAAAAAATGGCCCCCACCGTCCATGTGATTCAACCCTGCCAGGGTGAAGTCTTGTTTGATCGTTTCTTGAACCCCCACAAAATCTATCTTCTCCTTTTGTGTGCATTCTTTCAGTAGCGACTGACCCCTAGGCCTGCCGAACCCTCTGGTATTGTAGAACATGCCTCTCATTTGGGAATTTTGCGCTTAGTTGTCCCTTTACGCATGGTAAGGGACGATTTCCTAGCCCTCCTGGGCTTAGAAATCCTCCCACTAGAGACCCCAATCTCAGCAGGCGATATCTTAGCAGGAGAACCCTTCTCCCCTGCTACCCCTTGACATCTAGTTGGCCACCGCAACCACTTTAGCCCTAGCCTCAGCCAGGTTCTGATCCTCCTCAGCGTTCGCAGCCATAGCCAGTGTCGATTGTGCATCTTCCTTAGCCTAAATTAGAGATAAAGCCACAGAGGAGGGCCACACGACAGCATGAACACTATCGCATAGTCTTTCGCAGCGGAAAGTAAATGTGCATCACATAGAGAGGCAAGAGCCTTACCACAGTCAAGATTCTTCTCCGCTATCAGTAGTTGCGCCTTGGTGGTATGGTGGAGTCCAGGGCCGCCAGTGCGCCCTTGTTCCTGGAGCTTTCCTAGGTACAACAGTAGGGGTGGCCTTGTTGCGGTGCCCCCTAACAGAGACCTTCCTAGAGCCAGCTTCCACACACAGGTCCAACAGTGACTACTCAATTTCCGCCACAGTCTCCATTGCCCCCGTGCTACACTCCACCTTCTTCTTTTTTGAGACGAGCCCTTCGCCACTTCCTCACACTCCTCCATGGCCATGGAGTTGAAGGCCCAAGGAGCGGGCAACAAGGATTGGGAGTCAGGCCCATTCAAAAGTAGCAACATCGCCTCAGGTGAGAGCAAGGCATCGATCATTCCGTCCCATGGGCTCCTCGTAGATGGTGCCCGCACTCCACCACCACCCAAACCCACCTTCTCACACTCCTCCAGGTCCATGAAAATGTCCCTCTTCTCGTTGATGAAGGATCCGTACTAGTTGATGGAGGTGCGGTGGAAAAGGTCCATGTCCTTGTCCCCCGAGAGCTTTGCCCCTGGCGGGGGTGCGCTTGCCGCCTTCTGTCTTGAGGTCCCAGTGTTCTTGTCCAACGCATGTGCTGCTTGGTCCTTGTCTACCAGTTTCTTATGATGCTTGTTGAACCCTTCGTCAGGTCCATATCCTTGAACTATCATCCGTCGGAGGTGGAGGTCTAGGGGATCCCCATTCCATGTCCTCCTGTCCGCCTCAGCTTAGCCTTGGGCTCAATATTGTAGCCCTCGCCATTCACAAAAATCTGCACCGAGCCCTTGATGCGATTTGAGTGCCTGCACTGGAAAAGCACCCGCATCGGTGCCTTGACCAATGAGTAAGCGTCCACTTCCACCGGGTGTCCCACCATGGCCAGAGCAGCCATCAACCGCCCAACCACCTCGCCCGTGGCACACCGGTCAACTACACCCACACTCTCTCCAGCACCACAAAGAGTTTCAGCTCCAAGAAAGCCTCCCGAATGCCTGCTTCCGTCTTCTTGAGGGGAAAGTAGATCTTGCCTCTCCTGGTGTACATCCTGAGGGTCTCGATAGATGGGAAAGACCAAGAATTATTTCTCCAAAACCTGTTCCACCTTCCAATCCCATTGATTATCTAGAAGGTGCCACATCTCCGCATCGAGTTCATATACAGATCAGTGGCGCCTCCCCAAAAGCAACCATCGCTTAAAGCTTCTCGCCCTGATCCTTACCGCTTTCAACATCTCCCACTTCCAAGCAGAAAAAACCACAACCCAAGAATGCCGGCCCCATGAGCATCAGACGAGGCGCACCCCCCAAGGCCGCGCTTCGCGACGGGCAGTCCACCAAGATGTGGCCTCCCTGCTTGCACAACATGCGCATCAGGTCATTGGTGTAGCCCGCTTGAAAGTGGACCTGCCTCCCACACTTGAAGCACTCAGGTCCTGAGCCAGCGCCGGAGTCTCCTTATGGGATGGAGATGGGCGAGCAAGCTCCTTGCCAGCCATCGCCTTGCCTTTTCCGGCGCTTCTGCGCCATTGGATCCCTGTGTCCTTGCCCCTGACGCGCCACGCACCCTAGCCTCCATCGCTCTCTTCTTCTTCCTCTCGTCTTTCCTGCCCAATCCACCAGGGGGTGGAGGACCCCCAATCCTCACAGCCCCCGTAACCACGCCTCTGATCTTGTCCACATGCCTGGTGCTCACGCTAGTCCCCACCGCCGCGAGATCCACCGCCGTGCCGGTGCTGTCGGTCGTCAAGCTTCCCTCGATCCATCCGAACCACGTCCGCAAAAGAATGCACCAATGGCAACGACGGAATCGCTCTCCTCACATATCTACAGAACCGTCTGTGCCGCCAAATTTCACGCATAGTAGCTGGGAACCCTAACGAAAGATCTACGACACCCCTGGGGATCTAGAGCCACCTATATGTAGGTGACGGCGCGCGCGTCGATTGGACCGTGATGGACGACTGAGATTGCATCTCAAGCGCGCACGCCACAGTCGACAGATCTCGGGCCCCAGTCCTTAGATCCGGCCCAACACCTGCGTCCTGACAGCGCACGTCCCCCACCACCCCATCAGCCACTTGGGCCGACCCAAGTCAGTCCATGACCTGACCCAGGTCCACCAGTGTCTCGTTCCTCACCCCCGCAGCGGGGCAACCCCCCCTCCCGCTCTGACACCGTCGCTGCCGTCTCCCCCGGCGAGGACTGCGCTGGCGAGCCCAAGATGCACACGCCAAGGGGCTCGCATCGAACCGCCCTCGCGGCCCGAGCCACCACCTGCCGTGGCCTAGCCGGACGGACCACTTCCAAACCCGCCGTGAGCAAAAACCTAGAACCGCGCCCGTCCAACGCAAATGCCGTCCGCCACTATCGGCCCCAGATCTCCCTCCCTGCGTCAATGCTCCGACGATGAACTCACCTAGAGTGGACGAGGGAGGTCGACCACGCGGGGAGAGGCAGATTGCGACCGCACCAGCTCACCAACCTCCAGATCGCCCCGTGTCCCCATCTCCGGAGCCCCCACACCTCGGTCTCTTCCTCATCAGACTCGGCCCCAGCCCAGAAGCGCCCCCCCTCCTCCAACTGTGCTTCTTCGCTGACGCGCCGGCCCTCGCAGCCAACGGAGTCGCCACTCTCGTACATGGCCGTTAGCCACATTGGAACGTTTCCATAGCCACCATTTTCCTACTAACCATGCAAATTAGATCTTCCATCGGGAAGTTCCCTTTTGCTACATACCAAATACTACTCCCTCGTTTTAAAATATAAGATGTTTTAGTTTTGTAAAAGGATGTATCTAGACTCTTTTAGTGTTTAGGTTCACTACGAACTGAATTATAGACTAATAGGCATCTACTCTCTCCCTCAAAAAATATAAGATATCAAAAAATATAAGATATTTTAGCTTCGTAAAATGAATGTATCTAGACACTTTTTAATCTCTAGGTTCACTCCGCACCTCTATGAACCTATACAATAAAATACGTCTACATATATTCGATTCACAGAGTTAAAACATTTTTTATTTCTGAACGGAGGGAGTAGATACATTTGTTTCACAAAGCTAAGACATCTTATATTTCGAAACGGAGAGAGTATTGTGTATCATGTTCTGAGAAATACATGTGGGCGAACAGCTCTCCGTAGTACACGAAAAGCCAGAGTTTTATTTCAACAATGCAAACAACTGGCATTATCATCAATTAAGAAGAAAGTGAGAATTGCCCGGTACGGAAACTGCGCAAAAAAAAAAAACGGTTTACAGCAATGCCCGCAAAGTACCATCATGTTGTCCTACGTATTTCCCACACAACTAGTTGTTATATTGACGGCGAAACTGGAGTAGGCTACCATATGTTCTATCCCACACGCCGACAAAAAGAGCCTCTGTGTCTGGGCTGAAAGACATCCCAGATATCTCGCCAAAGAAGTCCAGCTCTTGTCTTCTCTTGTAGTCGCTCTTCACGTCAAAGATGTGGACAAAGTCTGCTGGTTCTGCCATTGACAGGAACTGCCCGTCTGAAGTAAAGCGGATTGATCTAATGGCTCCAAGGTTACCCTTCAATACATGGACGGCTTCTGATAAATGTCTGGCGTCCCAAATTCGGCATGTCTTGTCTTGGTTCCCAGTAGCAAATGTTCGACAATCAGGGCTCCAGGCTGACGCAAATGAGTAGTCATGATGGCCTTTCATGGAATAAACTGTCTGCATCCAGAATAAAAATTAGTGTCTTACATAGTTACACATATCGTATCAGCAGTTTAATGCAAAATATTAATCAAGCTTTGGTTAACATTGTGTCTTTGATGACTGGGTTTGGATGTGCTAGTATACCTTTCCTGAATTGGCATCAACAAGTAAACCATCAGGATTGTCCCCCACAACAACAATAAGCTTTCCGTCGGGACTCAGTGATGTATGCTGCATCAACAAAATAACAGTACATAGTAAGACCACAACAACGCAACATTCTGATGCATATATCAAGTGCATAATGGTGTTTTGCTCCATTTACTATTGATACTACTCCATGTCGAAATATTGTTGCTGCACTTATATAGTTAATTACGGGATAATATTGAAATATATGAGAGAGAATATGGAGGTGCAATTTGGCTATTCTGCTGAAGATAGAAGAGACAGAGGGGGAAATAGCCATATGGAAATGCTCTAACACCAAACCGTCCATCTCAGTTCTCATTATTCCCTAGATCCAGAAGACAGAAGTACAGAACAGCATAGTGTTGTCAGCTGTGCCAACAGATTTTTCAATCTTTCTTATTGAACCGAGGAAACATGAAGTTAGACACTCCTGTTTTGCTCTTGACGTCACAAATTATTTTTCTAGTTTTATTAGAAACAGGATATCAAAAGCCTAAGATGACATAGCAAGATGATTGTAAAGACGCTATCGAGAGAAATAGTGCACGAGATCATAACAATATGTAATAGAAAAAAAGAATGCATCACTAATACAAACGGTGTATTCCAGCTTTCCAAACACAAGTACAAAAAAGTAAAGCAATGGGACCTACATTCACAGGCCAGTCAAACTGAAAGTGCTTGCATAGCTGGAACGTCTCCATGTCATAGTCTCTTACACTGGAGTCATTATTTGATGCCATGAAATGAACAGCACCACTGGGGGGAAAAACAAGAACAGGCATGAACATAAACTCAACAAGGTCACATCTTTAATAATGGAGACACAATATTACCTAGAAGTATCGGATATATCAACTGCATTGGTAATAGCATCATTGTCAAGTGTTGTTCGACAGCAAAAGCTTATTCCTTCTCGATCAAGGCGCTGCATTCCGCATCAACAAAAAAAATAACATTAGATTGATACTGAGAGTTCATAAACAGATTAAGCATGTTGATCACTTGCACGAGAACATCCATCGGTTGATTATCTTCAGCAAAAAATCATAACGAGAAAAAACAGTGATATATTGGTCATCAGTAGTTAATTTTAGCAACATTTTTATAACTAGAAAACAAGTACTCCCTTCGATCCATATTACTTGTCGCTAAAATAGATGTATCTAGTACTAAAACATGTCTAGATACATCCATTTCAGCGACAAGTAATATGAATCGGAAAGAGTAATTATATTGGTCATCAATTGTTTTTTTCTCAGCAAAAAAAATAACGTGAAAAAACAGTGACATTATTTGGAAATTGGTTAGTTATTTTTAGCAATATTTTCATAACAAGAAAAACCAGTGATTATATTGGTCCATCACAAGCATATCACCATGCATGCTCAATACTTCACTACGAAGCAGGAGCCGGGTGAGAAACTGAGAATGCAAGTTGTCAATCACCATGCATATGAATTTAATTCAGAAGGACTAGTCATTTCGGTTAACCTACCTTGCAAATTAGCTCCCCTTGAAATCCACCAGCTACCAGCAAATTGTCCTTGACCGCCAGGGTACTAACTTGAGTCTGAGAAAGCCCCTCTAATAGATTTCCCGGGTGCTTCTGTAGTAAGAGATTCATAAAGTATAATAGAAGAAGTATAAAAAGCTAAGCTGTAGAAATGTCGAGGATGTGAAAATCTGAAACAGATAGTGAATTGCAGTCATGTACCATACCTCCCTTGGTACCACATGACCTTGGACGTTCATAAGTTCAGTATCCATGCCACTCGATGCTGACCAGTGAAGGACTGAGTAATGCGAGAGTAGGTAGACATCACGCTTGGTTGTCGCCCATACTAAATTTCTCAGCTGCAGGCACAATTCATGTCAATTGTTTCATGCTATTGACAACCGCGGAGAAAACTCGTCTAAAAATCAGGACGAACATCAATTAAGGTTCTGAGAGCAAACTCAAAAAGTTAGTTCAAACACAGCAACATGCTAGTTTACTTATTGACATGAGATTATAGACAGGCACATAATGAGGGATGAAGAGATCCCTGAACAAGTTACTCCTATGGTAAAAGTTTCTTCAAACAGACATGTAAAATTGAATTAATCCCAAAGATACAAGAACCAGACTTGGTTCTTTTTCAACATAAGGATACATTTCACCCTGTATGAATTCTTTAAGCAAGTAGCAAGTATTTCATCCTTCAAAAATTATTTAATCAACTTAAGTTGTTACAGACTTCAGAAGCTAATACAGCCAAAAGCATCGAAACAATTTTATTCAAACCAGAAGTTAGAATTAGCATCTAGCATGACATGGTGGGCTAAAATAACAACCAAATATGGGGTTACACTCAACAAATTTGAAACTGATTTTTATTTTGATGTAAATATATTCAAGAAAATGGTACATCAAAGACTATGAAGACAATATATCAAAATGGAAGTTGGCTCCTAGAAATGGAATTTAGCTAATAAAGTAACTCAGCTAAGCTAGTTGGTTGATAAGAATATCTAACATGGTATCAGAGCTGAGGTCTTGGGTTTAAGTCTCAGTCCCCGCATTTCCTCCAATCATTTATCCATGCCCACACTGGGTGTGAGGGGATGTGTTGTTCATTTCATATCCACGTCAGATGTGAAAGTCTTTTTGGATAGTTGGTTGATAGGAATATCAAACAGGGTGCTCAGTACAACATAATTTATCATGGAGCAAGAAACTTCCACTTATTGAAAAGATACATAAACAGCTGCAGCTGATGATTATCCAGCAGTATATTATATTGTGTGTTGTGTGTGCATTGGGGAGGGGAGAGGTAGAATGAACCCACCTGGAAATGTAGGATAGTTGATTTTACTGATCTAGTATTTTGTCTGAATTCATAATATATTCTGCCTTTCTCAGTCTGTTTGCATTCCTGTTTCAAGACATGTATATCAGCTGTTAACAAAATCTAGACATAAAAATTTGCATAAGATGCTGGACTTTTTACAAGACACACCTTGGCTGCTGCTTCTCCAGAATTAGGAATGTTCTCATAGTTTTTGTACAGATCTATTCTGGCCTGCCTGTAATTTTCACGTGTGATAGCCAGCCTCTCCCATGGTATTCCTTGGATGTCTTTCCCTTTTGCTGCCTCCACTGCTGAAGTATCCGGGATCTTATCATTCTAAACAGAGAAGAAAGAACAACTATTTATAGCATTGCCGCTTGGTTTATATAACAATTAAAATAATGCTATATTAGCAGCAACAGAAACAAAATTATATTTATGGAAACTCTTATTGTTTAGGTTCAAGATTTGTCTATAAACTTTACAGCTGAGCAAGAGAAATAGTGCTTCTGTATCCTATGCCCATAATATAAACAAACCCAAAGTGGTTTAGAAATAGAAGACAGAATAGACGAAACAGTAGAAGCATTTTACATAGCAAGGCAAGCAGATATCATGAGAAGAGAGACTTGCAACAGATAGCTGCGCAGATAACAAAGAGTAGGGCAATGAACAGTTGAAGACAGATGACATTGTGCAACTGTTTAAAGGGGCAAGCTTCATAACCCTCCAAACATAAACATGTATCACGCTCCCAAGCGTGAGATTGTTGCCATTTTGTTCATACATCTCTAGATAATACAATGAACAACAATGCCCAAATCAAGTCATTCATATGGCCACACAACTGATTCACGCCTGCTCTATGTTAGTATTTAGTATACACCAAGTCACATAACCGAATCATATCAGCATTCAAGTATATACACTTGTTGCTGTAGTCATAATTGGAATAATAGTGTAACTTATGCTAACCCAATAGGAACTAAATTGAAACCAATCTTGTGTATACTTAATTCCAATTGCAACGGTACAACAATACAAAACAACTGATGGCCATACCGGTTGGTCGTGCCCTTCATCCCCCGAATCAGAGTCCCCTATTCCATGCTCGTGGTGCATGTCATCAGTGAGATCATCAATATCATAATCATCCTCCGTGTCTTCGACGTGACCACGGGGATAATTGCACATTGATCCTCTTCTAGGAAAGAAGCGTCCCTAACCTGTTAACAGACCATCTTCAGCAACAACGCTCTCACTGAAACCAAATGCACATCGAGCAAGTAGACGAGCACACCTAGAACTCCCTACACCAGTCCCGACAAGTATAGCACTTGTTAAACATAACGGCAATTAATTTCAGAAGCTGTTCGCAGTTTCTATTAGCACCTCGACATATTTCTAGCTTCACATAAAGTTTGCCTGTTCCACTTTCGGATTATAAGTAAACATCACAAGAAAATCCGCAGTAAAAAGAAAAGAAATCAACAATCACATGATTAGCAGCAGAACAAACATCCGGGAGAACCAACAAATCTCCTCCCCTAAATCCTTAGAAGAACCGCTTTACCCCCACAAATCGGGCACGCGCATATAATCGATTTCCCAACGCCACCCCGCTCCAAACCCTAGAACTCGCCGTCTCCAGCTGGCTATCATCCAGATCCTACCCCTAATTCAACCGATCACCATTTTCCAGCACGAAAATATCACAAAAAAAAAATCGCCAAAGCAATGCACAAATAGATGGCTGGGCGCACCTGGCCCCAGTCAACCGCCGAGGTGGAGAGGAGGGACCGATGCACCGACGAATGGTCGGAGTTGCAGTAGGAGCTAGGCGCTATCCCTTGTTCAACCTTCCTCGTTCACCTTCCCGTTCCTCGTTTCCCGTTCCCCTTTTGCCGCACCCGCATGCGTGATACTACTACTTAGCCAAGTAGAAACAGACAAAACAGAAGAAGGGCATACCCAACGATCTGGATCGGTCAGTTTGCTTTTCTCCCGTCAATTCAGTATGGATAGACACTTCATCCTGCCGTTTCGGTCACCCAGGTCTTTAACCGACATACAAATGTATATGACTTTAGATACATTTAAATCTGGACAAACTCAACTCAATTATTTTAGGACGAGAGGAACCCTCTTCAAGGAGCTAAAATGGGAGGGGGCAGAGAGAGAATAGACTCATCCGCCGGAGAGAGAAAATTACTTGGCGCCCCGCTACAAGCCAGCCCAAAGGGGATAAATCGGGGCCGTCGGCTAACCACCGCATGCACTGAAATTCTAAATCGGGGCCGTCGGCTAACCACCGCATGCACTGAAATTCAGCCACGCATCCCCTTCTAGGCCCACCTACACACGATTCTCTCATTTTTTTCACCGACACCTCCTCTCTCCTCCCATCCTCTCGTCCACGGCTTCTTCTTCTTCTCCTTCTTCTCGTTGCTCGTGCTACTCATGTCCTTCTTCCCCGTTACCTACTTACCTTGGGCGCAGAGCTGTTGTCCTCATCCTCCTCTGGAACGGATCAAGCGAGAAAGGAACGAATTTTAGCACCGTTTCGTGTCCCGAATCAGCAATCGAGCTAGAATCAATGAGTGGCAATCGATCCGAAATCTCGGTCTGGGAAGGGGGAGAAGCAGCGATGACTGACCTCCGGGCATCTTGGTGGTGGGGACGGGGTCATCGTCGGTCTCCATCCTGATGTTGGAGTTCATCTGCTTAAGTAGCTGGTCGTCGGACTTGCCTGCAGCCATTCCAGCACAAATCAGGTCGCTCGCTCCACCCATCCAACTAGCAGCTAGATCGCCACAGAAAGAATAGGAAAGAAGAGGAGAAGTACCATGTCCGAATGGCATTGAGCAGTATCTGGCCTTGACGATGCTGAAGATGTAGAGGGAGAGCAGCATGGCGGTGATGATGACCCCGTTGCTGGCCCACCGCGGCTCTTGTCGGCTCTGCACCGACGCCTTCATCTTGGAGTCTGAGGCCTCTGTCCCCGCTCGCCCATCCACGCCCGCAAGGTGTTTGTTAAAATGTCAGCCAAAAATAAAATTTGATACAGGGGTTGTGACTAGCTCCATACTCCCCCCTATAATAAAAAAAATAGCCGGCATCCCCTGGTACGAGAAATATCGGACATAGTATGGGGTGCAATGAGCGGAGATGCTCTTAGTCACGCTTATTCATTTTTTACAGTTTTTCTCGGATAGGCCAAATAATAGGACATATCTCACATATTTATTTAAAGGAAATATTTGACATACAAACATGCAAATAATTTAAAAAAAAAAGTCTGGTGGTTCCCTTCAGGCATCCACAAATGGCTAACCAAAATCCAGGAAAAATAGACACACGTTTTTATGAAAAAGAAGCCACTCTAGCGAAAGAAGGTAACCACAAGGTCGACCAGGCACCGAGGAGGTGGGCCCACACGACCAGATACCCTGGCCGCGCTGGTGGGGCCTATGGTGAACAACACACACTGCATGTTGTAATGCGCAAGTCGTTGGCATAAAACTCATAAAATATTATTTCATGAATCTTACACTTAACATAGTAGTACAACAGAAACATTCAAGGCATGACTATATTATTCATATTCACATCTATACAGAAAATCTGTGGAACCTCCTTGGCATAATGAGGTTTGCCAAATAAGCTCCAGTCAATCGAAAAATCCAGAAAGAACGATTTATAGACTACTATAGCACAAGTTCTATTTCAAGATATATCTTTGAGACTAATGGTTGACTTTTACTTTACCAGCAACGTTCTAATGGTATGGTTCCTACAACTAGGGTTTAAATCTCATCTATGCTTACTTTTATCTCTGTAACACTCCTAGTTTTACTAATACTAATTAGGGTTAGATTTGTGCATAGCATGAGCATCATCTTTTTTAAATAAAATGCCTGAAAGAAAATAAAATGCAAACCCTAAACCCTAATATTTTCCCTCTCTCTTTGAACTTATTCAAAAGGTGGCTTTTATATTTTGAATAGTATCAAAAGTTAAGGAACCCAAATTGTTATAAAGGGTCCGTATCATATTTTAATATGTTTGCAAAGTTTCTGGTATTTAGAAAATGAATCAAAATAGTTTTGAAATTCAAAATACAAAAGATAATAGAAAACAGAATTGGACAAAAAAATTGCTAAAAAAAGTAGAGAAAGAGAGGAGCAGTCGCAACCTAGTAACCCACTCCCCTCTCCTCTTATTCTCTGCCCGCGCGCAGCAGTTAGCAGCCACTTCCGCAACCTTTCCCGCGGCCAGCCTGGCCCAAGCGCATCCCGCAGCCGGCCCATACCCCTTTCGCTCGTCCCAGCGTCGTATTTCTCCTCGTCGGCCGATCGACGAAGTTGCTCGCTGTCGAGCTCCGCCGAGTCGCCCGTGCGCCAAGATGCACGCCACCGCCCCCGGTCGTCTATAAAATCGCCTCCTCCGCCGCCGAAGAACCCTAGCACGCACTCTCTCCCCCTAACCTCTCTCTCCCGCGCAAGGACCAAACCCTAGCCGCCGGGAACCGCTAGTCGTCGCCGCTCCCGAGCTCCCCTTGAGCAGCCGAGGCCACCGTTGGAAGCGCCACGTTGCCCGCGTCATCCCTATCGAAGCATGCAAGCTGGGGAGCCGCCTCCTCGCTGAAATCAAGCCCGACTTCAACTCCGGCCGCCGCAGTCATCGCTTCAATTCGACGCCGTCCGACCATCTCTGACCTCGCCGACCCCACCATTGTGATCAGGTTGATCTCCTAGTTCTCCTAGACCCCTCCATTGCTCCCCTCTCACTTTGTAGCTCACCGTTGAGGACCACCACTGAGCGCTGCCGCTTTACCTCGCCGAAGCCGCCGCTCCGACGACCATCCATAAGCCGCGCCGCCAGTTTCTGGCCTAGCGCGAGGCGCTGAATCGAACCACACCTGCCACGCAACCCCGCGTCGCTCGATCGAAGGATCAATCAACGATCTGAGAAGGATGCTCTCTGCTGACGTTAGTAATTGTTTTAATAAATGAAATATCTTACAGGTGGGCCCAGGTTGTCAGATTTTTAATAATTTCCATAAATATTTTCTAAAAAGAATAAAGTCTGACATGTGGGTCCAGGTAGAAAAATATTTAATATAATCAAAAAATGTTTAATTGTTTTAATAATGATTTAAAATGGATTAAAATTGGGAAAATCATAAATAATTCATTTTAAGTCAGAAAAATACAAATAATATATTGAAATATTCAGAAAAATGAGATCTATCTCATAGCATCAAAGTCATGCATCATTGTAACAACTAAAATGATTTCCTTAGTGAAACCCTAATGAACCCCTCTCATATGCCTCCGTAGTTTATTGGAAGTACTATCTAAGGCATTCCGACTCCACTTAAAATGGTTCATATATCTTTAGGGTTTCATGTAACACCTTTAAATATGTCATATCATAATTCTTGATTGAGCATTGCATCTATGCCATGTGTTTATTGTCGTTTTCCTTTCTAATGTTTATGCTTCTTCTCGGTAGACCTCAGAGTTGATGTGAGCAACGAGGTCGAGATCAAGATCGAAGACCGAGATCAACACCATCGAAGATCGACGAACAATACTTGACCAATTGTAACCAAGTCAAGTACAAGGCTTTCGAAGATCTATAGATGGGTATCAACAGGCAAAGGCAAGCATAGCCCCACACATGGTAAAATCCTATGCTTTCGAATTATTTCATTCTTGCCATGTGCATACGATTCTAAAGTCTTTTGTCGATAGATACAATAATCCTATCTGATGCATGTTACCTTTGTAGCCTATATTCCTTGATCCACTGCTCCTAGCATAACTAGAGTTTGGCTTATGAGCTTTGCTAGAGCTGTTATATTCGTTGTGCTTAGCCATGCTTAGCTATTACCGCTGATCCATATGGTTGATGAATCAGAGCTGCGAATGAACCTAGTATGACATGATGACGTGGTATGATCAGAGATGAAAGTTAAACATGTTAAGGCTTGTACGGGAGGCCATGTCGGGTTGTGGTTTTTGCAGTCCCATACTTGCCACCACTAGGATCTGAGTTCTTGCCTCTTGAACCAAGACGAGCGTACAGCCACACGGGGGCCTGGAAACCCCCTCGATCAACTAACTTGCCCAGTAGATTCCATGAGTCACATAGTTCGAGCGTTCCATTCGACATATGCATTCTGGTTGTTCTCGAAGATGAGATAGTGTGCAACTATCACTTCTGCCCTATGAAATGACTGCTCTACTTGATGAAGGCTGAAACTAAGATAAAAAAGTTACAACATCATACAAAGAAACAAAACTACCATGTTCATTCTCAAAGATTTTCAAAAGATTATTTGGTCTGTTATAGCGATGTAAGCACTCAACACAAGGACCTCATGCAGACGGATACCTCTAATAGAATAGCCAACTCATTTTAGAGAAATGGTCAAACAATCTATCAAACAGTTAGAATTTTTAAATATTTTGATTGTCTGTCCAAAGACAAAGTGTACTATCATCCTCCTAGTATTAAAATAGTCATACACATGTAGATACCATAGTGAGATTTGAAGTGGGTGATTCTTTATGATTCTTCCGTTTCTATTATATTAGATTCTGTTACATTTCTAGCCTTGTTATAATCACCCTAGTGCCTCCAACAAAAATAACAACTCAACTAGAGTCAATAGAATGACACCAAGGGACTTAAACCTTAAAAAGGGGGGCATCCTTATAGTAGCTCTATGTAGAGTCTCAGGGTTGCTGATCTAGTTACAGGTATGTTCGTCGACGATGTCCGCTGCGTCAAGTAGTTGGACTGGTGGTCTCCATAATTCAGTGTGGGTCCTCTACATAATGGTGCAGCGAATAGTGAACACAAAAAGATTCCAGTCTCATAGATGTTAGCATGAAGTTATACAAAAGCAATAGATACTTACGAGCTTATAGGGGCCATTCATTCTATGGTTTCTAGTGTAAACTGCACCTGTTCATTGCGTAACAACAGCAAACGGTTAGGAATAGTGCGATAGGCAGAAGCAAATGAAACTGACATCTTAGTGGAAGCAGTATAACGAATGTGAACGTGTACTTCATACATAGGACAAAAGCATCAAGCAAGAAATAATAATTAGTGCCATAGCCTATGCCAAGCCAGAGAGAAATTATAACCGCATCACATATGGGCACTTACTAAAGTAGATAATGGAAACAAATGTGTTAACCGTTGGCTGACTCATATTTCGTCATGACATACAAGATCACAGTTGAATGCCTTACGGTTAAACCTGACTACAAAAAAATTATTTAGGAAGATACGGGTAACAAGTATAGTACTTGTAAGTTACTACAAAAGTAGCACCAATACAAAATACAGTTAACTGCTACATATTTATCTTACCAAACTCCAAGGAGATATGGTTACCTCGGTCGCGACGGTGTTTAGGCATGATGCGAATCCTGGGTGGTGACGTCGAGGTTGTCGAGGGTGCTGCGGTTGCGGTGCTTGTAGGTGAAGGTGAAACAGAACAAGGGTTCCTCCGAGCGCTGGATGACAGCAGCGAAGAAGCAGATTCCTGACGGTGGGAATGTGTTTGGCGCACCAGGAGAGTGGGTCGGTGAAGCAGATCTGGTGCAGTGCACGGTGACAACGGTGAATCAGATATAAGGTGTTGAAGGTAGATCTAGGGTTTTCCGCAGGGCTAGCGCAGCTGGGGGCGAGGATTGTGTGTGGGTGTGGGTGTGGGGGGGGTCGGTGGTAGGGGCGGGGTATAGAGGTACTAAACGGGGAAATTACGATTGAAGCCCCAACGAACCGACTTCACTAGGGGTAGAAGGGGGATTCCAAGATGTTTGAAACATTGGATAGCGGGAGATTTTCCCGCTCGACTAAATTCAGATTTATGTATAGTCCAAGTAGTAGTAAATTGGTAAGCCGTACTCCCTGGAATCAAAGGCTGATAGGCACATCGGTGATCATCCATGGCCCATACCGCCTCAGTTCAGAAATTAAGGGCCCATTTTGCCATTTGGCATCTAAATATTGATCATCCATGGCCTAGATTGGCTCGGTTCAGATATTAAGGACGAGTTTGGCATCAAAGTATTTTTAAATTATTTAGAAAACATTTTGATTTCTGAATAAGTTGAACTACTGAATATCTTTTAGTGTTTTGTCCAACAAATAATAGGGGTTTAAACTGAAGTATTCTCCAAAACTATGTTTTTTAAAATAATTGAGAAAGAGGTCAGACCCCTTTTTAAAGAAACAGAGAAGAGAGAAAACTGAAGTATTACTTTGGTAGGCACTAAAATACTATGGCATTGATATATTTCTGTATTATATCTATTCATAAACGATGATGCGTATGAAGATGTTGTCACCAAGGCAGGCAGTGAGCACAAAAATTATGATTAAAGCCCCAACCAACTCGAGTGAATTTATTTACCCATAGTCCAACTAATAATAGCAGAATGGTAGGCCGGTGGTATGGAGAATCGAGTGTACTAATAAAGCGCCCTGAGCTTTAAAAAAATAAAGCGCCCTTTATCGCTAACTTTTCAAACACTATGGTTGAGAGTGTTCATACTTCTAATCTAAACAAAAATATGGGAACCCACTATTTTGCTAACGTGAATAATCTAGCGCCTGAGGGACGACATCAGATCATTCATAAGGTAAGCAGCGACAGTGTTTTCATTGAAAAAAATGTGAAAGTTGCTAGGCCCCACAAGTAATTTGTTCTCACAACTCTTATTGTCTCTTCACGCTAAGGATGGCAGTTTTACCCACGAGTGCCCACATGTACTTTACCCGTGTTGGTAGGGTATGGGCACAATTTTATACCCATGGGTATTACCCATGCCCTAACCCATTAAGTCATGGGTACGGGCACGAGTAGATAGACCCATAACCCACCCATTTAAACTGACATAGTAGTAAAACTTACATGTAGAGTTACAACCTATGGGGCCAAGCAACCTAGGGAAGAGTATGATACTGTGGCTTCTAAACTTCGATATTTTTCATGGGTACAGGCATGGGTAAAGTTTTATACCCGCGAGTACGGGTATTGGTAAACTTTTCTACCTATTGACTAAACTAGAGTGGGTATGATATTGTTCTACCCTACTCATACCCTACCCATTGCCAGCCTTACTTCACGCTCATTCATTAATGCGGCCACGTTTTCCTTCAAGTTTTTCGAAAGTTGTTCGGTTATGCACACACAACATATTCTATGAAGTACAGTAGTACAATATATGTAGACCGCAATTAATTATTCGAGCTAATCACTATTGTTCTTATTTAAAAAGAAAAATTGTTGGGCTTTGGAGCATGTCCAACAACCTTTTTATATTGAATTGCTAAAATCTGACTCTAGGAAGAGGAGCGCGAAGGTTTATCAATGGAACACAATTTCCAATTTCCTAGCCTTCCTATAAGCATTCATTAGTGTTTGCCCTTCCTAGCAAAAATCATGTTTACTCTCTCCGTTCAGAAATATAAGACGTTTTAGCTTTGTGAAATAAACGTATCTAGACACCTTTTAATGTAATGATTTACTCCGAACATCCACGAACCTATACACTAAATGACGTCTAGATACATTCGATTCACAAAGCTAAAACGTCTTATATTTCTGAACGGAGGAAGTACATGACAATGACGTGTGGTGTCAACCACTCGGCCACCCAATAAATAAATTCCCTTTATTGATAAATTTTGAATCACTATGGCTGGGAGTGTTCAACCTTATGTTTAAAAGAAAATTTTGGGCACCCAATATTCCGCTAATGTGAATAATATAGTGCGCCTGAGCAACAATATCAAAGCCACCCATGAGGTAAGCTCATTAAAAAACAAGAAGAAATGGGGGTTGCTAGGCCCCACAAGTAATCTGTCCTCGCAAATCTTATTGTCTATTCACGCTCATTGATACATGCGTCCTTGTTTTTCCTTGATATTATCTGAAAGTTTTTCGGTCATGCACATATAGCATCATCACCAATGTTTTCGAATTATCTCTACTACTATAATGGAGCAGTTTTGAATTAGATCCATAGCACCAATCCTGACTGTTTCTGTTAGATCCAATGGTTCAGAGTAGCTGGATTCGTGTTGAAGGAGTAGTACCTAGAACAAACTCCACCATGTTCTAGAACCATCATGTCACCCCCCCTCCCCACAAAAAAAGTTCATAGCACAGTAGGTTGTATTCTCAATATGTGTAGATAGTTATTATTAACATACTTAATGAATGCATTTTTTCTCTAACAAGACTATTGGTTAATAACAACTTAATGTTCATTAAGTTACATTTCATACAGTATATACGAGTGTGGAACGTGCCTTTTACTAGTAGGAAGTAGCGTGTGACTTCTTGCAAATCTTGCCACTATATAATGTATGAGTAACTTTGAACAATGAAAATTGAATCAAGACTAGCAAATCCCAACAATATTAACTCTTGGATCTTTTTTCCATTCTAGCACGTAGAAGATTGTATCGATAATCCTTAGCACAATAAACGCGATGCAAAAACCACAAAGATTCTAATGACATGTTATGCATTTAGTTATCTTAGGATACCCAGTATATAGTATACGATAACTTTGAACTTTAACCGTTGGATGAAGATTGGAAATCCCAACATTGCTTACCGATGGATTTTCCTTCCACTCTAACATTTCGAAGATTCTATTGATATAGTCTTTAGCACAATGAACAATATGCATAAATCTCAAAACACACTTTCCATCATTATAGAATCTATATATCATTTCTCTAGAGCATGTCGGGAATTATGTACCTACTAATAGGTTGATTTCTAAATGATACAACTTACAAGAACCAAAAATACACCAGATACTTTATGGATGTGGCTCAAAATTATAATTATTTTTTGAGCTTTACCTATTATTAATTTAGATAAAAATTATATTTTAGTACTATATTATATAATTAACTATGAAACGTTTCCCAGAAAAAATAAGAAACATTCAACGACTGGTTATGTATTATGTACAACGATTAGAGAAAATGTATGTATTTTGCACAGAAAAGGTCTATGGTTGTTGTTATGTGCAAAAACCTCCCCAACATGTGGTGGTACTTGTAATATCCTCGTTGTTGATTCTCTTGGGGAGAAGTAGTACCAACCGTTCGATCTTGTTTCAACGATGGAAGTGAACTTTTGTAAAAAACGATTTAAGGGAGTATAAAAAACGATGGAAGGGAACTGCCAGGCTGCTCCTATGGCACATGGCAACTCCTGGATGTCCCGAGCAAGCCTTTTTAAGGGGCCATAAACAACGACCACCTCTCCCATCCAGGCATGACGCACACAACGAAGAACTCTTTCTGTCTTGCCCTGTCCCTTTAGGCCAGCCAAGCCACCACACACACAAAAATGCCACGCAGTTGCTCCGATCAATGCACCTCCATTGATGAGTCCAACGCATGGACGAACAGGGATATTAGTCCATACCATGGTGATGGCGGGGAGTCCGTTGACGGGCCGTACTATTCCAACACACCGGAAGGTAATTTTTCCAACGAGGACCCTGCTTACCGTCATCTGATGGAGGGGACGCCGCCGGTAGAGAGCAAAGAGGAGGAGGAGGAGGATCCTTGGTCTTTCATCTATGAAGGATACGTCGTCTTCAAGAAGAGTTCTCTCGATCCATCCTCCATCGGCAAGAATAAGAGGGAGCACGAGCAGGAGGATCAGGGGTCAGAAGATTTATGGCCATTTCTCGACTTCATCTCCAAGAAGAGAGAACTCGATCCCACCTTCATCCGCAATGAGAAGAGGAAGGAGAAGCAGGCGAGGGGCTTGAAGAAGAAGAAGACGGCGAGAGCTGGGGATGCCACGGGAAGCGGAAGGATGACGCCAGCATGAAGGTGACAGCGGAAGGATCCAGGTCCAAGAAGACAAAGAAGTCTTAGGATTAATTTTGTTTAATTTCACCTCTACTTCCTTTCTGTAATAATGTTTGGAGATTGAATATTAGTATTATCAAGTGCAAATTGGAACAGTGTTTGCGATCTAGTACTAGCATAAGTACTACGTTTGTCATTTCATCTTCCATTGCAACACAATAAAACCTCTTGTATTACCAAGGAAGGTGAAATTACTTCCTCCCCTTAATTTCTGCATGCGTTCGAGAAAGAAGGGTGCCAATACAAAGAAACCTATGTTAATTCTGTTCAGGTAATTAATACTGAAAGGAAGAAACCTGGGAACCCGCATGTATTCTTTAATTACCAATATCAATCATTATAAGTGAAATACGGATTAGTAGTATATCAAAGTCCATGGATAAAAAATAACATATGTACAGTCCATGTAAATCATCGCGCGGAATTTCCGTGGCATTGATTTGAAATTATTTAATGTCACGTTGATTTGAAAACTCAACTGTGCCCAACGTGCCACGTGCTCTCCCCTATCCCCTGGCTGTCACCACGACACGTCAAAAATGATGCGTCGCCTACAAAATCAAGCAAGCAAGAAACATTGGTCTATATACGCTAGAAGAATCCAGCAGACACACAAACATCAGAATCATAGCCCTAGCTAGCCTCGGTCCCATCGATGCTTACTAGCGAGGCACCTGTGACTACATCAGCATTAAGGTGCACCTACATCTTGTGGATTGCCCACAAGAAATAGAAAATTGATTTTCCCTCTCTCCTCTCTCTTCCATTTTATATTTTGAAAATTGTGAGGCTCTTTGTATTGCTTTTTATAATTTGAAATTTGTGAGGTTGTTTATGAATCCGTTTTGCTTTCTAGAATTGTTTTCAAAACACAGTCAAATTTCAAGGCATGCATATCCTTAGCAAGAAGTTGAATCTTGCCAAACTCTCCCTCGTTCTTGATACATTGACTGCCTGGTGGGTCAACTGAACAGATTTTTGCAAGGTGTGAAGTTAATTTCGAGACACATCCAAAATTTTGAAACAAAGTGAGTCATAGCCTCTTTGATTGTTTTCAAAACACGGTCAAATTTCTAGGCATGCATATTCTTAGAAATAATTTGAATTATTCCAAACTCTCACTCGTCCTCAATACATTGACTTCCTAGTGGGTCCAGTGAATAGATTTTCGCAAGGTGTGAAGTTAATTTCGAAACGCACGCAAAATTTCAAAACACAGTTAGCCATAGCCACTTTGATTGTTTTCAGAACACGGTCAAATTTATAGGCATGCATATTTCTAGCAATAAATTGAATCATTGCAAACTCTTACTCATTCTTGATACATTGACTGCCTGGTAGTCCACTGAACAGATTATCGCAAGGTGTGAAGTTAATTTTGAGACATAGCCAAACTTTCAAAAACAGTGAGTCATAGTCTCTTTGATTGTTTTCAAAACAAGGTCAATCTTTCGAGGCATGCATATTCTTAACAAGAAGTTGAATCTTGCCAAACAACTCTTACTCGTTCTCGATACATTGACTGTCTGGTGGGTCCACTGAAAATATTATCTCAAGGGGTGAAGTTAATTTCGAAACACATCCAAAATTTAAAAACACGAAGAGACATAGTCTCTTTGTTTATTTTCAAAACATTGTCAAATTTCTAGGCATGCATATTCTTAGCAATAAGTTGAATCATTCAAAACTTCACTTGTTCTCGATACATTGACTACCTAGTGGGTCCAGTGAACAAATTTTCGCAAGGTGTGAAGTTAATTTCGAAACGCACGCAAAATTTCAAAATGCAGTGAGCCATAGCCACTTTGATTGTTTTCAAAACACGGTCAAATTTCTAGGCATGCATATTCTTAGGAAGAAGTTGAATCTTTCCAAACTCTCACTCGTCTCCATACATTGAAATCCTAGTGGTGGGCCCACTGAACAGATTTTTGCAAGGTGTGAAGTTAATTTGAAAACACGGGCAAAATTTCAAAACATGGTGAGTCATAGTCTCTTTGATTATTTTGAAAACACGGTCAAATTTCTAGGCATGCATATTTTTAGCAAGAAGTTGAATCTTTCCAAACTCTCACTTGTTCTTGATACATTGACTGCCTGGTGGGTCCACTGAATAGATTTTTGCAAGGTGTGAAGTTAATTTCGAAAAACAGCCAAAATTTTGAAACACGGTGAGTCATAGCCTTTTTTGATTGTTTTCAAAACACGGTCAAATTTCTAGGCATGCATATTCTTAGAAATAAGATGAATCATTCCAAACTCTCAGTCGTCCTCGATACATTGACTGCCTGGTGGGTCCAGTGAAAACATTTTCGCAAGGTGTGGAGTTAATTTCGAAACACACGCAAAATTTCAAAACGCGGTGAGCCATAGCCTCTTCGATTGTTTTCAAAACATGGTCAAATTTCTAGGCATGCATATTCTTAGCAATAAGTTGAATCATTCCAAACTCTCACTTGTTTTTGATACATTGACTGCCTAGTGGGTCCAGTGAACAAATTTTCGCAAGGTGTGAAGTTAATTTCGAAACGCACGCAAAATTTCAAAACGCGGTGAGCCATAGCCACTTTGATTGTTTTCAAAACACGGTCAAATTCTAGGCATGCATATTCTTAGCAATAAGTTGAATCATTCCAAACTCTCACTCGTTCTCGATACATTGACTACCTGGTAGGTCCACTGAAGAGACTATCGCAAGGTGTGAAGTTAATTTCGAAACACAGCCAATCTTTAAAAACACGATGAGTCATAGTCTCTTTGATTGTTTTCAAAACATGGTCAAACTTTTGAACCATGCATATTCTAAGCAAGAAGTTGAATCTTGCCAAACAACTCTCACTCGTTCTCGATACATTAAATGCCTGGTAGTGGGTCCACTGAAAATATTATCGCAAGGTGTGAAGTTAATTTCAAAACACAGCCAAAATTTCAAAACACGGTGAGTCATAGTCTCTTTGTTTGTTTTCAAAACACGGTCAAATTTCTAGGCATGCATATTCTTAGGAAGAAGTTGAATCTTTCCAAACTCTCAATCATCTCCATACATTAACTGCCTGGTGGTGGGCCCACTGAACAAATTTTTGCAAGCTGTGAAGTTAATTTCAAAACACGGGCAAAATTTCAAAACAAGGTGAGTCATAGTCTCTTTGATTATTTTGAAAACACGGTCAAATTTCTAGGCATGCATATTCTTAGCAAGAAGTTGAATCTTTCCAAACTCTCACTTGTTCTTGATACATTGACTGCCTGGTGGGTCCACTGAACAGATTTTCGCAAGGTGTGAAGTTAATTTCGAAACACAGCCAAAATTTTGAAACACGGTGACTCATAGCCTTTTTTGATTGTTTTCAAAACACGGTCAAATTTCTAGGTATGCATATTCTTAGAAATAAGATGAATCATTCCAAACTCTCAGTCGTCCTCGATACATTGACTGCCTGGTGGGTCTAGTGAACACATTTTCGCAAGGTGTGGAGTTAATTTCGAAACACACGCAAAATTTTCAAAACGCGGTGAGCCATAGCCTCTTCGATTGTTTTCAAAACACGGTCAAATTTCTAGGCACGCATATTCTTAGAAATAATTTGAATCATTCCAAACTCTCACTTGTTCTCGATACATTGACTGCCTGGTAGGTCCACTAAATAGATTATAGAAAGGTGTGAAGTTAATTTCGAAACACATGCAAAATTTGAAAACACGGTGAGCCATAGCCACTTTGATTGTTTTCAAAACACGGTCGAATTTCTAGGCATGCATATTCTTAGCAATAAGTTGAATCATTCCAAACTCTCACTCGTTCTCGATACATTGACTACCTGGTAGGTCCACTGAACAGATTATTGCAAGGTGTGAAGTTAATTTCGAAACACAGCCAAACTTTAAAAACACGATGAGTCATAGTCTCTTTGATTGTTTTCAAAACATGGTCAAACATTTGAGGCATGCATATTCTTAGCAAGAAGTTGAATCTTGCCAAACAACACTCACTCGTTCTTGATACATTGACTGCCTGGTAGTGGGTCCACTAAAAATATTATTGCAAGGTGTGAAGTTAATTTTGAAACACAGCCAAAATTTCAAAACACGGTGAGTCATAGTCTCTTTTTTTGTTTTCAAAACACGGTAAAATTTCTAGGCATGCATATTCTTAGGAAGAAGTTGAATCTTTCCAAACTCTCACTCGTCTCCATACATTGACTCCCTAGTGGTGGGCCCACTGAACAGATTTTTGCAAGGTGTGACGTTAATTTCGAAACACAACCAAAATTTTGAAACACGGTGAGTCGTAGCATCTTTGATTGTTTTCAAAACACGGTCAAATTTCTAGGCATGCATATTCTTAGGAAGAAGTTGAATGTTTCCAAACTCTCACTCGTCTCCATACATTGACTGCCTGGTCCTGGGTCCACTGAACAGATTTTTGCAAGGTGTGAAGTTAATTTCAAAACACAGGCAAAATTTCAAAACATGGTGAGTCATAGTCTCTTTGATTATTTTCAAAACACGGTCAAATTTCTAGGCATGCATATTCTTAGCAAGAAGTTGAATCTTTCCAAACTCTCACGTGTTCTTGATACATTGACTGCCTGGTGGGTCCACTGAACAGATTTTCGCAAGGTGTGAAGTTAATTTCGAAACACAACCAAAATTTTGAAACACGGTGAGTCATAGCCTTGATTGTTTTCAAAACACGATCAAATTTCTAGGCATGCATATTCTTGGAAATAAGATGAATCATTCCAAACTCTCAGTCGTTCTCGATACATTGACTGCCTGGTGGGTCCAGTGAACAAATTTTCGCAAGGTGTGGAGTTAATTTCAAAACACACGCAAAATATCAAAACGCGGTGAGCCATAGCCACTTTGATTGTTTTGAAAACACGGTCTAATGTCTAGGCATGCATATTCTTAGCAATAAGTTGAATCATTCCAAACTCTCACTCGTTCTCGATACATTGACTACCCGGTGGGTCCAGTTGATACATTGCAAATGTATCTATAATTTTTGATGTTCCATGCTTGGTTTTATCCACTTTCTTGTGTTTTGTTCCAACTTTGGAGTACTTTTCATATGATTTCTTGGACTAACCTATTAACAAGAGCCACAGTGCCAGCTGCCTATTTTCTGCTGTTTTTGGTTCCAGGAAAGTCAAAAAATGAATATTGTCAGAATTGGACGGGACAAAAGCCAAAGTGCCTATTTTTCCGGAAGGGATCAAGTGCCAGAATACGAGATGGAGAGGGACCAGGGGGCACCACACCACCTGGTGGTGCGGCCCAGCCTGGCATGCGCCAGGGGGTGGTGAGGCCAGCCCTGGCACCCCCTCGGCCTCCCCTTCCGCCTATATATTGCCTTCGGGATGAAAACCCTAAGTACCCGATCAAAAATCCACGAAAGAGTCTATACCTGCCGTCATCTCCATCCCTAGATCGGGAGGGATCTGAAGCTCTTCCCGGCACCCTGCCGGAGAGGGGAATTCACCCTGGAGGCCTTCTTCATCACCATGCAAGCCTCCGGTATGATGCGTGAGTAGTTCATCCTTGGACTACGGATCCATGTAGTAGCTAGATGGCTGGTTCTCCTCCTTTGTGCTTTCATGTTTAGATCTTGTGAGATCCGTTCATGATCAAGATCATCTATTTGTAATTCATACATGTTGTGTTTGCGGGGATCCGGTTGATATTGAGATGCTATTTCAAATTGATTATTGATTCTATCATGTCTTTGTTATTTGAGATCTTGCATGCTTTCCGTTGTTAGTAGCTATCTTGGCCAAGTAGATGCTAGCAACTCCAAGAGTTAGTATTTATGCTCGATAGTGGGTTCATGCCTCTGGTAATCTGGGGAAGTGACATAAATCTCTAAGGTACTAGATGTGCTGTTGCTACTAGGGAGAAAACAACAATCCTTTGTTCATAGAACAATAGTATTGTTTACTTTACACGCAGTTCGTAAAGCAATAATCTGTTGCTTGCAACTTAATACTGGAGGGGGGTCGGATGATAACCTGAAGGTGGATTATTAGTCATAGATGCAGTTGGATGGTGGTTTATGTATTATGTTGTAATGCCCAATCAAGTCTCAGAGGAGTTATTGCTTTCTCGGTGTTTGTCAATTGCCCCGCTGTAATTTGTTCACCCAGCATGTTATCTATCTAAGGAGAGCCACCTCTAGTGAACTATGGATCCCGGTCCTTTTCTGTACATACAATCTATAAACTGTTTCCGCTTTTTGTTTACTTTCTGAAAACTATTGCTTCTTTCCATTCGATACGTTTAATCCTTTGTTTTCCGCAAAACACGGTGAGATTGACAACCTCATCGCAAGTTGGGGACAAAGTTCTGTGGTTGTGTTGTGCGGGTCTCCACGTTGCTACTAGCACCGGTAGTGCGCCCTGCCAAAGCTCAGCTAGTAACATCTTTGGGGTGTTTCCTTGCTCCTACTGGTTCGATTAAACCTTGGTTTCATAACTGAGGGAAAACTTACTGTTGTGCTCATCAAACCTTCCTCTTGGGGTTCCCAACGAGCTCTACGCTGAAAGTCGAGCGCATCAAGATCTTTTATGGCGCCGTTGCCGGGGAGTAAAGGACATCTTCACACGGGGAGTCCCTCATAACCAATCTCTTTACTTTGTTGTTTTTGTTTTGCTTAGTTTTCTTTTTTGCTTTGTTTGCTTGTTTTGTTCTTCAAAAACACAAAAAAAATTAGTTTTACTTGCTTGCTTTCTTATTTAAAAACACAAAAAAAATTAAGTCTCCTTTAGTAGTCACCTCTCCTTAGCTCACCATGTTGATCCCTACATTCATCCTGAAAGACCTTCCAATTGGTAGTGGTTCTATAATTGGGAAATATAACATTGAAAAATTCTTTAATCATGTTAGTAAGCATGAAGATACTGAGGATAGGTCCCTTGTAGAACTTGCTCCAAACTCTGAGATTGTTGTAGCCTCTTTAATTCACATGTTAGAAGCTAGGTTTGTTAACCTCAACCCCTTAATGCAAGTAATGTTTCTTAAGCTTAAAGAAATTGAGGATCCTAAAAAGAGGGATTTTATTCTAGAAACTTTGTTTAAGGAGTTCTATGATGTTGTTAAGGAAGCTAGAAAAGTTTTTGAACGTTTCAATATGCTAGGATCATGTGTAGATGTTGTTGGTACACGAGAAAAGATGAACAAAACCGAACCTAATGGGGAGGAACCTAAGATACCAATACCCTTTAAACTAGTAGCAATACATGATGCCATAGAAAAGAATCTTGATTGGATTGTTCCTGTAAACCCTTTTGATGAGAATAGTGAACATAAGAGTATTGAGAGAGGATCCTCTAGAACTTACTTGGATGATATACCTTGCCTTGTTGAAAATATTTCTGGTATTGATCCTAATGCTTCTTCATTTGAGAATACTTGATCCTTTTTCTTTGCTTCTTATGCCTAACTTAAAGGCGTTAAAGAAAAGTACTTATTGGGAGATAACCCAAAAGTTTTAGATGAGTCTTGGAAGTTATTACCTCTGTAATAACCGCTCCTTATCCTTTTTATTTGCTTTTTGTGCCAAGATTAACCTCTAATGAGAGAGAAGTAATGATTAGGAAAGTTGCTATCCCGAAACATATTTCTGTGCTTCACCGTAAACATTCGTGAGAGAGCTCTGTATGTTGGATTGAGCTGTAATTTTTCTTGCTTCTGCCCCAGGTTTTTATCTAACTTCCGTTAGTTCAACACGTTTTTATTTTAGCAATAGAAGGTCTTCGAAAAAATTCGTCTTTACCTGCTGGTCTGTTTTGACAGATTTCTGCCATTTTCTGCATTTGCTTCTTCTTGGTTCCTTCTTGAGTTCTTTTGGGGAATTGAGCTTTTTGAGGGAAGTGCTATAGTAGCTAGTGTTCTAATGGAAGTTTATTTGGTGTTAGAACTGAACCTTGAGACTTATTTATCTTAAGTGCACTAATGTTGCTAATGACATTGTGTGAAGTTTTGTATGAAGGAAAATTTTCAGGTGTATGGAAGGAATGAGTAATGAGATGAAGGATGGACTAAAGCTCAAGCTTGGGGATGCCACGCGTGTCACCCCAATAAATATCCAATAAGTACAAGCGTCAAAGCTTGGGGATGCCCAAGGCATCCCCTTCTTCATCAATAAAAATCCCAGGTTTCTTCCAAACGCTTCATTTTTATTGTTTCATGCACAGTTGTGTTGTTCTTGGAGCGTCTTCTTTTTCGTTTTTGTTTTGGTTTTTAGTTTACTTGGTTTGCTTAGTTTTCTGAATAAATTGGTTGGACCCCCTCTTTCATACATTTGGTTTGCAAATAGTTTGGTTTGGTTTGGAAAAGAGTAGGAAAGTTCATACTTATGTGGTAAAAAGAGCTTGTTTTTGACTGTGGCTATGCTTTTTCATGCCATGCTTGATATTGTTTTGGCTTTATGCTTAGTATTCTTTTCTTTAGCATGACTTGTTATAAACAATTGAGATTGCTTAATGTGCCTTGGATGAATCATGCGTTGTTTTAGCATATTAAAGCATAGTATAGTGGTATTCTCCTTTGATGCTTTATTTGGGTTGACTTGGTGCATGCGCACACCATGTTATGACTTTCTCAAAGTCACCATAGCCTTTAGTATCCTTTAGTTTTCAACTTGTAGTATCACTTTATGATTTGATCAATGATGTTTTGTCGCTCTGCATGATTATGGCCATTATTGCTCTCTTAGTTTGTCGCTCCCAGTCTTTTGCTAGCCTCCACAACAAAGTATGAGTTCCACTCATGCATCCAACTCCCTAAACCAAGTTATTCCAAAGAGTCCACCATACCTACCTACTAGCTTATGCTATTCCAAGTATATTCATGCTTTTGTTTACCTTCCACTTGTTATGAGAAAACTAGTGATTAAAGCTCTCACGAACTTGATGGCACACTTTACTTTTTGCCTCTAATAAACTTGAACCGTTGGGTCCTTCTTTGTTGCGTATATGCTTGCGCTTATAAGTTGAAATTAGCAGAACCATGTTTCATGGGGAACGCTTTCAACATTGCACTTGTACTTTGTATCCCATTGATATCATGTTCTTTTGCTTACGGATCCCGGCGGTGTGAAATAAAAGTGGAACTTGTAAGATCATGGAGTTTGTATGTGTGTTAGAGAAACGCCCGGGCCGCTAGCCTAAGCCATGCCTAATCATGGTGGAAACTTGCAGCATCACCATAATGAGCACTCTATGAAGCATCCTCAATAAAATCCTATGCAAATAGCAAATAAAAAGATCGCTGAGATGCTCATTATCTGCTTGCCTTGTCATTTTGATTATGGGAAAGCTCCCGTATCATGTGCAAGGGGTACCCCGTTGGCGGTTCTTAATGATACACATATACTTACAATGACAAGAGCTTACTCGTGACTAAAGTTGAGTAGCATGAGGATCAGTCTTCGTAAGTAAGGGCATGAGATTTCAGTTTATAACTTGTCAAGCATATCCTCTTAGTTGTGTCACATTAACCTTAATCACCTTCAAGATGCTTATGATAGGGGCAATGAGAGCTGAAAACTACAAGTACCATAATTTTTGGAAGCTCTTTATGAGACTTTAATCCCTACTTCCTTTTACAAAGGCATTTCTTCCACCATTATATTGAGTCTCCACCTTCTATCTTTATGCACCTACTTTGAGAGCATAGTGGCCATTCTTAGTTCTATGTGCATTGTCCCAAGACTAGTTGATTGATGCATAACTTGTTATTGCTTGTTTTAGACTATTGTATCTAGTCACTCTTATGAACTTTGAAGGTGTCCTATGCATTTAAATTTGCTACTCTATTGAGGGACAAGTTGAATACTATTATTCTATGTTTTCTTTATGTGAAACAAACAAACGTCTTGCAAAGCATTGTTATTCATGAATATTTTGTTTGTGCCTTTTCATGTTGCATCATAGTTTCTTTGCTTATTGCTAGAACTTTGTCTTTCATGTTATGATTGAAGTACTATGAGCCCAGCTTTGAATGTTTTGCAAATACTTTGATCAAGTCTTTGATGGTGCATGTCACCTCAAAAATTATTCTTTCTTTTTATCACTTACCTACTCGAGGACGAGCAGGAGTTAAGCTTGGGGATGTTGATACATTGCAAATGTATCTATAATTTTTGATGTTCCATGCTTGGTTTTATCCACTTTCTTGTGTTTTGTTCCAACTTTGGAGTACTTTTCATATGATTTCTTGGACTAACCTATTAACAAGAGCCACAGTGCCAGCTGCCTGTTTTCTGCTGTTTTTGGTTCCAGGAAAGTCAAAAAATGAATATTGTCAGAATTGGACGGGACAAAAGCCAAAGTGCCTATTTTTCCGGAAGGGATCAAGTGCCAGAATACGAGATGGAGAGGGACCAGGGGGCACCACACCACCTGGTGGTGCGGCCCAGCCTGGCATGCGCCAGGGGGTGGTGAGGCCAGCCCTGGCACCCCCTCGGCCTCCCCTTCCGCCTATATATTGCCTTCGGGATGAAAACCCTAAGTACCCGATCAAAAATCCACGAAAGAGTCTATACCTGCCGTCATCTCCATCCCTAGATCGGGAGGGATCTGAAGCTCTTCCCGGCACCCTGCCGGAGAGGGGAATTCACCCTGGAGGCCTTCTTCATCACCATGCAAGCCTCCGGTATGATGCGTGAGTAGTTCATCCTTGGACTACGGATCCATGTAGTAGCTAGATGGCTGGTTCTCCTCCTTTGTGCTTTCATGTTTAGATCTTGTGAGATCCGTTCATGATCAAGATCATCTATTTGTAATTCATACATGTTGTGTTTGCGGGGATCCGGTTGATATTGAGATGCTATTTCAGATTGATTATTGATTCTATCATGTCTTTGTTATTTGAGATCTTGCATGCTTTCCGTTGTTAGTAGCTATCTTGGCCAAGTAGATGCTAGCAACTCCAAGAGTTAGTATTTATGCTCGATAGTGGGTTCATGCCTCTGGTAATCTGGGGAAGTGACATAAATCTCTAAGGTACTAGATGTGCTGTTGCTACTAGGGAGAAAACAACAATCCTTTGTTCATAGAACAATAGTATTGTTTACTTTACACGCAGTTCGTAAAGCAATAATCTGTTGCTTGCAACTTAATACTGGAGGGGGGTCGGATGATAACCTGAAGGTGGATTATTAGTCATAGATGCAGTTGGATGGTGGTCTATGTATTATGTTGTAATGCCCAATCAAGTCTCAAAGGAGTCAAGATGATTAGTATATGCATGTTTTGCTTTCTCGGTGTTTGTCAATTGCCCCGCTGTAATTTGTTCACCCAGCATGTTATCTATCTAAGGAGAGCCACCTCTAGTGAACTATGGATCCCGGTCCTTTATTTTACATACAATATACAATCTTTTACTACTTTGTGTTTACTTACTACAAACTTTTACTTCTTTCCATTCGATACGTTTAATCCTTTGTTTTCCGCAAAACACGGTGAGATTGACAACCTCATCGCAAGTTGGGGACAAAGTTTTGTGGTTGTGTTGTGCAGGTCTCCACGTTGCTACTAGCACCGGTAGTGCGCCCTGCCAAAGTTCAGCTAGTAACACCTTTGGGGTGTTTCCTTGCTCCTACTCGTTCGATTAAACCCTGGTTTCATAACTGAGGGAAAACTTACTGCTGTGCTCATCATACCTTCCTCTTGGAGTTCCCAACGAGCTCTATGTCAAAAGTCGAGCGCATCACCAGTGAACAGATTTTCGCAAGGTGTGAAGTTAATTTCGAAATGCACGCAAAATTTCAAAACGCGGTGAGCCATAACTACTTTGACTGTTTTCAAAACACGGTCAAATTTCTAGGCATGCATATTCTTAGCAATAAGTTGAATCATTCCAAACTCTCACGCGTTCTCGATACATTGACTACCTGGTAGGTCCAATGAACAGATTATCGCAAGGTGTGAAGTTAATTTCGAAACACAGCCAAACTTTAAAAACACGGTGAGTCATAGACTCTTTGATTGTTTTCAAAACATGGTCAAACTTTCGAGGCATGCATATTCTTAGCAAGAAGTTGAATCTTGCCAAACAACTCTCACTCGTTCTCGATACATTGACTGCCTGGTAGTGGGTCCACTAAAAATATTATCGCAAGGTGTGAAGTTAATTTCGAAACACAGCCAAAATTTCAAAACACGGTGCGTCATAGTCTCTTTGTTTGTTTTCAAAACACGGTCAAATTTCTAGGCGTGCATATTCTTAGGAAGAAGTTGAATCTTTCACAACTCTCACTCGTATCCATACATTGACTGCCTGGTGGTGGGTCCACTGAACAGATTTTTGCAAGGTGGGAAGTTAATTTCAAAACACGGGCAAAATTTCAAAACATGGTGAGTCATAGTCTCTTTGATTATTTTCAAAACACGTCAAATTTCTAGGCATGCATATTCTTAGCAAGAAGTTGAATCTTTCCAAACTATCACTTATTCTTGATACATTGACTGCCTGGTGGGTCCACTGAACAGATTTTCACAAGGTGTGAAGTTAATTTCGAAACACAGCCAAAATTTTGAAACACGGTGAGTCATAGCCTTTTTTGATTGTTTTCAAAACATGGTAAAATTTCTAGGCATACATATTCTTAGAAATAAGATGAATCATTCCAAACTCCCAGTCGTTCTCGACACATTGACTGCCTGGTGGGTCCAGTGAACAAATTTTCGCAAGGTGTGGAGTTAATTTCAAAATACACGCAAAATTTCAAAACGTGGTGAGCCATAGCCACTTTGATTATTTTCAAAACACGGTCAAATTTCTAGGCATTCATATTCTTAGCAATAAGTTGAATCATTCCAAACTCTCACTCGTTCTTGATACTGTGACTGCCTGGTAGGTCCACTGAACAGATTATCGCAAGGTGTGAAGTTAATTTCGAAAAGCACGCAAAATTTGAAAACGCGGTGAGCCATAGCTACTTTGATTGTTTTGAAAACACGGTAAAATTTCTAGGCATGCATATTCTTAGCAATAAGTTGAATCATTCCAAACTCTCACTCGTTCTAGATACATTGACTACCTGGTAGGTCTAGTGAACAAATTATCGCAAGGTGTGAAGTTAATTTCGAAACACAGCCAAACTTTAAAACCACGGTGAGTCATAGTCTCTTTGATTGTTTTCAAAACATGGTCAAACTTTTGAGGCATGCATATTCTTAGCAAGAAGTTGAATCTTGCCAAACAACTCTCACTCGTTCTCGATACTTTAAAACCCCAAGTATTATTTTCAAGCTTTACTTCCTTTACTTTACCCAAAGTCCTTTACTTGTTTTGAAGGTAGCATAAAGAGTATAAAACTTGGCCTATTTAGATAAACTTTAGATGTCATTCTATGGCATGGGATTGATCCCATCTTCCACCTTAGTGAACACTCTTAACTTAGTAGTTTAGAGTAGATAGAAACTTGAGTCACTTTAGATGGGAACACTTGGTGAAAATGAATTATGAAAACCTTGGAATGATGAGTCATTCTATTGACATGTTTTGACAGGTGTTGAGAAACACAAATGGTTTATGATGATGAAAATGTTAAGGCATGAGCCTTAACCCTTTTACAAAACTGATGGTTGGATTCGGATGCGATACCATTCCAAATTTACCGTACAACCACAATACCTGAATTGGGTAAGGCTTAGCCAGAAGTTTATATGCATTAGTATTAGTTCCCTCATGGGAGAGGTTTGAGCTGAGGCTACCTCTCAGTGTTGTCCACCTATGCAGTGCCTAAGATGACAGATGGTCATGGTTGGGAGGCCATGCTCATAGGAGAGGTGCTTATACTAAGGTGTGTAAAGGAAATGTTATGTTTGATTATCTGCATACTAAGTATGATGATTCAGGGTTATCCTGACAGATGTATCGAATCTTGTGGTGAAAGTGTACTACCTCTGAAGAGTGTCAAACTATTCGAATAGCCGCGTCCGCGGTTATGGACAGTTGGAATGGCCATACTGTTTCGTTGTCAGATGTTTTCAAAATAACTTATGAAAGGATTGATGAATCTTGACTTGACCACAACAGGGTTGTGTTTATGCCACTAGCTTCCCAAATTAAGTGAATCTTGAACTTTATTTTATCTTTCTTTGCTTCAGAACTCAGCTTAGGTTTCAAACTTAACTTTATAGTTAAACTTAAAGTTAGCACTTTAACTTAGAACTATACTGCTTGTTAGTGGTAGTTTGCGAGTACTTAAAGAGTACTCATGGATTTTGTCCCTGGCTATTCTCGTGGCCAGACTATGAAGGAGACTACCAAGATGATGGCAGCAGGATGGCTATGATAACTAGGACTATCTGCCTTCGTCAACATTGCCTGTGCCCCTGAAGATGGACCCCACCGCTACGCTTATCTTTTATTCCGATGCTTGTTGTATTAAGACTGGATCATGAGATCCTTATTTGTGTAAGACCTTATGTATGGTTTGTAATGGATGATGTACTGTGATATCCAATCTGTTATGTCTTGGAAAAATGGTAATCCTGGGATTGCGATGAATGACATAACAGGCATCTAGGATTAAAAATCTGGGTGTTGACAAGTTGGTATTAGAGCCAACCTGACCATATGAGACCCTAGTTAGAATGGACGTCCAAACAAAAACTTAGTTTCAAAACCAAAGTGAGTATTTATGAAAAACTATTTCCTCTCTTATCCTTGGGAACTCATTCTTTCTCAAAAATTCATGTTCCTCAAAATCCTTACATTAGAACTTAAAATTTGACACACTTGATCACTTCACTAATCTCCTCATCCTTAATTCTTGTAGATGGAGACTCAGTTCAGCAAGTTCTACCAGTTGGGAAATGGAGGTCAACTGATCTTCGAGAGGGATCTGGATTCACTGTCGGAGTTACTGGGACGCCCACATCTGGAGTTTCTTGGAGCTCAACTTCCAGGACCCCCAGGAGGAGATTTAAAGTGGCTAGTCACCGCTGATCTTAGAGGAAGCATAGAAGCACCAACGTCCGGGAGAATCTAGTTCTCCGTGAGAGAGAACAACTGGCTAGATGGATTAGCCAGGGCAATGCATGAAGCTCTCGCACGTCTATGTGCCCTTAGTGTCAACCAAATCCAAGGAACCCGTTTTGCTCACTATGCAAGATGTGACTTCATGGGAATGCCGATGGAGATGCCCAGTCACCCAGAGCTGAAGCGCCAAGTAGAGAACCTTGATTTCCTACTGTACGATCGTCAGAAGGATTTGGACAATGCTAGGGAGTTTGCCAACCACAACCGTGCCATTGCCGCCCAGAAGGCCTAGACTTTCTCACTGCTAGTCAAGGATCGTCAGTCTCTTCGCCTCTAGCGCGAGAAGAAGGATCGCACCATCGCCCGTCTTCGGAAGAAGTTGGCCGACCTCGAGAAGACCGTCAAGGAGCAGGAAGCTCAGCTTGCAGCAAAGGAGGAAGAAGAGGAGGGTGAAGACATCCAGGGAGATATGGATTCTTACCTCAGCAATAATGATGACTTTCTAGAGGAGGATGCTGTGGACTTCTACACTGATGATGAGGACTCCGACTTCATCAACGATGAGTAGATGCACTAGAGCACTATCGTAGCATGAGATGTATGAGTCCCACTGTATCGTAGCTTGCAGAATGGTTCTTCAAACCATCTGTTTTGCTTTGTTGTTGTGGTGTGTGTTTGTATCATGTGCATGTTTGAGTGAATGAAATGGAGTAGTTGCAAAACCTGAGTCAAACTCAAAGTTTTAGCTTTGAAACCAAAACCATGAACCTTAGAACTTCCCTCTTACCCCCCTTATCTATCTCAATCTTCAGATGACTCGTGGAAACCAAGGAGGGAGCGGCTCGTCGCAAGACCCAATGCTGCAGATCTTGCAGAATCTCATCGCAGACAGAGAAGCAAGCAGGGCAGAACGCCAGGCTAATCTAGCAACACTGCAACAGATCACCCAGATGGCTCTCAACAACCAAGGGCATGGAAACCAGGATCACCATGGATCCAAACTCAAAAACTTTCAGAATACCAATCCCCCAATCTTCAAACAAGCTGAAAACCCACTAGATGATGATGACTGGTTACAGACAATGGAAAACAACTTAGAAGTTGCAGGAGTTGATGACAACGAGAAAGTTCTCTTCGCCACCCACTACCTGGCAGGAGATGCAAGAGCTTGGTGGACTAGTATCCGTAACATGAACCATGGTCAAGTGATGACATGGGAAGCCTTCAAAATCAAGTTCAGCCGCACCCACGTGCCGCAGGGCTTAGTCACCAGAATGAGGGATGAATTCAGAGAATTTAAGCAAGGCAGAATGACTGTGGTAGAGTACCGTGATAGATTCATGTCGCTTGCCAGATACGCCCCTGATGAGATCAACACGGAGGCCAAGAAGAAGGAGAGATTCTTGAACGGACTGCATGATGAGGTGCAAACTGTCCTCGTCAACATCTGTTTCCAGGATCTCGAAGAGCTAGTCGACTCTGCCATTTAGATGGAAGGGAAGATTAACCAGGCAAACAACAACCGCAAACGTCGTATGATGCAGCAATCTGGATCCAGCAGTCACCAGAAGTACCGTCCCAACCCCTCACTAGGATATGCACCAAGGAACAATCAACCCCCAATGTCTCGCCCAAGCTACCCCAACCGTAGCGGAGGCAATGTGAAGTCCGGAGGAAACAACCACAACTCCGGCAATGCCAACAACTTCAACCGTGCACCTCCCAAGAGCAACAACAACAACAACACTGCACCCAGAACTAGCAGCAATGCTGTGCCTGTCGCAGCAAAGGACAAGTCCCAGTTCACTTGTTTCGAGTGTGGAGTGAAGGGTCACTATTCCAATGAGTGTCCCAAGAAGACTGCCGCCACTGCCAATGTGAATGCCCCAGCTCAGCAGCAGCGTCGTGTTCAACCAGGGAGAAGGTTTGCCCCAGGGAACCCTCACAACCGCAACAACCCTCTCTTCCACATGAACGCCGAAGAAGCCCAAGAAGCGCCAGATGTAGTGCTAGGTATGTTTTCTGTCAACTCAGTTTTAGCAAGGGTGTTGTTTGATTTGGGAGCATCGCATTCATTTTTCACTGAAGAATTTGCATGCACTAGTAAGATTCACCCAACCAACTTGAAGCATGTCATGCTAGTTCAAATCCCCGGTTCAACAACCATAGCTAGAAATTTTTGCAAAGCTGTACCTATCAAGATACATGGGATAGATTTTTATGCCAACCTAATCGTACTTGGAACAAAAGGATTGGAAGTAGTACTAGGTATGGACTGGATGTCAAGGCATAAAGGAATGATAGACTGTGCTAAGAAAGCCATCACCATGACCAGTAGCTCTGGAGTCATAGTAGAGCATATCTATGAAACCTTACCTCGCCAGTTCAAGTGCAACAAGAGCCTAGCCCTACCCACCATAGACCAAGTCAGAGTAGTCTGTGAATACCCCGACGTATTCCCAGATGAATTGCCAGGTATGTCCCCGGATAGGGATATTGAGTTCATTATCGAACTAATCCCCGGAACCGGACCCATAGACCAGAGACCCTATAGCATGAACCCCTCAGAGTTAGTGGAACTGAAGAAGCAATTGGATGCCATGTTAGCAAAAGGCTTGATTCAACCAAGCGCATCGCCATGGAGATCACCAGTGTTATTCGTCAACAAGAAAGATGGAGGCAACCGTTTGTGCACAGATTACATAAAGTTGCATGACGTCACCATCAAGAACAAGTACCCTTTGCCAAAAGATAGAGGATCTATTTGATCAGTTGACTGGAGCCCAGGTATTCTCAAAGATTGATCTTAGGACTGGTTATCACCAACTTAAGATTTGTGCAACGGATATTCCGAAGACCGCCTTTACTACTCGCTATGGTTTATATGAGTATACGGTTATGTATTTTGGATTAACTAATGCCCCTTCTTATTTCATGAATCTCATGAATAAGATCTTTATGAATTTCCTAGATAAGTTTGTAGTTGTGTTTATCGACGATATCCTTATCTACTCCAAGTCAGAAGAAGAGCATGAGCAACATCTGAGAATCATCCTAGAAACCCTGAGAGAGCATCGGTTGTATGCCAAGTTCCGCAAGTGTGAGTTTTGGCTGAAAGAAGTAGTATTCCTAGGACATATTGTGTCTGCCGGAGGAGTCTATGTTGATCACGCCAAGATCAAAGATGTCAAAAAATGGGAAGCCCCATCCACTCAAACCCAAGTCCGTGCATTTCTCGGATTAGCGGGATACTACCGCAAGTTCGTAGAAGGATTCTCGAGCATCGCCAGACCCATGACCCAATTGTTGAAGAAGGACAAGAAGTTTGAATGGACCAACAAGTGTGAAGCCAGTTTTCAAGAACTGAAGAAGAGATTGATATCAGCCCCAATATTGATCATGCCAGACATCAAGAAGCCGTTTGAGGTATATTGTGATGCATCCAAGATTGGTCTCGGATGTGTGTTGATGCAAGAAGGCAAAGTCATCACTTATCTGTCACGACAACTGAAGCAGCATGAGCAGAACTATCTGACCCATGATCTTGAGCTAGCCGTTGTAGTTTTGGCATTGAAGACATGGCGTCATTATCTGATGGGTAATCGCTATCAGATTTACTCAGATCACAAAAGCTTGAAGTATATTTTCACTCAGAAGGAGTTGAATATGAGGCAAAGGAGATGGATAGAGTTAATCAAGGATTATGACCTTGAAATTCACTATCACCCCGGTAAAGCCAATGTGGTAGCGGATGCTCTTAGCCGATTGCCTTGTAGGCTAAACACTATGATCAAAGGGAAGCAACCAAGTCTGTATGAAGAGTTAGAGCAGTTCAGAACTGAATTAGTTAGCAAAGGATTTTTTGCTAGCATTGAACTTCAACCCACTTTGATTAGCCAAATCAAGGAAGCCCAAAAGGGAATGAAAGTATCAACGGCATCAAATGTCGTATTGGTACAGGAAAGGTACCTGGATTCACTGAAGACGAAGAAGGAGTTCTATGGTACAAAGGACGTATCTGTGTGCCAGCAGATTCGGAGCTGAAGCAAGTCATCATGAAGGAAGCTCATGATACTCTTTATTCTATCCACCCCGAAGGAACGAAGATGTATCAAGATTTGAAAGAGCAATTTTGGTGGCATAAGATGAAGAGAGAAATCGGAAGCTACATCACCAAGTGTGACATCTGTCAAAGAGTCAAAGCAGAGCATCAGAGACCCGCAGGACTGTTGCAACCATTGCAGATTCCGGAATGGAAATGGGATTCCATCGGAATGGACTTTATCACCGGTTTGCCTACTTCCAGTAGGGGAAATGACTCAATCTGGGTCATAGTTGATAGACTGTCCAAGGTAGCTCACTTTATCCCTATCAAGACTACCTACCAGAGTTCGAAGCTAGCAGAACTCTATATTGCAAGGATTGTTAGTCTGCATGGAACCCCCAAGACCATAGTATCAGATCGAGGAACCCAGTTTACCTCGAGATTTTGGCAGAAAGTTCAGGAAGGATTGGGAACCAAATTGAACTTCAGCACAACTTATCACCCGCAAACCGATGGACAAACTGAGAGAGTCAACCAGATCCTAGAGGATATGTTAAGAGCTTGTGTGTTAGAGTACGGATCAAAATGGAAGACTGCTTGCCTTTCGCAGAATTCTCATATAACAATAGTTATCAAGCTAGTTTGCAAATGGCACCATTTGAATTCCTATACGAAAGGAAGTGTCGTACCCCTTTGAATTGGTCGCAAGTAGGAGAGAGTAAGATCTTTGGACCCGACATTCTCCGAGAAGCTGAAGAAAAGGTTCACAAAGTCCGTGAGCACCTCAAGACCGCCCAATCCAGAAAGAAGAGTTATGCTGACAAGAGAAGGAGAGACCTTGTTGGAGATATGCTCAAGAGGCAATAATAAAGTGGTTATTATTATATCTTTATGTTTATGATAAATGTTTACATCCCATGCTATAATTGTGTTAACCGGAAACATTAATACTTGTGTGTTTTGTAAACATAAAAGAGTCCCTAGTAAGCCTCTTGTTAAACTAGCTTGTTGATTAATGGATGATCATGGTTTCCTGATCATGGACATTGGATGTCGTTAATAACAAGGTCATATCATTAGGAGAATGATGTGATGGACACACACCCGTAGTAAGCATAGCATAAGATCAAGTCATTAAGTTTGTTTGCTATAAGCTTTAAAATACATAGTAACCTAATCCTTCGACCATGAGGTTATGTTAATCACCATCACCGGATGGGTACTTTGATGACATCAAACACCGCTTCGTAACTGGGTGGTCATAAAGGTGTCATTGGGTATTCTGAAAGTATGTGTTGAAGCGCATGGACCAAGATTGGGATTTGTCCATCCATATGACGGATAGATATGCTCTGGGCCCTCTCGGTGGAATGTCATCTAGTTAGCTTGCAAGCATGTGACTGGGTCACAAGGGATGACATATCACAGAACGAGTAAAGAGTACTTGTCAGTAACGAGGTGGAACTAGGTATGGAGATACCGACGATCAACCCTCGGATAAGTATAGTATCGCGTGACAAAGGGAATTGGTTTCGTATGTAAATGGTTCTATCGATCACGAAGTCATCGTTGAGTATGTGGGAGCCATTATGGATCTCCAGGTCCCGCTGATGGTTATTGATAGGAGATGTGTCTCTGTCATGTCTACATATTCACGAACCGTAGGGTGACACACTTAAGGTTCGAAGTTGTTTTAAGTAGATATGGAATGTGCGTTGGAGACCGAATGTTGTTCGGAGTCTCAGATTGGATCTGGGACATCACGAGGAGATCCGGAATTATCCGGAGAATAAGATTCATATATTGGGGATCATTTTCTGAGTTGGGAAATGTTCCGGAGTATTTGTATGAGGATTCTAGAAGGTTTCGGAATGTTCCGGAAGGTTCTAAACGATTACTTGGAGTTTGCTTGAAAACCAAGAAAGGATCAAGGAGTCCTTATGGGGCAAGACAAGGAGTCGTGGGGGAGGAGGACTCCTCCCCCCTCCCAATCCGCCGGCCAAGGGAGAGGGGAGTCCTACAAGGACTCCACCTCCCCATGGCGCCTCCCCCTTTAAATAGAGGGGTGGGGGTGCCACACCCCTGGCCCTCCTCCACTACTCCAATCCTAGCCGCCTCTCTCCTCCTCCTTTCTTCTGCATAGGCATAGGCGAAGCCCTGCAGAATTCTCTACTCCACCACCACCACCACGCCGTCGTGCTGCTGGGATTCCGTGGAGAAGATCTAATACCTCCGCTGCTCGCTGGAATGAGGAGAGGAAGGTCTGCTTCGACTCCGTACGTGTGACCGACTGCGGAAGCGCTGCCGGAACGCGGTACCGGAAGGATCGTCCACTCGATCTTGAGATCGGCAAGTGATTGACTACATCAACCACGATATCCAATCTCGTAACGCTTTCAGATCTGCAAGGGTTAGTACAGATCTATCTCGTTGCACATGTCTAATAGATTAGATCTTGGCTTTTATCTAGATTAGATCTGGGTTTTGTTCGTTCTTGCGGTAGAAATTTTTTGTTTTCCATGCTACGAACCCATCAGACCTGACTTTCAATGTCGCAGATTTTTGGATATCTCAAGGTTTCACCATTGAAAGGAACGCAACGCTTTAGTCTGAAAGGAAAGTTATCCCCCAGATATATCAGGCCATTCAAGGTTCTGAATCGTCGAGGAGAAGTATCGTATCAACTGGAACTACCTAAAGAGATGTTAGCCATCCACAATGTGTTCCATATATCGTTACTTCGCAAATGCATGGAAGTGTCAGAGAAGGCTGAAGTTTTCAAGAACATCGATCACAGAGCTATGGAGATCAACAATGACCTGACCTATCGTGAAATACCCATCCGTATCCTAGAAGAAGCTTACAGAACCACCAGGACCAGGAGTATCAAGTTTCTCAACATTCAATAGAGCAACCATACCGAAGACGAAGCCACTTGGGAGCGAGAAGATTACATTAGCACAGAGTTCCCAGATCTCATTAGTTCCTAGTTTTCTTTGTAAATCTCGGGATGATATTTTGTTTAAGGGGGTAAGGTTTGTAACATCCCAAAAACTTTAATCCAAGGTTATTAAGATCCAAATCATCAAAATGAGGGTTAACAAAAACTTTTCCAATTAAAATTATTAAAGCATTCATATGCGTGTGCATTTAAATAGGAGTTGTTTTGAATTGCCATGATTAAGTGATCCATTTCTTGAAAAATGATTCTTAGGTGAAATAAACATCATCTAGATCATTCCCAAACAAATCCCAAAGAAAAACAAATCAAAATGAATAAAAGAAGAGAATGGTCATTTGTGCCATTTTAATCAACATGCCTACTTGGGCTATTCCTAGTACTCAATTCTTAACAGATACAAATTTGGATATTTGCACCCCTTGCTAGTACATGTAATGATGTACCAAGGCCCACTTTGTGATCTGTCAAAAACTTTCAAACACTAATTTTAAATGACATTTGAAAATTGAATCTAGTGTAGGTATCAAGATCACCCTATTTCAAAAACCACTCAAATGAGCTTCATTTTCAAAACCCAAGCAACCACAGAGTCTCAAGCTTATAACTAACACACCCACCAAAAATCTTTTCAAAGTTTAAAACTAAATTTCTTGCGGCCATTTCCACAAACACTTGGCAGGCAGGAATTACACCTAGCAATAGCTCACTGTTTTCTACAGGGTTTTGCCACCCAATTGACCTCCATTTACTCCATCTGTCTCCATTTGATCTAAACAAAGCCTAAACACCCCATCCCCTATCCCCTAACAGCAGTGCCATGCCAACACCACAGCAGACCGCCCCTCTCTCTCTCGCCATGTCTATGAGCTAGCCCAGACCGCACCGCCACCCTCTGTCCCCTCCCCGAGCAGAGCCGAGCCGTGGACCACCCGTAGCGCGCCGCGCCCAGAGTGTCTGCGCCATGCCGAGCACGCGCCAGAGCGCCGCGCCCGACCAACGTGCACACGCTGCGCCTCGACCGCAGCCCGTGCTCACCGCGTCGCCACGACCCAGGGAACCACCCAGACATGCCCGTTCACCGCCATTTTAACCACAGCCACCGCACGCCGTGAAGACCGCCGCCTCTGCCGCTCAGAGCGTGAGCACCGCCCGATCGTTTGCCACCGCCCCTAGTCCCGCATTTAAGACATAGCGCACCGCCAGGAGTCCAGGCACCATCCCGTAACTCGAGCCACGCTGCTAGCACGCTGTGCAGCCCTCGCGGGAGTCGCCCACCCATCACTCCTGGTCGTCTCGTCGAGCTATAAATAGAGGCCACCCCCAGCCTGATTCTGCACACCACTCACCTCCCCTCTCGCCACTAATCATTCCCCACCTCTAGACGGAGCAGCTCGAGTATTGGTTCGCCAAAGTTTGGCCGGAGGAGCCCGCTGTAGAAGAGGAGAAGGCACCGTCGATTTCGTCCACCCAGGAGCTGCCTCGACCACCCCTAAGTTCGCCGTCGTCCACCAGTTCATTTGCCCGCCTCGTCGTCGTCGCTAGAGCCCTGGTACGCCCACTGAGCACCCCCACCGAGCTGCCAGGGTTAGACCTCGCCGGCGACCTGTCCGTCGTTGACGACGAGCCCTAGCCGTAGATCCTAGTTCTAATCTAACGACCCACATTGCCCCGTACCGCTTCGCGTGTAAAGAGCTGCTGACCGGTGGACCCCCCTGTCAGCTGTGCCCCGCGCCGTGGAATGTCACTGGGCCGGCCCGTTAGCTTTGCCGCGCGACCCATTTAATTCAAATTTGGATTTTTCTATTTTAGTTTGAACTTAGTTATGTCCCCTAGTTTGAAAATCATTTCAGAGAGATTTACAAATCTGAATGGAGTGATTCCAATTTTGCTAGAAAGCTACTGAAAAGATCTACCCAAACCCGTTGGATTTAATTCAATTAGAGTTAGAGATCTCTCCTAGTAAAAATAACAAGACAGAAGCTTTTGCACATTCAAACATTTTTATAAAATCAACCATGATAGCTTTTGAGTGGATTCCAACTCTCAAAAATCACATTTCACCATACCTATCTGAATATGTAATAATATTAGGGTTTACATGCAGTGACTTCGGACTAGTACCAAAATAATGCTATATAGGCATTTCTAGTCACTTTAAATCATTAAATAATGAACTTAAACCAAAGTAATTGTGATCCAACCCTTAAATCACATTCCCACATGTTAGAATATGTTGTGATGACATGTGCCCACATGATCCCATATTTTAGGTGGTGAATATTAAATCTTAGTTAATTTTTCATTGAGTAGAAATTACTTTTCTTAAATAAAAAGAATGGAACAAGTTAATGAAACTTGTGATGCTTTTGATGATAATAGATCATCAAATGTGTGCCTTAGAGTGCTAATTAGACTAGTTAAGTATTGTTTGGTGATTGTGTACTCCGTATGTATTTATAGACGATAGTACCGACCAAGCTTTCGAGGAGGAGGAGTTCTATCAAGAGGAGGAAGAAAACTTCAACCACTGCACTTCACAAGGCAAGCCACCATTAACAATGCAAGCTAACCCTTGCAATCTAGATAACCCAAGAAAAGACATTAGACATGCTTTGGTTATACCACTTTGACTATTATTTACCCCAAGTATGATTTTCAAGCTTTACTTCCTTTACTTTACCCAAAGTCCTTTACTTGTTTTGAAGGTAGCATAAAGAGTATAAAACTTGGCCTATTTAGATAAACTTTAGATGTCATTCTATGGCATGGGATTGATCCCATCTTCCACCTTAGTGAACACTCTTAACTTAGTAGTTTAGAGTAGATAAAAACTTGAGTCACTTTAGATGGGAACACTTGGTGAAAATGAATTATGAAAACCTTGGAATGATGAGTCATTCTATTGAGATGTTTTGATAGGTGTTGAGAAACACAAATGGTTTATGATGATGAAAATGTTGAGGCATGAGCCTTAACCCTTTTACAAAACTGATGGTTGGATTTGGATGCGATACCATTCCAAATTCACCGTACAACCACAATACCTGAATTGGGTAAGGCTTAGTCGGAAGTTTATATGCATTAGTATTAGTTCCCTCGCGGGAGAGGTTTGAGCTGAGGCTACCTCTCAGTGTTGTCCACCTATGCAGTGCCCAAGATGACAGATGGTCATGGTTGGGAGGCCATGCTCATAGGAGAGGTGCTTATACTAGGGTGTGTAAAGGAAATGTTATGTTTGATTATGTGCATACTAAGTATGATGATTCAGGGTTATCCCTGACATATGTATCGAATCTTGTGGTGAAAGTGTACCACCTCTACAGAGTGTCAAACTATTCGAATAGCCGCGTGCGCGGTTATGGACAGTTGGAATGGCCATACTGTTTCGTTGTCAGATCTTTTCAAAATAACTTATGAAAGGATTGATGAATATTGACTTGGCCACAATAGGGTTGTGTTTATGACACTAGCTTCCGAACTTAAGTGAATCTAGAACTTTATTTTATCTTTCTTTGCTTCAAAACTCAGCTTAGGTTTCAAACTTAACTTTATAGTTAAACTTAGAGGTAGTACTTTAACTTAGAACTATACTGCTTGTCAGTGGTAGTTTGCGAGTACTTAAAGAGTACTCATGGCTTTTGTCCCTGGCTATTCTCGTGGCCAGACTATAAAGGAGACTACCAAGATGATGGCCAGCAGGACGACTATGATAACTAGGACTATTTGCCTTCGTCAGCATTGCCTGTGCCCCTGAAGATGGACCCCACCGCTACGCTTATCTTTTATTTTCTGCTGCTTGTTGTATTAAGACTGGATCATGAGATCCTTATTTGTGTAAGACCTTATGTATGGTTTGTAATGGATGATGTACTGTGATATCCAATCTGTTATGTCTCGCAAAAATGGTAATCCTAGGATTGCGATGAATGACATAACAGACATCTGGGATTGAAAATCCGGATGTTGACACGGTGAGTCATAGTCTCTTTGATTATTTTCAAAACATGGTCAAACTTTCGAGACATGCGTATTCTTAGCAAGAAGTTGAATCTTGCCAAACAACTCTCACTCATTCTCGATACATTGACTGCCTGGAAGTGGGTCCACTGAAATTATTATCGCTAGGTGTGAAGTTAATTTCAAAACACAGCTAAAGTTTCAAAACACGGTGAGTCATTGTCTCTTTGTTTGTTTTCAAAACACGGTCAAATTTCTAGGCATGCATATTCTTAGCAAGAAGTTCAATCTTTCCAAACTCTCACTCGTCTCCATACATTGACTGCCTAGTGGTGGTTCCACTGAACATATTTTCACAAGGTGTGAAGGTAATTTCGAAACATAGCCAAAATTTCGAAACACGGTGAGTCTTAGCATCTTTGATTGTTTTCAAAACATGGTCAAATTTCTAGGCATGCATATTCTTAGCAATAAGTTGAATCATTCCAAGCTCTCAGTCGTTCTCGATACATTGACTGCCTGGTGGGTCCAGTGAACAAATTTTCGCAAGGTGTGAAGTTAATTTCGAAACGCACGCAAAATTTCAAAATGTGGTGAGCCATAGTTTCTTTGGTTGTTTTTGAAATATGGTCAAGTTTTGTGACACCCCCGGGATCAGGGTTAAACAAATCCCAGACCTTAGCCTGAGATAAGATTAACCTAAAGCTCGAGGATATCTAGTGGGAAATCGGTAACACAACAGTAACCCTGCGACACAAAAATTAGTACAGCAAGCTCATAACTGAGCGAAGAACCAAAATATTACAAGCAGAGTTCACTGACCACAAACATCAAACAACGGAAGGCAAATTATGCTATTAAGTATAGCAAACTTAACAAATGGCCTAAGAGGCCTGAAGCATAATGATGACGTCCCAGCCCACAGATTCTAGGCTGCCGGCCGGGAACCCCAAGCTACTCGTCGGTGTCGATGTCGTACGGAACTCATCTTCAGGGGAACACTTATTCTGCTACAAAAGTATCAACAAAGCAAGGGTGAGTACAGGGTATACTCCGCAAGACTTATGGCTGGTGGGGTTATTTTGTATAAAGCCATCTTTGTTTATAAAACAAGAGGGAGAAGAAGCTCGTCTAACAGAATATTTTAAAAAGGGATAAGAGAGCGATGTCTCTGAAGAATTGATCATCGTCTTTTGATATCCACCGAAGTAATCCTCATCTCACAACTAGGATCACCCCCTCGTACCCATGAGGAAGCATCCTTAAGCACACGTTGAACTGCCAAGTTTTACGATTAGTTTATAGTTCTCTATGATCTTAGAATTCGGTCACCAAGCGTTCATAACCGTGAACATGGCTTTTCGAAAAGATTTAACCCTGCAGGGGTGTACAACTTTACCCACATGTACCAACCGACTCTTAATGCCAGTACATTAGCCCTCTTCCTTGGAAGGCCGGCAAAGGGTGGTTAGCCACGACCTTTACCTTGCTTTCGCCGAGACCATGAGTCACGCCCTCAGGATGGTTCCACCGGAATGGGTCAAATCCTGAAGCCGGTCCCTAGAGATGTGAGGCGAGGTTGGTTTACTAGGGGCGCCATCTACCCCAAGCAACCCCGTCCACGCTTACCTACATGTTATGATGCACCTTCACCCGCCAAATCTTTCAAAACGTTTTCTATGCATATGTCGAATGGAACGCCGAACTATGTGACTCATGGAATCTACTAGGCAAGTTAGTCAGCGGAGGGGTCCCCATAAACCCCGTGTGGCTATACACTCGTCTTGGTCCAAGGGCAAGAACTCGGTTCCTAGTGGTGGCGTGCATGGGACTACAAAAACCACATCCCACTGTGGCCTCCCATACAAGCCTTAGCATGTTTAACATTTACCAATGATCTTACCTCATCAGTATACCTCGTTCTCTGATCATACTAGATTCTCTGCATTTGGTACATCTTCTGGATGAACCATCACTAATAGCTAAGCATGGCTAAGTAAGACACAAGAATAAGCTCTAGCAGTGCACACAAGCCGAACCTAGTTATGCTAGGAGCAGTGGATCGGATAATATAAGCTCAAAGGGAGTAATGCAACAAATAGGATACTCTATCTATCGATAAAAGACCACAGTAGAATCGTATGAATCATGGCAAGAATTGAAATGCTTTTGAAATCGTAGGATTGTATAATGGTGGGGCTATGCTTGCCTTATTTGTTGATACCCAGATATAGATCTTCGGAAGCCTTGTACTTGAATTGATTACAGTTGGTCAATTATTGTCGTTGATCTTCGATGGTGGGGATCTCGGTCTTCGATCTCGATCTCGATATCGTATTCTACCAGGAAGAAGAAAACACCGGAAAGAAAGGGAAACAATCAATACATGACATCGATGCAATGCTCAAGAAAAGATGATGATCTGACAAGTTTAATAGCATTGATATGAGACCCTAGATCATGCTTGGCAATTTAAGCGGCGTCCGAGGGGTGGAAACCCTCATACAGGAGAGACCCCGGAGTCACCTACGAGGGTTCACTTTGTTTTCTAATTAAACTTGCAATGAAAGTTGTTGAACAATGCATGATTATGAGTCTATTTTAAAGACCTCATTTTTCTGAACATTTCGATGTATTATTTGTATTTTTCTGAATAACAGATTAAAAGATATTGATTTTATAAGATAAACCAATTTCTGAAATTATCAGAAACCTTTTATTGCGTCAGCGTGACACAAGGTTGACATCAGCATAGGGTCGGGGTTATTTCCTACCGGGGCTAGGTCTAGCCACTGAGGCTGATGGTTGGGCCAGATGCCACGTCAGGCGCCACGCGGGTAGACATCGGCCAATGGGCCCACGAGCCATGTCAGCATGACGTCACTGTGACGTCATCACGGCGGCCACCGTCAGGTGGTCACCGGCGACGGCGCTAGGGTGCGCGCGGGACAGCGGGACCAGACGCTTTCGAGCCGGGGCTTCACGGCGAGCTAGGTAGAGGCGGCGCCGCCCTTATTTGGTCACCGGAGACGCGGCTACGGCGAGCGGCGGCGATGGCGCTTGCAGGTTGGTGGCGATCAACGGCTACAGAGCGCGAGGGGGAAAACGGAGGGGCTCGGAAGAACCAGTAGCTCACCCTGGAGTGGACGAGGCTGACAGCGAGGCGAGACGATGACCGGAGCGACGACGAGGTGGGTGGCGACACACGTCGGGGTCGGGGAAGAAGCGGGCGATGCGGCCAGATGTGAGCGTCCGGGCTCGATTCCTTTGACGAGGAGCACCAGCGAGACAAGGCGGATCCGACGGCGGTTCCATATGGGCAAGGGGTGGTCGGGAACGACGGGGCGCTGGCGACGTCTGCAAGCTAGGTTTCGGGGCAAAGGGCATCACGAGGGAGAGGGCGCTAGGGCGAGCCAGGGGCACTGGAGAAGATGGCCACTGTGCTGGGGGTCTTATCCTCCTCCGGGGGCAGCTGGGCGCATTGCAGCGGCGAGGGGAGATCGACGGCGGCGTGGCAGACACACAGCTGCTCGCCGTCGTTGACAAAGACGACGAACAGAAGCGACGAAGGGGTATGCGGGCCTGGGCTTGCTGGGCTGCTGCTGGGCCGCGGGGAGCTGCAGGCTACTGCACGCGGGCGGCAGAGAAGGGAGAGGGAGAGATGGGCCGCTAGCTGGGCGGCTGCTCTGTTTTTATTTTATTTGCAAAACATTTTCCTTTTTCTATTTTTGGTTTTCCATTTGTATTTTCAATTTCAAACCTCCTTTTGTCATTTCAAAAATTACCAGATATTTAGAAAGTATACAAAATACTACAGGGAGCCCTTTAGTCAATTTGGGCTCTATTGCTTTTGTGGTTTTCAAAATATTCAAAACCCTTTTGAATTTCTTTTAGAGAGATAGGGAAAAAAATAGCTAGGGTTTAGGGTTTTGCATTATTTTTCTTTACATGCATTTTTAAAGATGATGCTCATGATTGCACAATCAAGGCCCTAATTATGATTAACTAAAACTGGGGCGTTACAGCTCTATTCCCCTTACGAGAATCTCGACCCGAGATTCCAAAGGTAGGAAGAGAGACAAAGGGAGAAAGAAACAGGGTCACTTCTAAGGATAAGAGGGAAACACACTAACAACACACAGAGTACCTCATGGTCAACTCATGAAAGAAGTGTTCGTAAACGACTTTAAGATGATGAGCATGAGACACGTCAAGGTAACGGAGGAAACAAAATGAGATACGTTTCAAGTTGATAGATAACTGGTCTTCATAAGGATTGAGACCATGGAGTTTCAGAAGGTTTAAGCTTATGAAAAGAAAAGCTTACAACGGAAAGAACATGACCACAAACTTCGAGATACGAAACTCTACTGGGTGGCTTAAGTAGAGCTTCCAGGGATACAGAGATACAGATAACCAAGTTGTTGAATTACTTTTGATACAGAAGGATCACTTCAACAGAAGGTTAGGGAAGAAAGGTGCTTTGTGGCGAGTACTCATAAGAGTCACAAGGACATGTAGCAAGAGAACTTCTTGATTATCAAAATCATCGTCACTCTTCAAACATGTTAGAGGAATCGAAGGAAACCTTTTATTCATCCAGGTCTATCAAAACCTTTGCCAAAGAACATGATATCACTTTACTCCACCAGGATGAAAAGGTAAGAAGATTCCTGATGACACAAGGAAAAAGAAACTTCATTCTCAAAATTCAATTACTTGGCACAACAGAATGCTTGCCAACATAAAAGGGTCTGGAGGATCGACCGAGAGACATTTAGCAACACTACTTTAAATGTTCTCCTTGATGTTCAGCGTGACACAAGGCTGACATCAGCATAGGGTCGGGGTTATTTCCTACCGGGCTAGGTCTAGCCACTGAGGCTGACGGTTGGGCCAAATGCCACATCAGGTGCCACATGGGCAGACATTGGCCAACGGGCCCACGAGCCACGTCAGCACAACGTCATGGAGGCCACCGTCAGGTGGTCACCGACGATGATGCTAGGGTGCGCGCGGGACTGCGGGACCAGACACTTTCGAACCGGGGCTTCACAGTGAGCTAGGTAGAGGCGGCGCCGCCCTTATTTGGTCACCGGAGACGCGGCTATGGCGAGCGGCGACGATGGAGCTTGTAGGTTGACGGCGATCGACGGCTACAGAGCGCAGGGGGGAAAACAGAGGGGCTCGGAAGAACCAGTAGCTCACCCTGGAGCGGCCGAGGCTGACAGCGAGGCGAGACGACGACCGGAGCGACGACGAGGTGGGTGGCGGCACACGTTGGGGTCGGGGAAGAAGCGGGCGATGCGGCCAGATCTGAGTGTCCGGGCTCGATTCCTTTGACAAGGAGCACCAGTGAGACAAGGCGGATCCGATGGTGGTTCCATATGGGCAAGGGGTGGTCGGGAACAACGGGGCGCCGGCGACGTCTATAAGCTAGGGTTCGGGGCAAAGGGGATCATGAGGGAGAGGGCGCTAGGGAGAGCCAGGGGCACTAGGGAAGATGTCCACGACGCTGGGGGTCTTATCCTCCTGCGGGGGCAGCTGGGCGCATTGCAGCGGCGAGCGGAGATCGATGGTGGCACGACAGACACACAACTGCTCGCCATTGTTGACTAAGACGACGAACAGAAGCAACAAAGGGATATGCGGGCTTGGGCTTGCTAGGCTGCTGCTGGGCCGCGGGGAGCTGCAGGCTACTACACACGGGCGGTAGAGAAGAGAGAGGGAGAGATGGGCCGCGGGCTGGGCGGCTGCTCTGTTTTTATTTTATTTGCAAAACATTTCCCTTTTTCTGTTTTTGGTTTTCCATTTGTATTTTCAATTTCAAACCTGCTTTTGTCATTTCAAAAATTACCAGATATTTAGAAAGTATACAAAATACTACAGGGAGCCCTTTAGTCAATTTGGGCTCTATTGCTTTTGTGGTTTTCAAAATATTCAAAACCCTTTTGAATTACTTTTAGAGAGATAGGGAAAAAAGTAGCTAGGGTTTAGGGTTTTGCATTATTTTCCTTTACATGCATTTTTAAAGATGATGCTCATGATTGCACAATTAAGGCTCTAATTATGATTAACTAAAACTGGGGCGTTACAAATTTCTAGGCATGCATATTTTTAGCAAGAAGTTGAATCTTTCCAAACTGTCACTCGTCTCGATACATAGACTTCCTGGTAGTGGGTCCACTAAAAATATTATCGCAAGGTGTGAAGTTAATTTTGAAACACAGCCAAAATTTCAAAACACGGTGAGCCATAGTCTCTTTGTTTTTTCCCAAACACAGTCAAATTTCTAGGCATGCATATTCTAAGCAAGAAGTTGAATCTTTCCAAACTCCCACTCGTCTCCATACATTGACTTCCTGGTGGTGGGCCCACTGAACAGATTTTCGTAAGGTGTGAAGTTAATTTCGAAACACAGCCAAAATTTCAAAACACGGTGAGTCATAGCATCTTTGATTGTTTTCAAAACACGGTCAAATTTCTAGGCATGCATATTCTTAGCAATAAGTTGAATCATTCCAAACTCTCAATCGTTCTCGATACATTGACTGTCTGGTGGGTCCAGTGAACAGATTTTCGTAAGGTGTGAAGTTGATTTCGAAACACACGCAAAATTTCAAAACATGGTGAGCCATAGTCTCTTTGGTTGTTTTCGAAATATGGTCAAATTTCTAGGCATGCATATTCTTAGCAAGAAGTTGAATCTTTCCAAACTATCACTCGTATCGATACATTGACTTCCTGGTAGTGGGTCCACTGAAAATATTATCGCAAGGTGTGAAGTTAATTTCGAAATATAGCCAAAATTTCAAAACACGATGAGTCATAGTCTCTTTGTTTGTTTTCAAAACACGGTCAAATTTCTAGGCATGCATATTCTTAGGAAGAAGCTGAATCTTTCCAAACTCTCACTCGTCTCCATACATTGACTGCCTGGTGGTGGGTCCACTGAACAGATTTCCGCAAGGTGTGAAGTTAATTTTGAAACATAGCCAAAATTTTGAAACATAGCCAAAATTTTGAAACATGGTGAGTCATAGCATCTTTGATTGTTTTCAAAACACAGTCAAATTAATAGGCATGCATATTCTTAGCAATAAGTTGAATCATTCCAAACTCTCACTCGTTCTCGATACATTGACTGCCTGGTGGGCCCAGTGAACAAATTTTCGCAAGGTGTGAAGTTAATTTCGAAACGCATGCAAAATTTGAAAACACGGTGAGCCATAGTCTCTTTGGTTGTTTTCGAAATACGGTCAAATTTCTAGGCATGCGTATTCTTAGTAATAATTTGAATCATTCCAAACTCTCACTCGTTCTCGATACATTGACTGCCTGGTAGGTCCAATGAACAGATTTTCACAAGGTGTGAAGTTAATTTCGAAACGCATGCAAAATTTCAAAACACGGTGAGCCATAGTCTCTTTGGTTGTTTTCGAAATACGGTCAAATTTCTAGGCATGCATATTCTTAGCAAGAAATTGAATCTTTCCAAACTGACACTCATCTCGATACATTGACTTCCTGGTAGTGGGTCCACTTGAAAATATTATCGCAGGGTGTGAAGTTAATTTCGAAACACAGCCAAAATTTCAAAACACAATGAGTCATAGTCTCTTTGTTTGTTTTCAAAACACAGTCAAATTTCTAGGCGTGCATATTCTTAGCAAGAAGTTGAATCTTTCCAAACTCTCACCCGTCTCCATACATTGACTGTGGCCTAGTGGTGGGTCCACTAAACATATTATCGCAAGGTGTGAAGTTAATTTCGAAACACAGCCAAAATTTCAAAACATGGTGAGTCATAGTCTCTTTGATTATTTTCAAAAAACGGTCAAATTTCTAGGCATGCATATTATTAGGAATAAGTTGAATATTTCCAAACTCTCACTCGTTCTTAATACATTGACTGCGGCCTGGTGTTGGGTCCACTGAACCGAATATCGCAAGGTGTGAAGTTAATTTCGAAACACAACCAAAATTTCAAAACACGGTGAGTCATAGTCTCTTTGATTGTTTCCAGAATATGGTCAAATTTCTAGGCATGCATATTCTTAGCAAGAAGTTGAATCTTGCCAAACAACTCTCACTCGTTCTCGATACATTGACTGCCTGGTGGGTCCAGTGAACAGATTATCGCAAGGTGTGAAGTTAATTTCTAAACACAGCCAAAATTTCAAAACACGATGAGTCATAGTCTCTTTGGTTGTTTTCAAAACACGGTCAAATTTCTATGCATGCATATTCTTAGCAAGAAGTTTAATCTTTCCAAACAACTCTCACTCGTTTTGATACATTGACTGCCTGGTGGGTCCACTGAACAGATTATCGCAAGGTGTGAACTTAATTTTGAAACACACGGAGAAATAGTATAGCAGAGAGTAGCGAAATGAATTTCCTTGGCTATGTGGTCAGGCAGCAAGGCTTTATCCAATCGCTAGGCATCGGGGCCCACCTGGGACGTGCATTTGATCACTTATGTCTCTGACGTCTCCCTAGGAACCGTGGTATGATGATAGCTGCATCTGAGCAGTAAAGGACTGCAGTATACTACCGAAGTCTTACTTCATGAATTAGTGAGCATGAGTACTCGAGTACTACTCCATACTACTAGAATCCTACCGCCACGTATGCCCGCCACCCTAGGAGTAGTAAAAAGCCGCAAATAGCCACCGCCGCCTGCCACCCACCGCTCGCAGATGCCAACCTACTAGAGTACTAGTAGTAGTATACTAAAAAGAAGACATATGTACTGTATTACTATTGGAGTACTGGTAGTACAACTCGAGTATAAAAAGACATATACTCCGTATTACTGGAGTACTAGTTCAAACGTACTACGTACTACTACTACTACTCTGTATCTAGACAAGATTTAACCACAAGAAAGAAATGGAGAAGAGAAACGAGTCTACCATGCCGAGAAAGAAAGAGCCAGAAGAGACAAGCAGATAGAATAAAATGCAGATGGTGCTGAAGACATGCATGCAGTCCTCGTTCTCTCCCCCGCAGCACTGTACACTTTGCACCAGGCCCCAGGTTTCTCCGTCTCTCTCTAGGTGTAGACCTTTTCCATTTCCAAAAAAAGGCGTAGACCTTCTTACCACTCACGTGGATAGGATCTGTTTGTCTGGTTAAATACTGTACAAGGTATTAAGTGCCTGATTTACTCTCACCTGTCAACTTTCTGCAGCCTTCGTTCAAAAAAAACTCAATGCTGCATAAAAATTCAGGACTACGGACACTACATCGGTGAGCCAAGCTTCCAGGGTACCACTCCAATGCTAGGCGCGTCGGCGGATTCCACCAAGAGCTAGCCGATGATGGACAAACACGAACTAGCGCTGATAACTGTTCTATGCCCCCACGACGGCTTCCTCACCATGGTCGCCTACCACGAGCTTGACGACCACAAGGCCGCGTGCCCGTACAGCACGTGCGGCTGCATGGAGGTCGGCTGCATATTCACCGCCTCGCCGGTCGAGCTCCTTTTGCACCTCAACAACGTCCACAAGGTACAAGTGCATAGGCTATCGTACGGCCAGCCCATGGAGTGTATAGTAACGATGCCATTACTGTCCTTTCCGCCATCCATGGTCATCGTCTACGGTGATGACGCTACCGTGTTCAGCCTCATCGTCGGCGAGCTTGGCCAGGACGCCGCCGTTTCCTTGGTGTGCGTCAGGGCGGCCTCGTGCTCGTGGCCCTAGTACAGGGTGAAGCTGTGCGCGACTGGCCCGCAGTCGCCGACGGACTTCTCGACGGACACCCTTAATGGGGTCATTGAGCCGACAAGCTGCGCGTCGCCCGACATTGTTGGCTTCGAAGATCTGACATTCCTCACGGTGCCGCCGCGGTACATTACCGCGGCTGATGGATAGTACGGGATGATCAAGGTGTTGTCTTTCTGCGTTTGCATTGACATGATGAATTGATCTTAATGTTTGGCTAAGTGATCCTAATGTGATGGTAATGATGTATTACTAGTTAATTTAGTAGTAGAAAAGTACCACTCGTTTACTAGTTAATGTAGTAGTAGTTGGAGGCAAGGTCTCTTTTGGCACTAAGAAGGGTGTATTTTGGCTGTAAACTGTCTTTGCTGCTAATGTTTATATTTTTTGGATTTTAAGTGTTTTCTGAAATTGTTCAACTACTACTCCACGTGCCCACTGCTAGGGGGATTCGGATAAACATGCCCCCTATATCTACCACCCAATATTCATTCAATGGACAAAAGTGATCCAAAGCAACGTAGAAACGAAAACATCTCACACTTACGCCCAAGTTTTCAACTATGTTTATGTTTTAGACACTAGACAATAAAAACATTTGGTCAGTCATTAATAGTTCAAATACATGCATATATTTATTAAAAAATACAGACATATAATTTTAACAAATTTGCATAAATTAATTTTCATACTTTTGTCTACATACTATATATAATAGTGGTAAGATAAGAAAAGAAAGACTATCAATAGTATCTTCTCGATGCTAAAATGGAAATGAAGATCCAACGTCTCACAATGTTGGGATTCGAGTCTTGATCCAATGGTCAATATTCAAAGTTATCTGTACACTATACACAATGCTAAGAAAAAAAAAGAAACATGTGTTTTGACACCTTTGAATATAAATAACTGCGCTGGCTTCTTCACAATGTGTTGTCCTACGGTGTATGAACATTCCTCTTTTTCACCCGAACATCCAAGGTCATGACCATATCAACATTGTGTATTGGCCTACGACTAATCTCTCGAGAAGGAGCCAAACTAGAAAGTTTTCCTTTTGGGTCCTTTGTGCTAAATGTATGGACCTCGATGTAATAATTTTCCCTTTTAGGTCCTTTTTAGGTCCTTGACGTCAAATTTACTCCCACCGACCGTGTAAAATGTTAACCTAAAAGTAAGTGGTGAAATTAAAACGAATTTAAGCTTAGTTGTCAACAGGTATGAACATTCTTGGATTTCAAGCCGAACGACCAAGGTAACGCCATATCAACATCATACTTTATGTTGATGATCCCATGTTAGAAAATTTGCATGGCAACAGATCTGGCCATGTTTTGAAAACAATCGAAGAGGAAGTAGTATTAAGAGTTTGGCTCAGATCAAGTGATCTCTCAAGAATGAGCCAAACCAGATTTTTTTTATTGTCCTTTATGCTAAATGTATATGGACCTCGATGTAATTTTTACTTTTTTGAGGTCCCTGATGTAAAATGTACTCTGATCGACCGTGTAAAGTTCTAACCTAAAAGTAAGTAGTGAAATTTGAACAAATTTAAGCTTAGTTATCAACGAGTATTAACCATTCTTGTATTTCAAGACGAACGACCAAGGTCAAGGCCATATCTACATCATACTTTATGCTGATGATCCCATATCCAAGAATTTGCACGCCGACAAATTTGGCCATATTTTGAAAACAATCGAAGATGAAGTAGTATGGCTCGATCAGCTACTCTCTAGAGAAGGAGCTAAACCCTACTATTTTCCTTGCTTAATTTTAGTGTCCTTTGTGCTAAATGTATGGACCTCGATATAATTTCCCCCTTTTGTTAGATCTAAAAGTGTAAGTGGTGAAATTTAGATGATTTTAAGCTTACTTGTCAATAAGTATGAGCATTCTTGGATTTCAAGCCGAATGACCAAGGTCAAGGCCATATCAACATTATAGTTTGTGCTGATGATCCCATGTTAGAGAATTTGCATGGCAACAGATTTGGCCATGTTTTGAAAACAATCGAAGAGGAAGTAGTATTAAGAGTTTGGCTCAGATCAGCTGATCTCTCGAGAATGAGCCAAACCAGATTTTTTTTCTTTTAGGGTCCTTTATGCTAAATGTATATGGACCTCGATGTAATTTTTGCTTTTTTGAGGTCCGTGATGTAAAATGTACTTCGATCGACCGTGTAAAGTTCTAACCTAAAAGTATTGTGGTGAAATTTAAACGAATTTAAGCTTAGTTGGCAATGAGTATGAAGCATTATTCTTGTATTTCAAGACGAACCACTAAGGTCAAGGCCATATCTACATCATACTTTATGTTGATGATCCCATATCCAAGAATTTGCTTGCCAACCAATTTGGCAATATTTTGAACACAATCGAAGATGAAGTAGTATGAAGAGGAGTATGTCTCGATCAGCTACTCTCTCGAGAAGGAGCCGAACCCGACTATTTTCCTTGCTTAATTTGAGGGTCCTTTGTGCTCAATGTACGGACCTCGATGTAATTTCCCCCCTTTTAGGACTAAAAGTGTAAGTGGTGAAACTTAGACGATTTTAAGCTTACTTATCAACGAGTATGAACATTCTTGGATTTCAAGCCGAACGACCAAGGTCAAGGCCATATCAACATCATACTTTATATGATGATGATGATCCCATGTTAGAGAATTTGCATGGCAATAGATCGGGCCATGTTTTGAAAACAATCGAAGATGAAGTAGTATCAAGAGTTTGGCTCAGATCAGCTGATCTCTCGAGAAGGAGCCTAACTAGAAATTTTTCCTTTTAGGGTCCTTTATGCTAAATGTATGGACCTCGATGTAATTTTTGCTTTTTTGAGGTCCCTGATGTAAAATGTACTCTGATCGACCGCGTAAAGTTCTAACAAAAAAGTAAGTGGTGAAATTGAAACGAATTTAAGCTTAGTTGTCAATGAGTATGAACCATTCTTGTATTTCAAGACGAACGACCAAGGTCAAGGCCATATCTACACCATACTTTATGATGATGATCCCATATCCAAGAATTTGCATGCCAACAAATTTGGCCATATTTTGATAACAATCGAAGATGAAGTAGTATGAAAAGTGTGGCTCGATCAGCTACTCTCTCGAGAAGGAGACGAACCCAACTATTTTGCTTGCTTGTTTTTAGGGTCCTTTGTGCTAAATGTGTGGACCTCGATGTAAATTTCCCCTTTTTAGGTCCTTGTTGCAAAATGTACTCCCATCGACCGTGTAAAATTTCAACCTAAAAGTAAGTGGTGAAATTTAAATGAATTTCATCTTATAGTTGTCAACGAGTATGAACATCTTTGGATTTCAAGCAGATTTTATGCTGATGATCCCATATCCAAGAATTTGCATGCCGACAAATTTGGCCATATTTTGAAAACAATCGAAGATGAAGTAGTATGAAGAGTGTGGCTCGATCAGCTACTATCTCGAGAAGGAGCCGAACCCGACTGTTTTCTTTGCTTAATTTTAGGGTCCTTTGTGCTAAATGTGTGGACCTCGATGTCATTTTCCTTTTTTAGTTCCTTCATGTAGAATGTACTTCCACCGACCGTGTAAAATGCTAACCTAACAGTAAGTGGTGAAATTTCAACGAATTTAAGCATAGTTGTCAACGAGTATGAAAAAATCTCGGATTTCAAGGCAATCGACCACAAGGTCAAGGCCATATCTCTACATCAGACTTTATGCTCATGATCCCATATCCAAGAATTTACATGCCGACAAATTTGGCCATCTTTTGAGAACAATCGAAGATATTAAAAAGAAAAAAAATAATCAATTTCAATTTTCCAAGTACAAGAATTTATTTTCTGAAAAGCAAGAAGAGTTTATTTCCCTTTTTTTGTTAAAAAAATAATGAGCGAGAAGAGACTATGAGCAAAGAGGAGGCAGCGGGAGAGCTGCGAAGAGGAGGATTTGAAGGCGGTGTGATGTCAGAGCAAAGTTGGGATGGGTTCCTGACACGAGGTACAAGGGGCAGTGAGTAGAGTAAATTTCAGGACCACAATATATATGCACACAAAACAAAATGTGTTTTCTCTCTCCTTTACTCCCCCATCACCACCCCCACACCACGACCAACTGATCTCTCCCTCGTCCACAATGTGGCGCTGCGCACGCGTGTCGACCGACAACCTGCCATTCGTGGCTCTGTGTTTTTGTCGGCGGCTCCGTGTCTTTGTCTGGTGTGTTGGTCAGCCGCGTTGGTGGGAACCATTTTTGTCCTTACAAAAGAGTAGCAATTCAAACTTTCCCAGTTTCAAAATTTTCACTTCCTTCACAAACATCCGGGGGAAGGATATTCAATAGATCGTCATTTGCAGTACTACTACTAGTACTACAGGGAACATTGAGTAGTACCAAAAGAAACTTTTTTTTGACGAGTAGTACCAGAAGAAACTTCATACAACCATTAACTTCATATAGGACTCGCTGCTGAACTAGTGCATGTCCGGCACCTCCGGATAAGGCGGCGACACCTCCTGAGCCATCGGCGGCACTGCCAAAAACGAGGCGGCACCTCCAGAGCCATCGGCAGCTCCGGGAGAACACTGTGGATGAAGTTGCCATTGTTTGGGAACCGGTTCTAGTAGTTGGTGAAAATGTTGGAGCCAGTGAACACCACCATCTCGCAGCCGCAGTGGAAGGCCTGGCCGTAGAGGAGACGGGCATCCCTGAAGTTGACGAACTTGACCTTCAACGCCCTGTCCGGATTGTCGTAGATGCCGTACATCTGGTAGTTGCGTTCACCGTACCCAGCATCGAGGAAGGCGCATGCTAGCTGCCACTTTGTTCTCCGTGGGGAGAAAGCCCAAATGCGTAGGGCATTGTCCTCCTGTGCGGCGATATCGGGGTCTTTGCGCTCCGGTACGGTGGGCGGCAGCCGGAAGGTGGCCATGGATGACGGACAAGGACGGAGATGGTTGCTGGAAGCGGGGGATTAGAGATGGTTTGGTGCAGGGAAGGGGAGAGATTAAATAGGAAGGAGGTGATCCAATATTAATGTGGAAGATTACCGAAGCGAGGAGACAATCAATGTCGCTGATGAAGCCGATGCATGTGGTAAATATCGATGACAATGACTAGGGTAAGCGATTGGACGGAATGCTGACTCTACTTCCTGCACTCAATGGCCCAGTCATAATTTTGTGATGCGTCCAAGGCGACCACGACCTCCCCAATCTGTGGGCCCTACGTGGATGACTAAGTTGATGGGTGAAAACAAATTGATAATGATAAAGTGGTACGAAATGTGATTAAACAAACGTTAAGTCTATTAGTAATAACTTTTTACCCATATTGAGAAAAAAATGCATACATTAAGTCTATTAGTAATAACTTTTTACCCATATTGAGAATACATCCTAGTGTGCTATGAAATTTTTGGGGTGGTGAAGTGATGGTTCTAGAACATGTTGGAGTTTGCTCTAGGTACTATTCAGCATGAATCCAGCTACTCTTAACCATTGGATCTAATAGCCCAACGGTCAGGATTGGTGCTATGGATCCAATTCAAAACTGCTCCATTATAGTAGTAGAGAAATGTACCACCACCCTATAGAATGGAAAAAAGAAGATCCAATGGCTAGCATTGTTGTGATTCGCGAGTTTTGATCCATTGGTTAATAATCAAAGTTATTCGTACATTATATAGTGGTAAGATAAAATAAAAAAAGACTATCAATAGTATCTTCGAGATGATGGAATGGATTAGAGGATCCAATAACTAGCAGCAATGTTGGGATTCGCGGGTCATGAATCAGCGGTCAATATTCAAAGTTGTCCGCACAATATATATAAAAATAGTGGTAAGATAAGAAAACAAAGACTATTAATAGTATCTTCTCGATGCTAAAATGGAAATGAAGATCCAACATCTGACAATGTTGGAATCGCATCTTGATCCAATGGTCAATATTCAAAGTTATTCATACACTATATAGTACTAAGAAAAAAAATGAGACACATGTGTTTTGACACCTTTGAATAGAAAAAAATGCTATGGCTTCTTCACAATGTGTATTGGCCTATGGTGTATGTACGTTCCTGGCTTTGACCCGAACAACCAAGGTCATGACCATATTGACATCATATCTCTACTACTATAATGGAGGAGTTTTAATTTGAATTGGATCCATAGCACCAATCCCGACCGTTGGGCTATTAGATCCAATAGTTCAGAGCAGCTCAGTTCGTGTTGAATAGTACCTATAGCAAACTCCACCATGTTCTAGAACCATCATGTCACCACCCCCAAAATTTCATAGCACAATAGGTTGTATTCTCAATATGTGTAGATATATTATTAATAGACTTAATGTATCCATTTTTCTCTAACAAGACTATTGGTTAATAACAACTTAATGTTTGTTAAATCACATTTCATACAGTATATACGTGTGTGGCACATGCCTTTTACTAGTAGTGGTAAGATAAGAAGAGAAAGACTATCAATAGTATCTTCTCGATGCTAAAATGGAAATAATAAAGATAGAATGTCTGACAGTGTTGGGATTCGCGTCTTGATCCAATGGTCAATATTCAAAGTTATTCGTGCACTATATAGTGCTAAGGAAAAAAATGAGAAACATGTGTTTTGACACCTTTGAATACAAAAAATTCTCTCGCTGCTTCACAATGTGTATTGGCCTAAGGTGTATGAACATTCCTGGTTTCGACCCGAATAGCCAAGGTCATGACCATATTGACATCATATATAGTTTATGATATAGTACCTGCATCTGGTAGATTTGTGCATCTTCTTCAGCAAGATCTGCTGAAAGTGAGAAGTGTGTTATTTTCTTTTGTTAAGAAAGTACTAGTCTTACCATTACCACTATCTTAACACTATAAGTTGTACAAAAAACTTTGAATATTAATTGTTGGATCAAGACTCACGAATCCTAACATTTCCAGCAGTTGGATCTTCTTTTCCATTCTAGCATCAAGAAGATTCTATTAATAATCTTTATCATAATGAAATACTATGCACAAACCTCAAAACACACTTCTCCATCATTCTAGAATCTTCCCTCCGTTTCTATAGACCATGTTACCAAAATTTTCAAGCATTTGATTTTAGTGTCCTTTGTGCTAAATGTATGGACTTGAATGTATTTTTTATTTTTTGAGGTCCTTGGTGTAACATGTACACATCCACTTACCGTGTTAATTAATTGAAGAATCTCGCTCCCTCGGGACATACCTTAGTCAAAAAAGTACCACCACTAGGGCTGGAATTCGAGCTGAGCCAAATCAGCTCGGCTTGAATCGCTAAAGCTCGTTCAACTAATGACCTAGCTTGGCTCGGCTCGTTTACAAAACGAGTTCATATTTGAAACTCGGCTCGACTCAGTAAACTCACGAGTAGCTCATTTAGCACGTTATGAGTTACGAACAAGAGCACATATGAAAAAACTACTAATTATCCTACTAATTAAGAACTAGAATGAGGATAGTACTTTCATACTGATACATTGCAAATGTATCTATAATTTTTGATGTTCCATGCTTGGTTTTATCCACTTTCTTGTGTTTTGTCCACACTTTGGAGTACTTTTCATATGATTTCTTGGACTAACCTATTAACAAGAGCCATAGTGCCAGCTGCCTGTTTTCTGCTGTTTTTGGTTCCAGGAAAGTCAGAAAATGAATATTCTCGGAATTGGACGGGACAAAAGCCAAAGTGCCTATTTTTCCGGAAGTCATCAGATGCCAGAATACGAGACGGAGAAGGGTTGGGGGCCGGCCAGGCCTAGCCCGCGCGGCCAGGCCTAGCCCGCGCCAGGGGGTGGTCTGGCCGACCCCAGCACCCCCTCGGCCTCCCCTTCCGCCTATAAGATGCCCTCGAGACGAAAACCCTAAGGACCCGATCAAAAATCCACGAAAGAGTCTATAGCCGCCGTCATCTCCATCCCTAGATCGGGAGGGATCTGAAGCTCTTCCCAGCACCCTGCTGGAGAGGGGAATTCACCCTTGAGGCCTTCTTCATCACCATGTAAGCCTCCGGTGTGATGCGTGAGTAGTTCATCCTTGGACTTCGGATCCATGTAGTAGCTAGATGGCTGGTTCTCCTCCTTTGTCCTTTCATGTCTAGATCTTGTGAGCTCCGTTCATGATCAAGATCATCTATTTGTAATTTTGCATGTTGTGTTTGCGAAGATCCGATGGATATTGGGATGCTATTTCAGATTAATAATTGATTCTATCATGTCTTTGTTATTTGTGATCTTGCATGCTTTCCGTTGTTAGTAGCTATCTTGGCCAAGTAGATGCTAGCAATTCCAAGAGTTAGTATTTATGCTCGATAGTGGGTTCATGCCTCTGGTAATCTGGGGAAGTGACAGAAATCTCTAAGGTACTAGATGTGCTGTTGCTACTAGGGAGAAAACAACAATCCTTTGTTCATAGAACAATCGTATTTTTTTACTTTACATGTAGTTCGTAAAGCAATAATCTGTTGCTTGCAACTTAATACTGGAGGGGGTTCGGATGATAACCTGAAGGTGGATTATTAGTTATAGATGCAGTTGGATGGCGGTCTATGTATTATGTTGTAATGCCCAATCAAGTCTCAAAGGAGTCAAGATGATTAGTATATGCATGTATTGCTTTCTCGGTGTTTGTCAATTGCCCCGCTGTAATTTGTTCACCCAGCATGTTATCTATCTTAAGGAGAGCCACCTCTAGTGAATTATGGATCCCGGTCCTTGTCTTTTACATACAATCTACAATCTTTTACTGCTCTGTGTTTACTTCCTGCAAACTATTACTTCTTTCCATTCGATACGTTTAATCCTTTGTTTTCCGCAAACCACGGTGAGATTGACAACCTCATCGCAAGTTGGGGACAAAGTTATGTGGTTATGTTGTGTAGGTATCCATGTTGCTACTAGCACCGGTAGTGCGCCCTGCCAAGGCTCAGCTGGCAACACCTTTGGGGTGTTTCCTTGCTTCTACTGGTTCGATTAAACCTTGATTTCATAACTGAGGGAAACTTGCTGCTGTGCTCATCATACCTTCCTCTTGGGGTTCCCAACGAGATCTACATCAACATCGCACCAACATTTTCCTGGTGCCGACACTGAGCCATCACATACTAACACAAAGGCAAGATTGAATGGAAAATATAATAGTTCTACACCATTACATGTACAAGAAACATTCGTAGTATGGCACTCATCAGTGGAAAATTTTAAATTGTATATTTGAATGAGTTTAACGAGCTAAACGAGTAGCTCATTTAGCTTGGGTGAACAAACAAGTTCAAATATAAAACTCGGCTCGACTCGTTAGACACCGAGTTCAGACCGAGTCGAGCCGAGTCACGAGTTACTCATTTAGCTCGCGATTTTCGAGTTATAATTCCAGGCCTAACCACTACCCGATTTTTAGAAAAAGTGGGGACCACGTTTTCTTACAATTCCATAGTCTTAGCACATTTCAAGATTCTCTAGCAAACCGTGCCCACTTAAATAACTTTATATCGATTTAAAATTTTTAGGTCAAACTTGAACTACAAGTAAGTGCGGTAGATTCCTCTTGAATTTTCCTAACGCCATCTGAAGGGACCCACGATGTCTATATATCAAGACTTAAGTTACGGGACAAAGTACTAAACACTAGTAGTACCTGCATCCAAGGCTCAAGGCCTATTTTTTGAAAAAAGTCAAACTATGCAAAGTTTGACCAAGTTTGTAGAAAAGATATTAATATTTACAATATGAAATACATACCCTTTGATACATCATGAAACATATATTCACATGATATCTACTAATATCATACAGTAGTTCTTGATATTTTTTTAGAAGTTTGGTCAAACTTTTCGTAGCTTGACTTATAAAAAAAAAGCCTTAGGCCCTGTTTGGAACAAAGGAAAATCATAGGATTTTTGGAGGATATGATTCCTATAGGAAAAATTCCTATGGGTTTGTTTGGGACAAAGGAATAGGAATCTAAGATTCCTTTGAAATTCCTATGGTATAGGCTATTTCATAGGAATTTCCTAGGAAAAATAACATGAGGTCTAACCTCATGTTTCATCTCCTTGTGTCTACAATTCATGCGGTTTTCCTGTGTGACATCCAAACGACACCTTAAATTTTTTCATGTGGTATTGATTCCTGTAGGAATTGAGCATACATGATACTATCTTAATTCCTGCCTTTTTTCTATTCCTATGTTTTGCATTCCTGCATTCCAAACGGGGCCTTAAGCTTTGGGACGGAGGTACTAGTGAGATGAGGGAAAAAACCGAAGAGCAAGAGGAGCTCGGAGAATAAAAGGGAGGCAGGGTGGGAGGGCAGCATGACAGGGAACTTGAAGGTGGTGCGATGTCAGAGCAAAATTATGATGGGTTCATGACATGAGGTACTATAGCCTTTACAACGTACACATTCTAGTAAATTTGAGGACTTATGTGCACCCAAAACAAAACAAATTTTTTTTTGCTCTCAGTCACCGCCTCATCGTCCATCTCAGCACTCCCTCGTCCATAGCGTCGTGCATGTGTGTCTTAGTATGACGGCTCAGTTGTGTCTCCGACGTGTGCGTTGGTGTACATAGGAAGGAACCGGGCATTGGTGGCAAAAATTAGTAGAATTCAAACTTTCAAATTTTTCTCTTCCTTTCCAAGCATCGGAATGAAGGTTATTCAAAGGATGACCATATCGAAATTATATCTCTATCTGTACTATTACTAGAAGTTGCACGTGCCTTGCACGTGAGACTCAGATAGTAGACGTATGACATATCATCACTATGTAAAATTATAATTGGTAAAGCACAATAAATTATAAATTTGATCAACATCTATAAAGTATGGGTGTATCCTTGTACTTTGTATGTCATGTAGAAGTCAAACATTATTAGCTACCTAACACATGAAATTTTTGATAACATGGTCTAGATAAAAAAGGAGAAGATTCTAGTAAGATGGAGAAGTGTGTTTTGAGATTTATGCATAGAATTCATTATGCCAAAGACTACAAATAGAATCCTCTATATGCTAGAATGGAAAATAAGATCGAATGGCTAGAATTTCTAGGATTCACGAATCTTGATCCAACGGTCAACATTCAAAGTTATTCGTACACTATATAGTGGTAAGAGGTAAGATAAGATAATGGAGTAGTTTTCAATTGGATCTTTAGCACCAATCCTGACCGTTGGGCTATTAGATCCAATGGTTCACAACACCTGGATTCGTGTTGAATAGTACCTAGAGCAAACTCCACCATGTTCTAGAACCATCATGTCACCACTCCCAAAATATCATAGCATAGTAGGTTATATTCTCTCTACTACTATAATGGAGTAGTTTTGAATTGGATCCATAACACCAATCCTGACCGTTGGGCTGTTAGATCCAATGGTTCAGAGCAGTTGGATTTCTAGAATAGTACCTAGAGCAAACTCCAACATGTTCTAGAACCATCATTTCACCACCCCCAAAATTTCATAGCACAGTAGAATGTATTCTCAATATAGGGTAGATAGTTATTACTAATAGACTTCATGTATGCATTTTTTTCTCTAACAAGAATATTGGTTAATAACAACTTAACGTTTGTTAAATCATATTTCATACAGTATATACGTGTGTGGCACGTCCCTTTTGATCAACACGTGACACTCAGATAATAGACGTCTGACATATCATCACTATATTCAATTTTAATAGGTAAAGCATAGAAAAATATAAATTTGATCAATATCTATAAAGTATGGGTGTATATTTGCTTCTTGTACTTTGTATATCATTTAGAACTCAACAATTATTAGCTATCTAAAACTTGAAAATTCTAGTAAAATGCTCTAGAGAAATGAGGGAGAAGATTCTAGAATGATGGATAAGTGTGTTTTGAGTTGTGTGCATACCATTCATTTTGATGAAGACTATCAATAAAATCTTCTAGATGCTAGAATGAAAAAGAAGATCCAACGGCTAGAAATGTTGGGATTCACGAGTCTTGATCCAACGGTCAATATTCAAAGTTATTCACACACTATATAGTGGTAAACTAAGATAAGATAAGATATATATGTAGAAAAACGTCAAAACACACTCATCCATCATTCTAGAATCTTCTCGATTGTTTCTCTAGACCATGATTCTAAAATTTTCAATTATTACGTAGCTAATAAACGTTTATTTCTACATGATATAAAGTGCAAGAACCAAATATACACTCATACTTTAGAAACGTGGCTGAAATTCATACATATTTCAAGCTTTACCTATTACAATGTTATATACTAATGACATGTCATGCTTCTGTATATTATGTGATTTTCACGTGCAAGGCACGTGCAGCTTACTAGTACTACTACGAAGAGGATGGCTCAGCTCCGTGATGGAGGAGCAGGACCCGACTACTAATTTTAATTGCTTAATTATAGGGCCTTTTGTGTTAAATGTATGGACTTGGATGCAATTTTAACTTTTTTAAGGTCCTTGGTGTAATATGTACACATGCACTAGCTGGGTTAATTATTGAAGCATCTCACTCCTTCGGGACATACCGCAGTCAAAAAATAAAGTGCCACCACCCCATTTTTAGAAAACACGAACATGTTTTGTTACAATTCCGTAGTCTTAGGACGTTTCAAGCTTCCCTATATATTAGCTAACTACGCCCATGCACTCAAATAACTTTATTTCGATTTAAAGAAAGTAGGTCAAATTTGAACTACAAGTAAGCGCGATAGATTCTTTCTTGAATTTGCAAGAGATCTAACAATTAGCAAGGTTTGAATCTTTCAATCTATATCCGATGATTGATGTTCAAAGATATCCACGTTATATATCTTATTAGTATGTTGCACATGTCTTGCACGTGCGAATCAGATAGTAGAAGTATATGCCATATCATTTTTTCTCTACTACTATAAAGGCGCAGTTTTGAATTAGATCCATAGTACCAATCTTGACTGTTGGTCTGTTAGATCCAATGGTTCAGAGCAGGTGGATTCGTGTTGAGTACTACCTAGAGAAAACTCCACCATGTTCTAGAACCATCATGTCCCCCCAATTTTTTTTCATAGCATAGTAGGATGTATTCTCAATATGTGTAGATAGTTATTATTAATAGAATTAATGCATGCATTTTTCTCAAACAAGACTATTGGTTTATAATAACTTAATGCTTGTTAATCACATTTCATACAGTATATATGTGTGTGGCACGTGCCTTTTACTAGTTTATATAAAATTATAATAGGTGAAGCCTAGAAATAATTATAATTTCGAGCTACGTCTATAAAGTACCGTTGGATCTTAAATCTATCCATTCTAGAATTTAGAAGATACTATTGATATCCTTTAGCGCACTAAAATATATGCACAAACCTCAAAACACACTTCTTAATAGTTCTAGAATGTTCTTCGTCATTTCTCTAGAGCATGGCGAGTACTATGAGGTAGCTAATAGGTTGACTACTACTACATGATACAAAGTATAAGAACTAAATATATAACGGATATTCTATGGGCATGGCTCAAAATTATATTTATTTTTTGAGCTTCACCTATTATTATAGTTCTTTAGTAGTCCTATTTATTCGAGTTGGGCAAGCTGGCTTAAGGATTGACGTGGTACTACTACGAAGAGCATGGCTCAGCTCCGTGATGGAGGAGCAGGACCTGACTACTAATTTTAATTGCTTGATTGTAGGGTCCTTCGTGTTAAATGTATGGACTTTGATGCATTTTTCACCTTTTTAAGGTCCTTGGTGTAACATGTACACATGCACTATGTGTGTTAATTATTGAAGCATCTCACTCCTTTGGGACATACCCCAGTCAAAAAATAAAGTGCCACCACCCGATTTTCAGAAAACGCAAACAAGTTTTGTTACAATTCCCTAGTCTTAGGACGTTTCAAACTTCCCTATATATTAGCTAACTATGCCCATGCACTCAAATGACTTTTTCAATTTAAATAAAGTAGGTCAAATTTGAACTACAAGTAAGCGCGATATATTCTTTCTTGAATTTGCAAGAGATCCAACAATTAGCAATATTGGAATCTGTCAATCTATATCCAATGATCGATGTTCAAAGATATCCGGATATCTTATTAGTAAGTTGTACATGGCTTGCATGTGAGAATCAGATAGTAGAAGTATATGCCATATCATTTTTTCTCTACTACTGTATAGGAGTAGTTTTGAATTGGATCCATTGTACCAATCCTGACCGTTGGGCTGTTAGATCCAATGGTTCAGAGCAGGTGGATTCGTGTTGAGTACTACCTAGAGCAAACTCCACCATGTTCTAGAACCATCATGTCATCCCCCCCAAAAAATTCATAGCATAGTAGGTTATATTCTCAATATGTGTAGATAGTTATTATTAATAGACTTAATGTATGCATTTTTCTCAAACAAGACTATTGTTTTATAACAACTTAATATTTGTTAATCACATTTCATACAATATATACGTGTGTGGCATGTTCCTTATACTAGTTTATATAAAATTATCATAGATGAAGCCCAAAAATAATTATAATTTCGAGCTATGTCCATAAAGTACCGCTAGATCTTAATTCTATCCATTCTAGCATCTAGAAGATACTATTGATAGTCTTTAGTACACTGAAAGATATTCACAAACCTTAAAACAAATTTCTCAATGATTCTAGAATGTTCTTCGTCATTTCTATAGAGCATGGCGAGTACTATTAGGTAGCTAATAGGTTGATTACTATTGCATGATACAAAGTATAAGAACCAAATACACAACATATATTCTATGGACGTTTGATACATTTCAAATGTATCTATAATTCTTGATGTTCCATGCTTGGTTTTATCCACTTTCTTGTGTTTTGTTCCAACTTTGGAGTACTTTTCATATGATTTCTTGGACTAACCTATTAACAAGAGCCACAGTGCCAGCTGCCTGTTTTCTGCTGTTTTTGGTTCCAGGAAAGTCAGAAAATGAATATTCTCGGAATTGGGCGGGACAAAAGCCAAAGTGCCTATTTTTCCGGAAGGGATCAAGTGCCAGAATACGAGACGGAGAGGGGCCAGGGGCCGGCCACACTACCTGGCCGCGCGGCCAGGCCTGGCCCACGCCAAGGGGTGGTGTGGTGGCTCCCGACACTCCCTCGGCCTCTCCTTCCGCCTATATATTGCCCTTGGGACGAAAACCCTAAGTACCTGATCAAAAATCCACGAAAGAGTCTGTAGCCACCGTCATCTCCATCCCTAGATCGGGAGGGATCTGAAGCTCTTCCTGGCACCCTGCCGGAGAGGGGAATTCACCCTGGAGACCTTTTTCATCACCATGCAAGCCTCTGGTGTGATGCGTGAGTAGTTCATCCTTGGACTTCGGATCCATGTAGTAGCTAGATGGCTAGTTCTCCTCCTTTGTGCTTTCATGTTTAGATCTTGTGAGCTCCGTTCATGATCAAGATCATCTATTTGTAATTCTGCATGTTGTGTTTGCGGGGATCCGATGAATATTGAGATGCTATTTCAGATTGATTATTGATTCTATCATGTCTTTGTTATTTGTGATCTTGCATGTATTTCGTTGTTAGTAGCTATCTTGGCCAAGTAGATGCTAGCAACTCCAAGAGTTAGTATTTATGCTCGATAGTGGGTTCATGCCTCTGGTAATCTGGGAAGTGACAGAAATCTCTAAGGTACTAGATGTGCTGTTGCTACTAGGGAGAAAACAACAATCCTTTGTTCATAGAACAATCGTATTGTTTACTTTACACGCAGTTCGTAAAGCAATAATCTGTTGCTTGCAACTTAATACTGGAGGGGGTTCGGATGATAACGTGAAGGTGGATTATTAGTCATAGATGCAGTTGGATGGCGGTCTATGTATTATGTTGTAATGCCCAATCAAGTGTCAAAGGAGTCAAGATGATTAGTATATGCATGTATTACTTTCTCGGTGTTTGTCAATTGCCCCACTGTAATTTGTTCACCCAGCATGTTATCTATCTTAAGGAGAGCCACCTCTAGTGAACTATGGATCCCGGTCCTTGTCTTTTACGTACAATCTACAATCTTTTACTGCTTTGTGTTTACTTCCTGCAAACTATTACTTCTTTCGATTCGACACATTTAATCCTTTGTTTTCCGCAAAACGCGGTGAGATTGATAACCTCATCGCAAGTTGGGGACAAAGTTCTGTGGTTGTTTTGTGCAGGTGTCCATGTTGCTACTAGCACCGGTAGTGCGCCCTGCCAAAGCTCAGCTAGTAACACATTTGGGGTGTTTCCTTGCTCCTACTGGTTCGATTAAACCTTGGTTTCATAACTGAGGGAAAACTTTCTGCTGTGCTCATCATACCTTCCTGTTGGGGTTCCCAACGAGCTCTATGTCGATCGTCGAGTGCATCAAGATCTTTTCTGGCGCCATTGCCGGGGAGTCAAAGACATCTTCACAAGGGGAGTCCCTTATAACCAATCTCTTTACTTTGTTGTTTTTGTTTTGCTCAGTTTTATTGTTGCTTTGTTTGCTTGTTTTGTTCTTCAAAAAACACAAAAAAATTAGTTTTACTTGTTTGCTTTCTTATTTGAAAACCCAAAAAAATGACTACTCTTGAAAACACTAAGTTGTGTGACTTCACTAGCACCAACAACAATGATTTTATGAGCACACCTACTGCTCCACCTGTTGCTGAAAATACTTTCTTTGAGATAACACCTGCTTTGCTCAATCTTGTTATGAGAGAACAATTTTCTTGTATTGGTAATGAAGATGCTGCTTCCCATCTAAATAACTTTGTTGAACTTTGTGAGATGCAAAAGCATAAGGATATAGATAGTGATATTATTAAGCTGAAATTGTTTCCTTTCTCTTTGAGAGGAAAAGCTAAAGAATGGTTGAATTCCATAACTAGGAATAGTATTGATTCGTGGACTAAGTGCAAAGATGCTTTTATTGGAAAATACCATCCTCCTGCTAAGATTATATCCATGAGAAGTGAAATAATGAAGTTTAAACAACTTGATAATGAGCATGTTGCTCAAGCTTGGGAAAGAATGAAATCTTTGGTAAAGGATTGTCCCACTCATGGACTGACTGCTTGGATGATCATCCAAACTTTTTATGCAGGATTGAACTATTCTTCAAGGAACCTATTGGATTCAGCTGCTAGAGGTACCTTTATGACCATCACTTTGGGTGCTGCAACAAAACTTCTGGATAATATGATGGTTAATTATTCTGAATGGCATACTGAAAGAGCTCCACAAGGTAAGAAGGTAAATTCTGTTGAGGAAACCTCCTCCTTGAGTGATAAGATTGATATGATTATGTCTATGCTTGTTAATGGGAAAGCCCATATTGATCCAAATAATGTTCCTTTAGCCTCTTTGGTTGCTCAAGAAGAGCAAGTTGATGTGAACTTCATAAGAAATAACAACTTTGGAAACAATGCTTATGGTAATAATGGTAATAGGAACAATTTTGGTAACAACAATTATAGTCTCTACCCTCCTAGTAATACTTATGGCTATAATGGTAAACGTGAATTACCTAGTGAAGGAAGAATTTTAGAAGTTGAAAGAGCCACTAAAAACTTCATGCAAATGCAATATGAGCAAAATAAACTATTTACTAAAACTATGGAGGAACAATCTATCATTTTGAAGAACATTAGCCATCAACTTGAGAGTCTAAATAGGGAAATTCCTAGTTTACAATTGAAACTCTCTATTGCTGAAAGAAATATATCATCTTTGTCTGAAGCTCAATCTTCATTGATTAATAAAATGGCAGCTAAACCTGAAACTAATGAGAATCCCTTTGCAGCCACTAATGCTATACAAGTAAGAATTGATGAAAATGTTAGACTATTAGCTGAATTACATGCTAAGTGGGAAAGAGAAGATGAAATTGCTAGAAACATTAGTGTTTCTACTATCACCACCACTAGTGTTAAGGCTACTAATAGTTCTACTACTTTAGATTATAAAGTTGATTTTGATCTTGATGGTTGCAATATCTCTAAAGTTATTAAGTTCCTACAAAAGCTTGCTAAAAGTCCTAACGCTAGTGCTATGAACATGGCTTTTACAAAACACATCACTGATACTCTCATAAAGATTAAAGAAGAAAATATGAAACATAAAGCTTCTATTCCTATAAAACAAGAGGATGGTTGGGAACCCATCATTAATATGAAAGTGAATGACTTTGATTTCAAAGCTTTGTGTGATCTTGATAGTAGTGTTTCTATTATGCCTAGAAGGATTTATGATATGCTTGATTTGCCTCCTCTTGAAGATTGTTATTTGAATGTCCCACTTGATGCTAATGCTAAAAAGAAACTCATGGGGAGTCTTAATGATGTTCTTATTATGGTTAACGATTCCTAGGTCCCCGTTGATTTCTATGTTTTGGATGTTGAATACAATGCTTCTTGTCCTATTACTTTGGGAAGACCTTTTCTTAGAACTGTTGGTGCCATCATTGATATGAAAGAAGGCACCATTAAATATAAACTCCCACTCAAGAAAGGTATATAACACTTCCCTAAAAAGAGAGAAAAAATTTCTTTTGCTTCTCCTATGAAAACAAAATTTGGTCTTAATGCTTCTTCATTTGAGAACACTTGATTCTTTCTTTGCTTCTTATGCCTAACTTAAAGACGTTAAATAAAAGTACTTGTTGGAGATAACCCAAGAGTTTTAGATGAGTCTTGGAAGTTATTACCTCTGTAATAACCGCTCCTTATCCTTTTTATTTGCTTTTTGTGCCAAGAGTAACCTCTAATGAGAGTGAAGTAATGATTGGGAAAGTTGCTGTCCCGAAACAGATTCTTGTGCTTCACCGTAAAAATTCCCGAGAGAGCTCTGTATGTCGGATTGAGATGCATTTTTTGTGCTTCTGCCCCAGGTTGTTATCTAACTTTTGTTAGTTCAACACTTTTTGATTTGAGCAACAGAACGTCTTCGAAAAAATTCGTCTTTACCTGCTGGTCTGTTTTGACAGATTTCTGCCATTTTCTGCATTTGCTTCTTGTTGGTTCCTTCTTGAGTTCTTTTGGGGAATTGAGATTTTTGGAGGAAGTACTACAGTAGCTAGTGTTCTAATGGAAGTTTATTTGGTGTTAGAACTGAACCTTGAGACTTATTTATCTTAAGTGCACTAATGTTGCTAATGAGATCGTGTGAAGTTTTGTATGAAGGAAAAATTTCAGGTGTATGGAAGGAATGAGTAATGAGATGAAGGATGGACTAAAGCTCAAGCTTGGGGATGCCACGCGTGTCACCCCAAGAAAGATCCAAGAAGTACAAGTGTCAAAGCTTGGGGATGCCCAAGGCATCCCCTTCTTCATCAATAAAAATTCCAGGTTTCTTCCAAACGCTTCATTTTTATTGTTTCATGCACAACTGTGTTTTTCTTGGAGCGTCTTCTTTTTTGGTTTTCGTTTTGGTTTTTCGTTTGTTTGGTTTGCTTAGTTTTCTGAATAAATTGGTTGGACCCCCTCTTTCTTACATTGGTTTGCAATTAGTTTGGTTTGGTTTGGAAAAGAGTAGGAAAGTTCATACTTATGTGGTAAAAAGAGCTCGTTTTTGACTGTGGCCTATGCTTTGTCATGCCATGCTTGCTATTTTTTTGGCTTTATGCTTAGTATTCTTTGCTGTAGCATGACTTGTTATAAACAATTGAGATTTCTTAATGTGCCTTGGATGAATCATGCGTTGTTTTAGCATATTAAAGCATAGTATAGTGGTATTCTCCTTTGATGCTTTATTTGGGTTGACTTGGCACATGCTCACACCATGTTATGACTATCTCAAGTCACCATAGCCTTTATGATCCTTTAGTTTTCAACTTGTAGTATCACTTTATGCTTTGATCAATGATGTTTTGTCACTCTACATGATTATGGCCATTATTGCTCTCTTAGTTTGTCGCTCCCAGTCTTTTGCTAGCCTCCACAACAAAGTATGAGTTCCACTCATGCATCCAACTCCCTAAACCAAGTTATTCCAAAGAGTCCACCATACCTACCTACTAGATTATGCTATTCCAAGTATATTCATGCTTTTGTTTACCTTACACTTGTTATGAGAAAACTAGTGATTAAAGCTGTCACGAACTTGATGGCACACTTTACTTTACTTGCCCTTAATAAACTGGAACCATTGTGTCTTCTATGTTGTATATTCTTGCACTTATTTGTTGGGAATTAGCAGAACCATGCTTACATGGGGAACACTTTCAACATTGCACTTGGTACTTGTACCTAGTTGATATCATGCTCTTCTGTATATGGATGTCGTCGGTGTGAAATGAAAGGGGAGCTTGTAAGTCCATGGAGTTATGTATATGTGTTAGAGAAACTCCTGGGCCACTGGTATAATCCATGCTGACATGGTGGAAACCTGCAGCGTAACCATAATGAGCTGTCTATGAAGCAATCTTCTTATAAAAAAAGAGTCCTATGTTGAGAAAAAAAGAGAAAAAATAGATACTATGAAAAGAGGAAAGAGAGAAAAAAAGCACCATATTCCCATGGTAAATAAGAAGAATGCTGAGATGCTCGTTGTCTGCTTGCCTTGTCATTTTGATATGGGGATTCTTCCGTATCATCAGGCAAGGGGTACCCCGTTGGCGGTTCTCAATGATACACATGTACTTACGATGAAAAGAACTTACCGGTGACTAAACTTGAGTAGCATGAGGAGCGGCCCTCGTATACAAGGGACATGAGATTTCGGACTTATACTTCGTCAAGCATGTACACCATAGTCTGTTCATTTTAACCTTAATCACTTCAAGATGCTTATTATAGGGGCAATGAGAGCTGAAAGCTTTAAGTACCATAATCTTTGGAAGCTCTTTATGAGACTTGAATCCCTACTTCCTTTTACAAAAGGTTTTACTTCCACCATTATATTGAGTCTCCACCTTTAATCTTTATGCACCTACTTTGAGAGCATAGTGGCCATTCTTAGTTCTATGTGCATTGTCCCAAGACTAGTTGATTGATGCATAACTTGATATTGCTTGTTTTAAACTATTGTATCTAGTCACTCTTATGAACTTTGAAGGTGTCCTATGCATTTATATTTGCTACTCTATTGAGGGACAAGCTGAATACTATTATGCTATGTTTTCTTTATGTGAAACAAAGAAACGTCTTGCAAAGCATTGTTATTCATGAATCTTTTGTTTGTGCCTTTTCATGTTGCATCATAGTTTCTTTGCTTATTGCTAGAACTTTGTCTTTCATGTTATGATTGAAGTACTATGATCCCAACTTTGAATGTTTTGCAAATAGTTTGATCAAGTCTTTGATAGTGCATGTCACCTTAAAAATTATTCTTTCTTTTTATCACTTACCTACTCGAGGACGAGCAGGAGTTAAGCTTGGGGATGTTGATACATTGCAAATGTATCTATAATTTTTGATGTTCCATGCTTGGTTTTATCCACTTTCTTGTGTTTTGTTCCAACTTTGGAGTACTTTTCATATGATTTCTTGGACTAACCTATTAACAAGAGCCACAGTGCCAGCTGCCTGTTTTCTGATGTTTTTGGTTCCAGGAAAGTTAGACAATGAATATTCTCAGAATTGGACGGGACAAAAGCCAAAGTGCCTATTTTTCCGGAAGGGATCAAGTGCCAGAATACGAGACGGAGAGGGGCCAGGGGCCGGCCACACCACCTGGCCGCGTGGCCAGGCCTGGCCCACGCCAGGGGGTGGTGTGGTGGCTCCCGGCACCCCCTCGGCCTCTCCTTCCGCCTATATATTGCCCTAGGGACAAAAACCATAAGTACCCGATCAAAAATCCACGAAAGAGTCTGTAGCCGCCGTCATATCCATCCCTAGATCGGGAGGGATCTGAAGCTCTTCCCGGCACCCTGTTAGAGAGGGGAATTCACCCTGGAGGCCTTCTTCATCACCATGCAAGCCTCCGGTGTGATGCGTGAGTAGTTCATCCTTGGACTACGGATCCATGTAGTAGCTAGATGGCTGGTTTCTCCTCCTTTGTGCTTTCATGTTTAGATCTTGTGAGCTCCGTTCATGATCAAGATCATCTCTTTGTAATTCATAGATGTTGTGTTTGCGGGGATCCGATGGATATTGAGATGCTATTTCAGATTGATTATTGATTCTATCATGTCTTTGTTATTTGAGATCTTGCATTCTTTCCGTTGTTAGTAGCTATCTTGGCCAAGTAGCTGCTAGCAACTCCAAGAGTTAGTATTTATGCTTGATAGTGGGTTCATGCCTCTGGTAATCTGGGGAAGTGACAAAAATCTCTAAGGTACTAGATGTGCTATTGCTACTAGGGAGAAAACAACAATCCTTTGTTCATAGAACAATCGTATTGTTTACTTTACACGTAGTTCGTAAAGCAATAATCTGTTGCTTGGAACTTAATACTGGAGGGGGTTCGGATGATAACCTGAAGGTGGATTATTAGTCATAGATATGCAGTTGGATGGCGGTCTATGTATTATGTTGTAATGCCCAATCAAGTCTCAAAGGAGTCAAGATGATTAGTATATGCATGTTTTGCTTTCTCGGTGTTTGTCAATTGCCCCGCTGTAATTTGTTCACCCAGCATGTTATCTATCTAAGGAGAGCCACCTCTAGTGAACTATGGATCCCGGTCCTTTACTTTACATACAATATACAATCTTTTACTGCTTTGTGTTTACTTACTACAAACTTTTACTTCTTTCCATTCGATACGTTTAATCCTTTGTTTTCCGCAAAACACGGTGAGATTGACAACCTCATCGCAAGTTGGGGACAAAGTTTTGTGGTTGTGTTGTGCAGGTCTCTACGTTGCTACTAGCACCGGTAGTGCGCCCTGCCAAAGCTCAGCTAGTAACACCTTTGGTGTGTTTCCTTGCTCCTACTGGTTCGATTAAACCTTGGTTTCATAACTGAGGGAAAACTTTCTGTTTTGCTCATCATACCTTCCTCTTGGGGTTCCCAACGAGCTCTACGTCGATCGTCGAGTGCATCAACGTGGCTCAAAATTATAATTATTTTATGAGCTTCACCTATTATTATAGTTTTTTAGTAGTCCTAATTATCAAAGTTGGGTATGTGGGTTCAAATCCTTCGCGTGCTAGAAAAGCGATACTACGGTGCACGCTATCTAGAAGGAAGGGGAGAAATGTGGGTTCACGTCTTTTCCTGAAACACGGTCTACGTGACGAGATGGTACAATGTGGAGCCAGGACGTGACAACTTGCTAGTCTAGAACTCTAGCTATAACTCCAGCAGGCATCCTCGATCCACTGTAGAAGACCGACAAGGGAACACACAAAATTAACACCCCTCGTTCAAAGAGCCTCCCATCTTCACCATCTCCGGTGATCCCCATTCGCTAACGCTGGCTAGCCACATTTTGGATCCTCTCGAGCGCCGCACTTCCTAATTTTTCCTAGCCATTTCTCGCCCGCTGCATCGGTTCTTGCAGGCCTCCATCACTCTCCTCCAAGAAACCCCAACAATCATATTTGAATCCGCGCTCGCCCCCAGTCCATCCGGACGCAATGGCGGATTCGATGCACAACATTCAGTATGGTGGCTAGAGCAAGGTCAGCGATGATGCCTTCAGAGAAATCGCTATGCGTACGGACACTACCAGCGCCGTCCGGCTGGCCACATGCTCCAAGGAGTTGTGCCGCCAAGTCATTGGCGGAAAAGGTAGCAGATGCCCCAATGTCGGCTGCGGGACATTGGTCGCCTTCCACGACTTCCTAAACCACAAGATGGTGTGCCCACACGGCCCATGCCACTGCACTGAGACTGGATGCGAGCTTGTCGCCCCACCCACGGCGCTCCTTGCTCACCTCGAAAAAGCCCACTCAATTGAAGTGCAGAGTTTCCACTACGTCGAGGAACACAAGTACATCTCTCAGCCTTTGCTGGCACCTGCCTCATGGAGAGTAGAGACCGTGGTATCCGGGGATGATGGTACATTGTTCGCCGTGTGATTTTACATGCTCGACTGTGGCCTCGCCGTATCCGTCCAATGCGTCAGGTCGGCGGCGTGCTTGTTTCCGTGGTACATGGTGGAGTTGCACTTTTATAAACCTTCAATGATTGGAGAGGACCTAGAGGAGTTCGCCAAAGATAGCCTATTTTTTTAGCCGAAGAGCAGCGCGTCGCCGACCTCCATTAGGATTACTGAAGATTACCTTAATTTCCTTATTAAGAAACATGATAGGTTCACACTTGATTACTCATTTTCCATCCACAATGTGGGAGATGGAAAATATGACCATCATGATTCTGATGATGATCTGCCGTTCAAGTTTGTTTAGATCAAACGCTGGAGATGGTCTAGCATTTCCTTTGAAACATGGCTCTGTATTTTTTTCTTGGGAGTGCCTAGATCTCAGGTGCCTGAGAACTTCTTATATATATATTTAGCATGCTACAATTTAGTCTTCTGATTCTTACTTCCTTTAGAAATCCCAGGATCATCTCTCAGCCACTGTCGGCACCATGCTCATCAAGACTAGAGAACATCAGATCTGGGGACGATGGTACGGTGTTCGCTGTGCTATTTGACATGCTCGAGTGGGGCAACATCATCGTATCCGTCGTGTGCGTCAGGTCGGACGGGTGCTCGTCGCCCTTGTACAATGTGCAGTTCACCGTCTATCACCCGTAACTAGAGGTTGGGTTTTGGGAGGGTGCAGTGCGCAATTCCTTCACTCCTGGGAGCAGGGCGGGTCCTGGCATCATGCAGAAGGAAAATCATTCCATGGTGGTGAACCTTTAAACTTCTCAGACCCAGGGCCTGTATTACTCAATATGCATCCATCGCGAGGGAGAATTCCAAATTGACCATTCTACTACCTCAGATTTTTTATCCCACTTTCACTACATACCATATACGTATGAGTACTAGAGGTTAGATTTTGGATGCAGAGTAGTACTAGCATAGCACTAGTTCTTGTACTTTGGACTATTTTGTACTACTATATACCTGTACTGGTAGTACTTGTTTAGGCCAAGGACATGAGATGGTCTTGCTTTGCCTTTATTCTGTTGTCGCTATTACTCAAATATTTTGTTTAACTAATAGTGATGTACTGTTAATTGTTTAGATCAAGTGTAGCAGTTTGTCTTTCTTTTCTTTTGAAAGTTAGCATTGTCACAATTATCTAGATGAGTCTTGGGCATTTTGGGTTACATATGTGGGGGGGGGGGGGGTCACACATGCATTGTCACCTGATTGTCAGTTTTGCTTGCTCCAATGATCGAGTCCGTTTTTTGAGCTGGAACAAGAACTGATTCTCTCTGTACTGCTATTGAATTTTAAGCAGAAAAGCTACTGAATCTCTCAAATGTTTTATCGTTGCTATTACTAAAACATTTTGTGGAACTGATACTGATGTATTGTACTTGTTTAAATCAAGGGCAGTAGATATTCTTGCTTTTATTTTGAAACATGGCCTTGTCGCAATCTAGATGAGACTTGGGCATTTTAGGTTCCATATGGGGGTCACACAAGCATTGATCGTCAGTTTATCATGCTCCAAGGGTCGAGTATTTCCTTTCAAACATGGCTCTCTATACTGGGAGCTAGCTTACTTGCTTAGATCAAGTAGCTTTTCCTTTGAAATAATGGCCTTGCACATGTACTATGTATCTACTCCCTCCGTTTAAAAATATATAAAGATGTTTTAGCTTTTGTGAAATGAGTTTATCTAGACTCTTTTTATTGTGTAGTTCGGAGTAAATCCATATACTAAAAGGGGTCTAGATACACTCGTTTCACAAAAACTAAAACATCTTATATTTTAAACGGAGGGAGTACGATGTATGTTTTATCGCAGTCAGGTTACTCATATTTACTTTATCATTTTTTCTTATAATATTTAGCATGCTGCAATTTAGTCTGCTGAATTTTACTTCCTTTAGAAACTCCAGGTACATCTCTCAGCCGCTGTTGGAACCGCGCTCAGCGAGAGTAGAGAAGATGGGACCAGGGGACGATGGTACGGTGTTTTCTCTGCTATTCGACATGCGCGAGTCGGGCGATATCAGCGGATCCGTCGTGTGCGTCAGGCCGGATGCATGCTCATCGCCCTTGTACAATGTGTTGATCACTGCCTATTACCCGAGAATAGAGCTAGGGTTTTGGGCCCGTACAATCTGCAGTTCCGCCACACCTGGGAGCTGGGAGGTGCCGAGCATCATCTAGAGGAAAAAACATTCCTTTATGTTCTGCAATGAACCATCTCATATTACCGGCCTGCATTACTCAATATGCATCAATCGCGGGGAAGAACCCCCAATTGACACAATATTTATTTAACCCGCTTAGGGATCTCTGTGTGTTGAGGGTGGATTTTGGATGCATAGTTGTACTAGTATAGTAATAGTTCTTATACTACGTAGTATTTTGTACTACTATATACTGGTAGTACTTGTTTATGTCAAGGACAGGAGATGGTCTTGCTTTGCCTTTGTTCTATCATTGCTATTACCAAAGTATTTTGTTGAACTAATAGTGATGTACTATTACTTGTTTAGATCAAGTGTAGTAGTTTGTCTTGCGTTTCTTTTGAAACCTAGCATTTTCACAATTATCTAGATTAGTCTTGGGAATTTTGGGTTGCATATGGGGGGTCACACATGCATTGACGAAATGAGGTCATATTCACACAAAATCAGACATGATCATCAGTTTTGCTTGCTCCTATGATCGAGCCTATTCGGTGAACATGGCAAACTGATCATGCTCCAAGGTTTTTTGAGATGGAACAAGAACTTATTATCTTTGTACTGCTATTGAATTTCAAGCTGGAAAGCTACTGAATCTCTCAAATGTTCTGTCGTTACTATTACTAAAGCATTTTGTGGAACTAATACTGATGTACTGGTACTTGTTTAAATCAAGGGCAGTAGATAGTCTTGCTTTTCATTTGAAACATGGTCGTGTCAGAATCTAGATGAGACTTGGGAATTTTGGGTTGCATACGGGGGTCACACATGCATTGATGTGAGAAGAAGGTACTCAAAGCAGACTTGATCGTCAGTTTTGCTTGCTCCAATGGTTGAGTGTGTTTGGTGAAAAGGACAAACTGATCGCGTGGCAAGGTTTTTAGAGCTAAAACAAAAACTTATTCTCTCTGTACTGCTATTTGTATTTTATTGTCCGTGTTGCTGAATTGGTCAATTTTGAAATGATGCTGAATTGGTCAAGTGCTCCTGAATATGAACTTCGAATCTGTTGATAATTTTTCTACCTTATTTTGTACTACTGAATTTTGACATGAATAGCTGCCAAAAAGAATTATCAATTTTCCCCCCCCCTCTCTGAGGTCTTTGTTTTGAATCCGGCCGAGCACATCACAATGCAATTTTTATTAACTAGGAGAAGACATCTAGTACTCCATAGCTCATTCGGCCCCTCTTTAAACCAGAACATTTTTATTCGATCTTTTCGAGGTCATGGGACTACTGACCACAGCCCATTGAAATTTGAGAAAGGATCCCATGGAGCATAGCCGAGAACATATTAATTCAGCCTTTTAGGGGTCAGGGGACTGCTGAGCAAAACCACCTAAATTTGAGAATGAAGCCTATAGAGCATAGAATATGGAGTATAACCCATGTAGAGCAGCCTATGTAGAATAGCCAAACTCTTTTTAATTCGGCCTTTTGGGCATACGGGGGTCACGCATGCATTGATGTGAGATGAAGGTACTCAAAGCAGACTTGATCGTTAGTTTTGTTTGCTCCAATGGTCGAGTGTGTTTGGTGAAAAGGACAAACTGATCGTGCGACAAGGTTTTTAGAGCTAAAACAAAAACTGGTTCTCTCTGTACTGCTATTTGTATTTCGTTGTCTGTATTGTTGAATTGGTCACTTTTGAAATGCTGCTGAATTGGTCAAGTGCTCTTGAATATGAACTTCGAATATGTTGATAATTTTCCTACCTTATTCTGTACTGCTGAATTTTGACATGAATAGTTGCCAAAAAGAATTATCGATTTTCCCTCTCCCTCTTTGAGGTCTTTGTTTCGAATCTGGCCGAGCACATCACAACGCAAGTTTTATTAACCAGGAGAAGACATCTAGTACTCCGTAGCACATTCGAACCCTCTTTAGACCAGAACATTTTTATTCAGTATTTTTAGGGTCAGGGGACTGCTGACCACAGCCTAGTGAAATTTGAGAAAGGAGCCCATGGAGCATAGCCGAGAACATATTAATTCGGCCTTTAGGGGTCAGGGGACTGCTGAGCATAGCCCACTAAAAATTGAGAATGAAGCCCATAGAGCATAGCCTATGGAGCATAACCCACGTAGAGCAGCCTATGTAGAATAGCCAAACTCTTTTTAATTCGGCCTTTTGGGAATTGCGCCCCACCTCTCAAAATAAAAAAAACTCTGCCTATCCATGATTTTAAGAAAATACTCTATTATGTGGCATTTTATAAATTGAGCTGTTAGGAGCGCTGCCCTTTTATATTTTAAAAGAGATAAATATAGACACACGAAATATTTTTAAGAAGACGAATACATAAATTTTAGTACTAATAAAAGTTTAATGATATTTATTCTATAAATATCTTTGTTGTAGTGGCAACACACTCAGTTTACGTTTATTTGATTTGAAGGTCTTTTTTCGAATCGTATCTTGGATTTACATTTTTTTCTTCTAGCAATATCGCATTAGAGAGGCCAACATCATGGACCCACCAGCATGAAGTGTCCCTAGAGTTTGTTTTGAGGGTGGGTTCGAAACAAAAGTTTAAATACTTGTACAGAGAAGCTCATATCGGGGACCCACCAGACATAACGTACAAGGCTGCATCGGGACAATCCAGAACATGCTAGAGAGGCTGACATAAGGGCCCCAGCAGAAAGACCATACACGACTGCCACGGTGAAAACAGCGGACGTGGCCGAAAAAAGTCCATCATACACACATTGTACTTATAGAGAAGCTGACATGTCGGACCTAGTAGGCGCCAGCATAGCCCATGAAATTAGCCTATCAGCCCCAAGCATAGCCCAATACCTTCTAATTCGGCCTTTTCGTGGTCTTGTGGCACCGACCATAGCCCATTAAACTTAGGAGTGAGCCCATGGAATATAAGCCATGACGAATAGGGAATCCGCCCCGAGTTAGCCCAGAATCTTTTTAATTCGACCTTTATGAGCATTTTTTGTACTCTGAGGCTGACATATGGGACCCGAAAAAACATTCCAACATACACGCGTTTCTTTCAAATAGAGACTGTCAGTTGGGACCCAACATAGGCACGTTTCCTGCCCAGAGGTGGTTGACATCTGGGACCCAGCAAGTTGCCAAGGTCAAAACAGTGGACATGGACAAAAAAAGTCCATCATACGCATGTTTCATTTACAGAGAGGCTGATATATGGGACCTAGCACCGCGACCTTATACAAATGCTACATCGAGAAACGTAGCCAGTTCAAAACAGGGAGGCATGAGCGAGAAAAAAGTTCAGCATGTACACGTTTCTTTTAATGAGAGGCTGAAATGGGGGACCCAGCAGCGTGAGAAAATGGTAGATTCGTCGAGCAACGCTATCTAGTTCGGAACAGGGTAGCACTAGAGAAGAAAAAAATTCCATCATACCCACGATTCTTCTAATGTGAGGCCGACATAAGGAACCCACCAGCCTGAATAAATGGCTTATGCAGCGAGCAACTCTATCAAGTTTGGAATACAAAGGCGCTACCGAGGGTAAAAAATCCATCATATACACATTTCTTCTCATGAGAGAATGACATGTGGGGCCCAGCATCATGATTAAATGGTAGATGCATCGAGCAACGCTATCAACTTCGGAACAGGGTAGCGCGAGCGAAGGAAAAAATCCATCATACGCACGTTTCTTCTAATGAGAGGATGACATGTGGGGCTCAAGAGGTTGGTTAAACGGTAGATGCATCGAGCAACGCTATCAACTCGGAACTGGGTAGCGCCAGTAAAGGAAAAACTCCATCATACACACGTTTCTTCTAATGAGAGGATGACATGTGGGTCCCAGGAGGTTGATTAGACGGTAGATGCATTGAGTAGCGCTATCAACTTCAGAACAGGGTAGCGCGAGCGAAGGAAAAAAATTCCATCATACACACGATCATTCTAATGAGGGGCTGACATGTGGGACCTAGTAGCCTGACTAAATGGCATACGCCTCGAGCAACGTTATCCAGTTCAAATCAGGAAGGCGCGACCAAAAAGTATGGTACGCAAGAGACACTGACGTCTAGGAGCCACACGCATCAAAAGACTTTGGCGAGTCAACATCGCGCGAGGAAACGAAAATCTTGCTTCTGCCACACGCTGGACGAGCTTCCTCCATGTTTTTAGCATATCCGTCGTAGTAGAGGTCCGCGAAACCGGAAAAAAAAGTTTTCCATCGGCCACGACCAAGCCGAGAATTTCGTCGCGGAAGATGCGCCTTCTACAATGACCGTCAGGCCAAGTCATTGCGTAAGGAAACTTTTCTTTTAGTGATTAGCCGGAAGACCTCTTTTCACATTATCTTGAATCAGCAATAACAACCACCCCTCATAAGGCATCTTCTATGATTTGTTATAGGAGTTGTGCTTATGGTTCTTTTGTATCCAGAGTCCGAACTTGTACTTGATGTCCCGTGTCTCGAACATCAAGGAGAACATTTAAAGTAGTGTTGCAAAATGTCTCTCGGTCAATCATCCAAACCCTTTTATGTTGGTAAGCATCTTGTTGTGCCAAGTAACTGAAGTCTGAGAATGAAGTTCTTTTTACTCGTGTCATGAGGAATCTTCTTATATATTCACCTTAGTGGTGTAAAGTGATATCATGATCGCTGGCAAGATTTTGATAGACCTAGATGAATAAAGAGTTTCCTTTGGTTCCTCTAACATGTTCGAAGAGCGACTATGGTTTTGATAATCAGCAGTTCCTCTTGTTACATGTTCCTTGTGACTCTTATGAGTCCTCTCCACCAAAACAACCTTTCTGTCTTGACATTCTGTTGAACGAAGAGTGATCCTTCTATATCAAAAGTAGTTTAACAACTTGGTTATCCATATCTCTATACCCTGGAAGCTCTACCTAAGTTGTTTAGTAGAAGTTCCCTTTCGAAGTCTGTGGTCATGTTCTTTTTGTTGTATGCTTTCCCTTTTAGAAGACTTCTTCTATTTTGGAGGAATTGACCTTAGTTCATTGAATAATTCCCGTAAACGAAATCACCAAGACTAAAATTCCTCTCAATAAGATTGGTGTCTTGCGGGGCAATCATGGACACTGCATCCAACATTTTTATTTATTGCCTCTGCATAATATGGAACTCAAATTCTTGAAGTGAAAGAATCCAACGGATCAGTCTTGGCTTATGGTCTTTCCTTTCAAGGAGTTCTTTTAGGCCATCATGATCCATGTGAACACTTACCATTGCATCAACAATAGGAACGAAATTTATCTCAAGAGAAAAATATAGCAAAAAGTTCCTTTTGTTCCTTAGGGTAGTTCTTTTGAGCACCATTGAGAGTTCCACTAGCATGATGTATAATATTAAATCTACGACCAATATGTTGTCCTAAAGTTACTCCTACAACATCATCACTAGCTTCACATATTAAATCAAAGGTTGTATCCCAAATAGGTGGTTTAATAATAGGAGCTCGAGATAAAGCATTTTTGAGTCTATCAAAGGCTTCAAGACACTTATCATCAAAATTAAATCTGATTCCCTTCTGTAAGAGGTTTGTCAAAGGTTTGGATATTCCAGAGAAATTTCTAATGAACCTTCTACGAAAATCCACATGACCAAGAAAACTTCTTATACCTTTAATATCCCTAGGTTGTGGCATTCTCTCTATTGCTTCAACCTTTGCTCTATCAACTTCAATTCCCTTACCTAATACCTTGTGTCCGAGGACTATACCTTCTTTGACCATAAAGTGGCACTTCTCCCAGTTTAGAACAAGATTAGTTTCTTCACAACGCTGCAAAACTCTTTTGAGATTAACCAAGCAACTAGTAAACGAAGTTCCATAGACAGAAAAGTCATCCATAAATACTTCCATTATAAGTTCTATAAAATCAGCAAAAATAGCAGTCATGCATCTTTGAAAAGTAGCTGGAGCGTTACATAAACCAAAAGGCATACGTCGGTAAGCATGTAAACCATAAGGACTAATGAAAGTTGTTTTAAGTTGGTCATCCAGATGAACAGCTATTTGAGAGAAACCAGAGTATCCGTCCAAGTTGCAAAAATGAGTATGGTTTGCTAGCCTTTCTAAAGTTTGATCTATGAACGGTAATGGATAGTGATCCTTTCTAGTCTCTTTATTTAATTTCCTAAAGTCTATGCACATCCTATGCCTAACAACAGTTCTAGTAGGTATCAATTCATTGTTTTCATTAGGAACAACAGTAAAACCGCCCTTCTTAGGAACAAGTGAACATGACTTACCCAGTCACTTTCTTTAACGATATAGATTATACCAGCATCCAATAGGCGTATAATTTCTTTTCTTACCACTTCTTTCAATTTGGGCTTCAGTCTTCTATTGAATTCTGCAACTGGTTTAGCACCTTCTTCCATGAATATTCGATGGACGGCTATCATGGGACTAATGCCCTTCAAGTCATCCATTGAGTATCCAAAGGCCTGGCGATGCTCCTTAAGTATCCTCGTGAGTTCTTCTTATTCTTCTCCTGAAAATTTAGCACTAATAATAAAAGGGAATTTATTGGTATCATCTAAAAACCTGTATTTAAAATTTTCTAGTAGAGTCTTCAATTCTGGGGGTGGAAGTTCTTCGCCCCCTCTATTTTTTGGCTCTTCAAAAGCCTCATCAATTGGAGGTCCCAAAATGGGAAGTGAATTGAATTCATTTTCTAGTTCTCCCAGGGACTTGTCCTCCATAGCTATTTCTTCATAATTTGGATCTTTATCTATTTCTCCTTCTTGATTACTAAAGAAAAGAGCCACCATTTCCTCAATAGTTCTCTCTTCTTCTTCTTGTATTTGCGGATGCCTATCTTTAAATTTGGAAAAATGGAATTTATTTCTGTTCCCCCAAGCTTAAGAGACACAATCTACTTCTTGAAGTTAACATAGGCACCTATATCACCTCAAAAGTTCCTTCCAAATATAATTGGGCAAAGAGTGTCAGCTGGCATATCAAAAACTACAAAATTGATACGAAAGTTTTTGTTGTCAATTGTGACAGTTGCATCGTCAACTACTCCCATTGGAATTCTCATATTTTTATTGGCTAACATAATTGTCATATCAGTATTTTCAATTGTAGCTGGTTCTATTTCTTCTCTTATTTCTAAGTAGAAATCATAAGATATAACACTAACTTCAGTGCCAAGATCACATAAACAGTAATGAGAGGTTTCTTTAAATATGCAAGGAAGAATAGGCTTACCCACATCTTTTACCTTTGTTTTACCTTCAACCAATATGGAAGTCTCTTCATCAAGTTCAACTATGTTACAATGTGAGTACATAGCCATAATTGCTTCCTTGGTTACCTCTTCATCTTTAGTTTCTTCCAGATGTTCCATGACTTCTGGCATGCTTTCCTCTTCCCTCTTTTCTTGTACTGCTTTGACCTGTTCATATTCAAAAATATGATTTTGTGCATGTTAGGGAAAGGCACTTCATATATTGGTTCTACGGAGGCCGGTGTTGCTTTATTTTCTCTTTTATTTTCTTGTTCGGGTGGTGGATCATACTTGACTGGACCCTTCTTTGGAGCTTTAATATATTCTGTAAAAGCTTTAACAACTTGGAACACAAGATCTAAATCCAAATAAAGTTCTTTAGATAATTCTTTAACATGGCCTTTTTTATTATAGTCATGAATACAATCATGCTCTATTTCTATGCCTCCTTCACTTCCTAGACCAAAATTCCATGAAACTCTATGATCACGAATTCTATTAAGTAAAGCCCAAGCTTTAGGTATAGGAAAATTCATAAAGGCTCCTTCCACGAAAGAGTCTAGTTCAAGTTTATTAGGATCAATTAAACCTCCATAGACGATATGTAGTAAATACCATTCAGGCAAATCATGATGAGGACATAGTCGTAGTAAATCTTTAAATCTAATATAAGCTCTTACTAGTCCTTCATTAGAACGATTCGTCCAAGTCATTATAAGACGCATAGGCATTCCAAAAGATTTTGATAATGGATAATATTTTGATAGAAATTCACAGGCTAGATTATCCCAAGTAAAATCTTTAAATCTAATATAAGCTCTTACTAGTCCTTCACTAGAACGATTCGTCCAAGTCATTATAAGATGCATGATTCTAAAAGATTTTTATAATGGATAATATTTTGATAGAAATTCACAGGCTAGATTATCCCAAGTAGTAGTGGCTTCAGGGGTTAGAGATCTATACCATGAGAGAGTTGTTCTTGTCAAAGTTTGACTAAAAAATTTAAACCTTACCTCATCAGCGGTATATCCAGTTAATATAAAAGTGCCACATATATCTTTAAAACATGCAATATGCTCATATGGATCAGGATCTTCTTCATCTCTAGTAAATTGCTTATTATGTAGAATACTAAGTAGTGGAGGATTTATTTCAAACACCCTTGTCTTCTCATTGGAGTTGTCTCTTCTATAAATATCATACGGCTTCCCAAAGTGGTTGAGTGGGCTAGCACTAGTCATATGTTTAAACTCCATCATGTTGGTGGAAACCTGTAACTCAAAACAAAATTTATCAAGCCAAAAATAATAAGCAAAAACTAAAAGACCTACAACACTTAGCTCCCTGACAACGCTGCCAGAAAATAGCTTGATGACTGCAAGTGCACAGATCGTTTGTAGCTAGTGTCAAAATAAAGATATCGATCCTACAAGGAGCAGGAGTCTGAAGTCTAATAACTCTTGAGATAAATATTATGATAGAAATGCTAGACTAAGTTCTAAGTGACAAGAGAAAATGTGAGTATTCTGTAAAAAGGTGATTTTGGGTTTTGGGTATAAGAACAATAATAAAGTAAAGTAAACAACTGAGTACAGAAAGTAAATATCGCTTATGTAAGAGATTGGAACCGCAGTAGGGAAAAAGCATTCTCAGGGAGTAGCAGATACACCACTAGTGTTGTAAAGATCTAAGATAAAGATTATCATCATTAACATTCTCAACTATGTATGTGTGGGAGGAACTCCGTATTTGGACAAATAGGCAGCAACCGCTGCTCACATTATCCTCATAACCACAACAATCAGCAATCGACATCAATCGAATTACTGCGCTATTAAGGGACGTAATCCCATAGGACGTATCCCATGTCATGGATAGTGTTCCGTGAGTTTCCTCGGTTTCCCAAGTTGATACGTAAGGGGTGCCAACAGCTTTATAGTCACTGTAAGTGCTAGCACGCCTCCGTCTACCAACAAGTAGTTTCCTCCATCAAGTCCCCACGAGAGGCAAATATTGAGAGGTCGACTTCTCTCAGCAGCAAGATGTAGAAAATCTAACACATGGTCACACTGATGAATATCATACTAGGGTTTCTCCATCTCCCTAAGAACTAATGATCTACTCAGACATGGAGGAAATAAACATCACGGAAATGGTAAATGAAATAATTATAGATGAATAGTACTTGTATAAATCCACAACGAGTACGGGAATTACAACAAGGTCTAGACAAGATGTAGATGGGATGGATGGAGATGGTGATGATGCAGCGGTGGATGATGAAGATCGATGCTTTAGCCTCCCGGATCTGCGCAGGGCGAAGATGGATCCCTTGTGGATGAGTTCCCCCTCCAGATGCCTTCTGGAGGTGAGGTTTCTGCGATTTTTGGGTGTTCTGTATGTCGTCTCCTCGAACCAATTACACGGGGTGAAACTATTTGATGAGGCGGAGGCGGCTCCAACTATACGACCGGAGCTATACGGCCGGAAAATTGCTCCGGTCGTATAGGTGGTCATTGGACTCTCTGCCTCCCTTGTTCGCTTCTGGTTTTCTTCTGGTATTATTAATATTTCCCAAATAAGCGATTTATGTTGTTTTTGACTCCTTTTCTCCATAGTACAACTGCTCCAAGAATTGTATCCATTGGATCCATCATTTGTCATGATCCTGGTGAAAACAGACATAAAATATGCGTGCGAACGCCGTAAAATACCAAGATCCTACATCTACAATGCAAAATAATAATGTAAAACATGATGAAAATATGCACTCATTAGTAGCACCTTTACATGGGCCACTATGAAAATGCTGGAGTCAGAGGAACAAGGTATCCACACTATGCAATGTTCTCTATAGATTAACATCAACCTAGCAGGACATATTGGATCTATCTTACCTACAGATAGATCATAGTAATGTTGATGTTATCCCTAAACCTGCCAACTTTCCCAAGAGTAAGTGCCACAAACCTGCACCAAAGACAGACCAATCTGTCATAAGAAGCTCAAGGATTGCCAATCATAAGAAAGGATTTGCTGACAAGGCAGCTGCACATGCCCATAGAGAGAGATCCAATATTGTTGAACTTGTCAACTTATCTTTCCAATTTGAAATAGCTACTGGTACCCACACAACACCACCTCCAATCCTACCTATCCCCACTGTGCAAGCAATAGGAACCAGGTTCTGTCAGATCCCTCCTAGAGAGGTGTTTCCTGAAGCTTTGAATTATCACAGTTCAAATGACGAGTGAAGCCACTACAAGATGGTCTGCTAGCAAGGGTCAAACAAGCTACTGCTGATGGGTTCGTAGAATGGAAAACAAAAAATTTCTACCGCAAGAACGAATAAAACCCAGATCTAATCTAGATAAAAGCCAAGATCTAATCTATTAGACATGTGCAACGAGATAGATCTGTACTAACCCTTGTAGATCCGAAAGCGTTACGAGATTAGATCTCGTGGTTGATGTAGTGGATCACTTACCGATCTCAAGATCGTGTGGACGATCCTTCCGGCGCCGTGTTCCGGCAGCGCTTCCGCACTCGGTCACACGTACAGAGTCGAAGCAGACCTTCCTCTCCTCGTTCCAGCGAGCAGCGGAGGTAGTAGATCTTCTCCACGGAATCACAGCAGCACGACGGCGTGGTGGTGGTGGTGGAGTAGAGAATTCTGCAGGGCTTCGCCTATGCCTATGCAGAAGAAAGGATGAGGAGAGAGGCGGCGGAGATTTGGAGTTGTGGAGGAGGGCTTGGAGGTGGTGCCCCCACCCCTCTATTTAAAGGGGGGAGGCGCCATGGGAGGGGGAGTCCTAGTAGGACTCCCCTCCCTCCTATGGCCGGCGGATTGGGGAGGGGGGAGGAGTCCTCCCCCCCACGACTCCTTGTCTTGCCCCACAAGGACTCCTTGATCCCTTTCTTGGTTTTCAAGCAAACTCCAAGAAATCTTCCAGAACCTTTCGGAACATTCCGAAACCTTCTAGAAACCTCATACAAATACTCCGGAACATTTCCTAACTCAGAAAATGATCCCCAATATATGAATCTTATTCTCCGGACAATTCCGGATCTCCTCGTGATGTCCTGGATCCAATCCGAGACTCCGAACAACATTCGATCTCCAACGCACATTACATATCTACTTAAAACAACTTCGAACCTTAAGTGTGTCACCCTACGGTTCGTGAATATGTAGACATGACAGAGACACATTTCCTATCAATAACCATCGGCGGGACCTAGAGATCCATAATGGCTCCCACATACTCAACGATGACTTCGTGATCGATTGAACCATTTACATACGAAACCAATTCCCTTTGTCACGTGATACTATACTTATCCGAGGTTTGATCATCGGCATCTCCATACCTAGTTCTACCTCGTTACTGATAAGTACTCTTTACTCGTTCCGTGATATGTCATCCCTTGTGACCTAGTCACATGCTTGCAAGCTAACTAGATGACATTCCGCCGAGAGGGCCCAGAGCATATCTATCCGTCATATGGATGGACAAATCCCAATCTTGGTCCATGCGCTTCAACACATACTTTCAGAATATCGAATGACACCTTTATAACCACCCAGTTACGAAGCGGCATTTGATGTCATCAAAGTACCCATCCGGTGATGGTGATTAACACAACCTCATGGTCGAAGGATTAGGTTACTATGCATTTTAAAAGCTTATAGCAATACGAACTTAATGACTTGATCTTATGCTACGCTTACTATGGGTGTATGTCCATCACATCATTCTCCTAATGATATAACCTTGTTATTAATCACATCCTAATGTCCATGATCAGGAAACCATGAACATCAATTAATCAACAAGCTAGTTCAACAAGAGGCTTACTAGGGACTCTTATATGTTTACAAAACACACAAGTATTAGTGTTTCCTAATAATACAATTATAGCATGGGATGTAAACATTCATCATAAACACAAAGATATAATAATAACCACTTTTATTATTGCCTCTTGGGCATATCTCCAACAGTCTCCCACTTGCACTAGAGTCAATAATCTATATTACATGGTAATATACCGAACACCCATGGCGTTCTAGTGTTGGTCATGCTTTGCCCTAGGGAGAGGTTTAGTCAACGGATCTGCCACATTCAGATCAGTGTGTAATTTGCAAATCTTTATGTCACCATCTCGGACATACTCGCGAATAGCGTGGAAACGTAGCTTGATGTGCTTTAGCTTGCTATGTGACCTTGGCTCCTGTGCATTAGCTATGGCACCTGTGTTGTCACAGTAGATGGCCATCGGGTCCAAGGCACTGAGAACCACGCCAAGTTCAGTAATGAATTCCTTCATCCATACGGCTTCTTGTGCAGCCTCCGAAGCAGCTATGTATTCCGATTCAGTTGAAGATTTCGCCACAACGCTTTGCTTTGCACTCCTCCAGCTCACTGCAGCACCATTCAAAATAAATACGTATCCCGACTGTGACTTCGAGTCATCTGGATCGGTGTTCCAACTAGCATCGGTGTAACCATTTACAACAAGTTGTTCATCACCTCCATAAGAAAGAACCATATCCTTAGTCCTATTTAGGTACCTTAGGATATTCTTGACCGCTGTCCAGTGCTCCATTCTAGGATCACTTTGATATCTGCTAGTCAAACTAACAGCATGTGCTATATCCGGTCTTGTACATAGCATGGCATACATGATAGAACCTATGGTCGAGGCATAGGGAATATTATTCATTTTCTCTCTATCTTCTGCCGTAGCTGGACTTTGAGTCTTACTCAAGGTCTTACCTGACAACATGGGCACGAACCCTTTCTTGCTATCTTCCATTCTAAACTTCTTTAGAACTTTGTCTAAGTATGTACTTTGTGAAAGCGCTATTAGGCGTCTTGATCTATCTCTATAAATCTTGATGCCTATAATATATGCCGCTTCGCCAAGATCCTTCATTGAAAAACTATTATTCAAATAGGTTTTGACGCTATTAAGAAGTTCTATATCATTCCCAATCAACAATATGTCATCTACATATAGTACTAGGAATGCTACAGAGCTCCCACTCACTTTCTTGTAAATACAAGCTTCTCCATAAGTTTGTATAAACCCAAATTTTTTGATTACTTTATCAAAACGTTGATTCCAACTCCGGGATGCTTGCTTCAGTCCATAAATGGAGCGCTGAAGCTTGCATACCTTGTCAGCATCTTTAGGATCGACAAAACCCTTGGGTTGTACCATATACAACTCTTCCTCAATGTCACCATTAAGGAACGCCATTTTGACATCCATCTGCCAAATCTCATAATCGAAATGTGCAGCAATTGCTAACAAAATCCTCACAGACTTTAGCTTCGCTACTGGTGAGAATGTCTCATCATAGTCAACTCCTTGAATTTGTCGGAACCCTTTCGCGACAAGTCGAGCTTTATAGACGGTAACATTACCATCAGCATCTGTTTTTCTCTTGAAAATCCATTTGTTCTCGACAGCCTTACGGCCATCCGGTAAGTCCACCAAAGTCCACACTTGGTTTTCATACATGGATCCCATTTCGGATTTCATGGCTTCTAGCCATTTGCAAGAATCTGGGCTCACCATAGCTTCTTCATATGTCGCAGGGTCATCAGCGTTGTCCACCAACATGACGTTCAAGGCAGAGTCATACCAATCAGGAGTGGTACGAACCCTCGTTGACCTGCGAGGTTCAGCAGTAACTTCGTTTGAAGTTTCATGATCATTATCATTAGCTTCCTCTCCAATTGGTGCAGGCGGCACAAAAACATCTTCCGGTGCTGCGCTACTCTCAAATCCGAGAGAAGGTTCAATAACCTCATCGAGTTCTACTTTCCTTCCAGTCACCTCCTTCGAGAGAAACTCCTTCTCAAGAAAGGATCCATTCTTGGCAACGAAAACTTTGCCTTCGGATCTATGATAGAAGGTATACCCAATTGTTTCTTTAGGGTATCCTATGAAGACGCATTTCTTCGCTTTGGGTTCTCGCTTATCAGGTTGTAACTTCTTTACATATGCTTCGCAACCCCAAACTTTAAGGAACGACAACTTAGGTTTCTTACCGAACCACAATTCGTATGGTGTCGTTTCAACGGATTTAGATGGTGCCCTATTTAAAGTGAATGCGGCTGTCTCTAATGCATAACCCCAAAACGATAGCGGTAAATCTGTAAGAGACATCATAGACCAAACCATATCTAAGAGAGTTCGATTACGACGTTCGGACACACCATTACGCTGTGGTGTTCCCGACGGTGTCAACTGCAAAAGTATTCCACATTTCTTTAAATGCATGCCAAACTCATAACTCAGATATTCACCTCCGCGGTCAGAACGCAGAAACTTAATCTTCTTTTTACGATGATTTTCCACTTCACTTTGAAATTACTTAAACTTCTCGAAAGTTTCGGACTTATGTTTCATAAAGTAGACATACCCATATCTACTTAAGTCATCCGTGAAAGTAAGAACATAACGATATCCACCACGCGATGCTACACTCATTGGACCGCACACATCGGTATGTATTATTTCCAATAAGTCTATAGCTCACTCCATTATTCCAGAGAATGGAGTCTTAGTCATTTTTCCCATTAGACATGCTTCGCATCTTTCAAGTGATTCAAAATCAAGTGATTCAAGAAGTCCATCTGAATGGAGTTTCTTCATACGCTTCACTCCAATGTGACCAAGACGACAGTGCCACATGTATGTAGAATTATCATTCAATTTTATTCATTTAGCATCTATGTTGTGAACATGTGTATCACTACTATCGAGATTCAGTAAGAATAAACCATTCATCTCAGGTGCATTACAATAAAAGATATTACTCATATAAATCGAACAACCTTTATTCTCGGACTTAAAAGAGTAACCGTCTCGCAGTAAACAAGATCCAGATATAATGTTCATGCTTAACGCAGACACCAAATAACAATTATTCAAATTTAAAACTAATCCCGAAGGTAGATGTAGAGGGAGCGTGCCGATGGTGATCACATCAACCTTGGAGCCATTTCCAACGCGCATCGTCACCTCGTCTCTCGCCAGTCTTCGTTTATTCCGCAGTTCCTGTTTCGAGTTACAAATATGAGCAACCGAACCAGTATCAAATACCCAGACACTACTACGATTACTAGTAAGATACACATCTATAACATATATATCAAATATACCTTTCTTCTTGATGTTGCCGTTCTTCAGATCTGGCAGGTACTTGGGGCAGTTACGCTTCCAGTGACTAGCACCCTTGCAGTAGAAGCACTCAGTTTCAGGCTTGGGACCAGCCTTGGGCTTCTTTGCAGGTGCGGCAGCTTTCTTGCCGTCCTTCTTGAAGTTGCCCTTGTTCTTAGGCTTGCCCTGTCTCTTGAAATTGGTGGTCTTATTGACCATCAACACTTGGTGCTCCTTCTTGATCTCCACTTCAGCAGTTTTCAGCATGGACGATAGTTCAGGGAACGTCTTGTTCATGCAGTGCATATTGTAGTTCATCACAAAGTCCTTATAACTCGGTGGCAGTGATTGGAGGAGACGATGAATCCCCAACTCATTAGGAATCGATATTCCCAACTCTTGGAGTTTGTTTGCGTACCCAGACATGGTGAGCACGTGCTCGCTAACGGAGCTTACCTCTTCTATCTTACAGTTAAAGAACTTTTCGGAGGCCTCATAGCTCTCCATGGCCGCGCGAGTCACAAAAATTAGCCTGAGCTCCTTAATGATCTCGAACGGGTCGTGGTGCTCAAAACGCTTTTGGAGCTCCGCTTCTTAACCGTACAGGATGGCACACTGAACTGTGGAGTAATGATTTTTCCGAGTGGCGTAAACATTCTTTACGTCATCGGTGGCATCATCTGCAGGTGGGTCACCCAGCGGTGCTTCGAGCACATAGGTCAACTGACCAGCCCTGAGGACGATCTTCAGTCCACGGAACCAGTCCATGAAATTGCTTCCATTGTTCTTAAGCTTTTCCTTCTCTAGGAACGCATTCAAATTGATGGAGGGGGTCGCCATAATCTATAACAAATTTGCAAGTAGTTTAGACTAAGTTTATGATCAATTGAGTTCAAATTTAATACTTAATTTAACTAGGTGAACTCCCACTCAAAACAACATCCCTCACATTGTCTTAGTGATTACACGAACCAAGTCCACTACACCAAGTCCGATCTTCACGAGAGAAGATGTAGTTTCATCGGCGAATAATCTTCATGTTCATCATATCATTTATATGACTCATGCTCTACCTTTCGATATTCCGTGTTCCGAGACCATGTCTGTACATGCTAGGCTCGTCAAGATAACCTTAGTTTCCGCATGTGCAAATCTGGCTTGCACCCGTTGTATGCACACGTAGAATCTATCACATGCGATCATCACGAGATGCTTCGAAACGACGAGTCTTAGCAACGGTGCCAACTAAGGGTGAACACTTTATTACTTGATATTTAGTGAGAGGGATCATCTTATAATGCTACCGTCGCGATCTAAGCAATACAAGATGCATAAAGGATTAACATCACAGGCAATTCATAATTAGTGTGATATGGTATGGCCCTTTCTTCTTGCGCCTTTGATCTCCATCTCCAAAGCACGAACATGATCTCCATCATCACCAGTATTGCGTCAAGGTCAGTGGCCCCGCTTCATGGTTGTCCATCATCACTAGCAACTATTACAACTACTTGGAATAAAGCTATTACAAGATGAATAGACACGCAGGTCTTAACAGAATTAAAGACAACCATTAGGCTCCTGCCGGTTGCCATATTACAACAAGGATCATTGCATACATCAAATATAATCACAATCACATGATGGCCATATCACATCACAAAACCCCTGCAAAAACAAGTTAGACGCCTCTAATTTTCTCGGCATGTTTTACTTGGCTTGGGGCTTTCGAACAATAACGTTTCTTACCTACAAAACTGAACCACAACGTTGATACAAGTGCTATCGAGTGCAAAGTGTAAATTGGATCTATACTATGGTGGGAGAGACAGACACCCGCAAAGCCACTTGTGCAAAGCAAGTTACACGTCAAGCGTGGAGCAAGTCTCATGTGCGATGACATGTAAGGTTAGCCCGAGCTGCTTCAGCCCACCATGCCGCAAGATGCAAAGTACACAAAGCAAAAGACGGCACGAGCACCAACGTCCACAACACCATTGTGTTCTACTTGTGCAACAGATCTACGCATAGACATGGCTCTGATACCACTGATGGGTTCGTAGCATGGAAAACAAAAAATTTCTACCGCAAGAATGAACAAAACCCAGATCTAATCTAGATAAAAGCCAAGATCTAATCTATTAGACATGTGCAACGAGATAGATCTGTACTAACCCTTGTAGATCCGAAAGCGTTACGAGATTAGATCTCGTGGTTGATGTAGTCGATCACTTGCCGATCTCAAGATCGTGTGGACGATCCTTCCGGTGTCGTGTTCCGGCAGCGCTTCCGCAGTCGGTCACATGTACGGAGTCGAAGCAGACCTTCCTCTCCTCGTTCCAGCGAGCAGCGGAGGTAGTAGATCTTCTCCACGGAATCACAGCAGCACGACGGCGTGGTGGTGGTGGAGTAGAGAATTCTGCAGGGCTTCGCCTATGCCTGTGCAGAAGAAAGGAGGAGGAGAGAGGCGGCGGAGATTTGGAGTTGTGGAGGAGGGCTTGGAGGTGGCGCCCCCACCCCTCTATTTAAAGGGGGGAGGCGCCATGGGAGGGGGAGTCCTAGGACTCCCCTCCCTCCTATGGCCGGTGGATTGGGGAGGGGGGAGGAGTCCTCCTCCCCCACGACTCCTTGTCTTGCCCCACAAGGACTCCTTGATCCCTTTCTTGGTTTTCAAGCAAACTCCAAGAAATCTTCCAGAACCTTCCGGAACATTCCGAAACCTTCTAGAAACCTCATACAAATATTCCGGAACATTTCCTAACTCAGAAAATGATCCCCAATATATGAATCTTATTCTCCGGACAATTCCGGATCCCCTCGTGATGTCCTGGATCCAATCCGAGACTCCGAACAACATTCGGTCTCCAACACACATTCCATATCTACTTAAAACAACTTCGAACCTTAAGTGTGTCACCCTACGGTTCGTGAATATGTAGAAATGACAGAGACACATCTCCTATCAATAACCATCAGCGGGACCTGGAGATCCATAATGGCTCCCACATACTCAACGATGACTTCATGATCGATTGAACCATTTACATACGAAACCAATTCCCTTTGTCACGCGATACTATACTTATCCGAGGTTTGATCGTCAGCATCTCCATACCTAGTTCTACCTCGCTACTGATAAGTACTCTTTACTCGTTCCGTGATATGTCATCCCTTGTGACCCAGTCACATGCTTGCAAGCTAACTAGATGACATTCCACCGAGAGGGCCCAGAGCATATCTATCCGTCATATGGATGGACAAATCCCAATCTTGGGCCATGCGCTTCAACACATACTTTCATAATACCCAATGACACCTTTATAACCACCCAGTTACGAAGCGGCGTTTGATGTCATCAAAGTACCCATCCGGTGATGGTGATTAACACAACCTCATGGTCGAAGGATTAGGTTACTATGCATTTTAAAAGCTTATAGCAATACGAACTTAATGACTTGATCTACTATGGGTGTATGTCCATCACATCATTCTCCTAATGATATAACCTTGTTTTTAATCACATCCTAATGTCCATGATCAGGAAACCATGATCATCAATTAATCAACAAGCTAGTTCAACAAGAGGCTTACTAGGGACTCTTATATGTTTACAAAACACACAAGTATTAGTGTTTCCTAATAATACAATTATAGCATGGGATGTAAACATTCATCATAAACACAAATATATAATAATAACCACTTTTATTATTGCCTCTTGGGCATATCTCCAACAACTGCCTAGTTATCCTAGTTATCTTTTATTTTCAATCAACAATGTTGCTTGTTTAACATTTACTTTCAGTATGTGTGGATGGTATTTTCTATTTGTACCAAAATAGTTTGTTTTCAGGCTATGAAGATCAGCACTACTTGTTGTATGTGTTTTATCCAGTATCATACACTATAATAAAAGTTGGCTTTTACAATGGACGATTTTCGTGGTTGAAGGCCCGTTTTTCATGGCTAAAAAGACTTCTACGACGGATGCCCATCGTGGTAAAAGCCCCGTCACAAAAGAATCTACCACGGTTTTTTCCTGACCGTGGTGGATCACACCCTTCAGCCACGAAAACTTGTTCCGTCGTAGATCTGTTCACCATACCTGTTGACTGTTGACGTCATGCAAGATGCCACATGGCGAACACTGTTAACGCACAGTTACCACCGTTAACGGTCAGAAAAACCATGGCAGAAGCCAGGCCTAGAATAGGCCTGCTAAATATTAAGTGGGACAACCCATGAGGAAAGCCCAATAAGAAGAAGGCTCGTTACTATTTCGTCCAGCACTGTCTGAAATGGGCCAACTAGTGTAGACATCCGTGGCCCATGAACTTTTAGGCCCGACACTGTTTCAGTCTATAGAAGGCCCACCTTGGTCCAATGCTCTGCGGCCCATTTACAGCCTGGGCCAAGTCTATCCGTTACTGTTAAGGCCTTCTGTCGGCCCGTCACTTTTCTCGCACCCATCGTGGGCCATTATGGCCCTCTACAGTTACGACCCTTTACTGTTCTAGACCTTCACTATTCCAGCCTTCTACTATTCAGTCCCATAAACGGGCTGAAGATTCTGGCCTGCTAAAGTTTTGGTCTTGTTACTGTTTCTAGCCTGTTACTGTTCTGGCCTTTCACTGTTCCGGCCTTTCACTATTCCGACCTTTCACTCTATCGGCCTTTCACTATTCCAGCCTTTCACTGTTCTAGCCTTTCGCTGTTGTGGCCTTTTACTGTTCTGTTCTTTTCCGGTCAGATTCTACATATAATGGCCTCACTGTTGATTGGTGGCCCATCAAGGACTGATAAAACAATGTGGGCCTGCTACTATTTAAGCCTATCTAACTTAGATCCATTGCCAGGACATAAACGTGGATAAACAAAGAACACAAGTTCTCTAAAATGCTAAATAAATTATGGAACTATGGAAAAAAACTTATAACTAGAAAATTAGTAAATTATTATAGTCCTGAAAAATTCCAAAGCTCGTAAAGCATCATCGGAGTGCAACATAGCTGATAAACAATATAATCTCAGTTTCAAAAATGTTCCTTTTAGGGAGCTCGCGTCGCCTCACATTTAATAGCAGGATTACTACGAGACTTGTTGATGATATTATTAAGTAGATTCTCTGTCAAAGCTTGCGTGTTTTTCAACTCAGATAACTCATTCCTTGCTATGGAGACTACTGCATCTGTTCTGTTGGCTTCCTGTCCAACTACATCAAGTGCATCTTGGATTGCAGCAACAAAAACTCTTTCTGCTGGAATGTATGGAGCAGTCGAGACCGTGTATCTACGTGAGCAATACGCACTGTCACTGCTGCTCTGTCCAAAGAGATCTACACTTGAGGTAGTTATTTTCTGTTCTACCTTCGTATTTATATTTGCAACCTAAAACAAAAAGAAACGTCATATAACATAATTACCAAGGAAAACAAAAACCAACGAATTTAAAATCAATCCTTTTTCTAAAAGGAAGAAAGCAATTAGTAACGGCAGGGCATCATACATCTCTTTCTTTTGGAATACCTAGAACCGTTGACTTCATAGAGGGATGAGATAGTGTGCAACTGTCACTTCTGCCTTGTGAAATGACTGCTCTACTTGATGAAGGCTGAAACTAAGATAAAAGAAGTTACAACATCATACAAAGAAACAAAACTACCACGTTCATTCTCAAAGATTTTCAAAAGATTATTTGGTCTATTATAGCGATGTAAGAACTCAACACAAGGACCTCATGCAGACGGGTGCCTCTAATAGAATAGCCAAATCATTTTAGAGAAATGGTCAAACAATCTATCGAACAGTTAGAATGTTTAAATTTTTTGATTGTCTGCCCAAAGACAAAGTGTACTATCATGTGCCTCATATTAAAATAGCCATACACATGTAGATACCAGAGTGAGATTTGAAGTGGGCGGTTCTTTATGATTCTTCCGTTTCTATTATATTGGATTTCGTTGCATTTCTGGCCTTGTTATAATCACCCTAGTGCCTCCAACAAAAATAACAACTCAACTAGAGTCAATGGCATGACACCAAGGGACTTAAACCTTAAAAAAGGGGGGCATCCTTACAGTAGCTCTATGTAGAGTCTTAGGGTTCCTGATCTGGTTACAGGTATGTTCGTCGACGATGTCCGCTGCATCAAGTAATTGGATTGGTGGTCTCCATAATTCAGTGTGGGTCCTCTACATAATGGTGCAGCGAATAGTGAACACAAAAAGGTTCCAGTCTCATAGATGTTAGCATGAAGTGATACAGAATCAATAGATACTTACGAGATTATAGGGGCCATTCATTCTATGATTTCTAGTGTAAACTGCACATGTTCATCACGTAACAACAGCAAACGGTTATGAATAGTGGGGTAAGCAGAAGCAAATGAAACAGTCATCTTAGTGGAAGAAGTATAACGAATGTAAACGTGTACTGCATACATAGGACAAAAGAATCAAGCAAGAAATAACAATTAGTGCCATAGCCTACGCCAAGCTAGAGAGAAATTATAGCTGCATGACATATGGGCACTTACTAAAGTAGATAATGGAAACAAATGTGTTAACTATTGGTTGACTCATATTTCGCCATGACAAACAAAATCACAGTTGAATGACTTACGGTTAAACCTGACTACAAAAAAATTATTTAGGAAGATATGGGTAACAAGTATAGTACTTGCAAGTTACTACAAAAGTAGCACCAATAAAAAATACAGTTAACTGCTACATATTTATTGATACATTGCAAATGTATCTATAATTTTTGATGTTTCATGCTTGGTTTTATCCACTTTCTTGTGTTTTGTTCCAACTTTGGAGTACTTTTCATATGATTTCTTGGACTAACCTACTAATAAGAGCCATAGTGCTAGCTGCCTGTTTTCTACTGTTTTTGGTTCCAGGAAACTCAGAAAATGAATATTCTCGGAATTGGACGGGACAAAAGCCAAAGTGCCTATTTTTCCGGAAGTCATCAGATGCCAGAATACGAGACGGAGAAGGGTTGGGGGCCGGCCAGGCCTAGCCCGCGCGGCCAGGCCTAGCCCGCGCCAGGGGGTGGTCTGGCCGACCCCAGCACCCCCTCGGCCTCCCCTTCCGCCTATATATTGCCTTCGGGATGAAAACCCTAAGTACCCGATCAAAAATCCACGAAAGAGTCTATACCTGCCATCATCTCCATCCCTAGATCGGGAGGGATCTGAAGCTCTTCCCGGCACCCTGCCGGAGAGGGGAATTCACCCTAGAGGCCTTCTTCATCACCATGCAAGCCTCCGGTATGATGCGTGAGTAGTTCATCCTTGGACTACGGATCCATGTAGTAGCTAGATGGCTGGTTCTCCTCCTTTGTGCTTTCATGTTTAGATCTTGTGAGCTCCGTTCATGATCAAGATCATCTATTTGTAATTCATACATGTTGTGTTTGCGGGGATCCGATGGATATTGAGATGCTATTTTAGATTGATTATTGATTCTATCATGTCTTTGTTATTTGAGATCTTGCATGCTTTTCGTTGTTAGTAGCTATCTTGGCCAAGTAGATGCTAGCAAATCCAAGAGTTAGTATTTATGCTCGATAGTGGGTTCATGCCTCTGGTAATCTGGGGAAGTGATAGAAATCTCTAAGGTACTAGATGTGTTGTTGCTACTAGAGAGAAAACAACAATCCTTTGTTCATAGAACAATCGTATTGTTTACTTTACACGCATTTCGTAAAGCAATAATGTGTTGCTTGCAACTTAATACTGGAGGGGGTTCGGATGATAACCTAAAGGTGGATTATTAGTCATAGATGCAGTTGGACGGCGGTCTATGTATTATGTTGTAATGCCCAATCAAGTCTCAAAGGAGTCAAGATGATTAGTATATGCATGTATTGCTTTCTCGGTGTTTGTCAATTGCCTCGCTATAATTTCTTCACCCAGCATGTTATCTATCTAAGGAGAGCCACCTCTAGTGAACTGTGGATCCCGATCCTTTTTCTTTACATACAATCTACAATCTTTTACTACTTTGTGTTTACTTTCTGCAAACTTTTACTTCTTTCCATTCGATACGTTTAATCCTTTGTTTTCCACAAAACACGGTGAGATTGACAACCTCATCGCAAGTTGGGGACAAAGTTCTGTGGTTGTGTTGTGCAGGTCTCCACATTGCTACTAGCACCGGTAGTGCGTGCTGCCAAAGCTCGGCTAGTAACACCTTTGGGGTGTTTCCTTGCTCCTACTGGTTCGATTAAACCTTGGTTTCATAACTGAGGGAAAACTTACTGCTGTGCTCATCATACCTTCCTCTTGGGGTTCCCAATGAGCTCTACGTCGAAAGTCGAGCGCATCATTTATCTTACCGAAATCCAAGGAGATATGGTTACCTCGGTCGTGGCGGCGTTTAGGCATGATGCGAATCCTGGGTGGTGACGTCGAGGTTGTCGAGGGTGCTGTGGTTGCGGTGCCTGTGGGCGAAGGTGAAGTAGAACAAGGGTTCCTCCGAGCGCTGGACAACAACGGTGAAGAAGCAGATTCCTGGCGGTGGGAATGTGTTTGGCGCGCCAGGAGAGTGGGTCGGTGAAGCAGATCTGGTTCAGTGCATGGTGATGACGGTGAATGATATCAGGGGTGTTTTGTTCCAACAAATAATTGGGGTTTAAACTGAAGTATTCTCTAAAACTATGTTTTTTAAAATAATTAAGAAAGAGGCCAGACCCCTTTTTGAAGAAACCGAGAAGAGAGAAAATTGAAGTATTACTTTGGTAAGCACTAAAATACTATGGCATTGATATATTTCCATATTATATCTATTCACGAATGATGGTGCGTACGAATATGTTGTTACCAAGACAGGTAGTGAGCACGAAAATTATGATTAAAGCCCCAACCAACTCAAGTGAATTTGTTTATCCATAGTCCAACTAATAATAGCAGAATGGTAGGCTGGTGGTATGGGGAATCGAGTGTAATAATAAAGTTCCCTTTATCGATAAATTTTCAATCACTATGGTTGGGAGTGTTCATACTTCTGTTCTAAAAAAAATATGGAAACCCACTATTTCTCTAACGTGAATAATCTAGAGCCCGAGGGACGACATCAAACCATTCATAAGGTAAGCAGCGACAGTGTTTTTATCGAAAAAAATGTGAAAGTTACTAGGCCCCACAAGTACTTTATTCTCACACCTCTTATTGTCCCTTCGCGCTAAGGATGGCAATTTTACCCACGAGTGCTCGCAGGTACTGTACCCGTGTTGGTAGGGTATGGGAACAATTTTATACCCATGGATAATACCCATACTCTAACCCGTTAAGTCATGGGTACGGGCACGGGTAGATAGACCCATGCCCTACCCATTTAAACTAACATAGTAGTAAAATTTACCTGTAGAGTTACAACCTATGGGGCCAAGCAACCTAGGGAAGAGTATGATACTGTGGCTTCTAAACTTTGATAATGTTCATGGGTACGAGCCTAGGTAAAGTTTTATACCCGCGAGTACGGGTATGGGTAAAAATTTCTACCCATTGACTAAAGGAGTGGGTATGATATTGTTCTACCCTACTCATACCCTACCCATTGCCAGCCTTCGCGCTCATTCATTAATGCGGCCACGTTTTCCTTCAGGTTTTTCGAAAGTTGTTCGGTCATACACACATAGCATATTCTATGAAGTACAATAGTACAACATACGTAGACCATAATTAATTATTCGAGCTAATCACTATTGTTCTTATTTAAAAAGAAAAACTATTGGGCTTTGGAGCATGTCCAACAACCTTTTTTATTGAATTGCTAAAATCTGACTCTAGGAAGAGGAGCGAGAAGGTTTATCAATGGAACACAATTTCCAATATCCTAGCCTTTCTATAAGCATTCTTTAGTGTTTGCCCTTCCTAGCAAAAATCATGTCTACTCTCTCTGTTCTGAAATATAAGACGTTTTAGCTTTGTGAAATAAATATATCTAGACGCCTTTTAATGTAAAGGTTCACTCCGAACCTCTATGAACCTATACACTAAATGATGTCTAGATACATTCGATTCACAAAGCTAAAACATCTTATATTTGTGAACGGAGGAAGTACATGAAAATGACATTTGGTGTCAACCACTCGGCCACCCAATAAATAAATCCCCTTTATTGAGAATTTTTGAATCACTATGGCTGGGAGTGTTCGACCTTATGTTTGAAAGAACATTTTGGGAACCCACTATTCCGCTAACGTGAATAATATAGTGCGCCTGAGCAACAACATCGAAGCTACCCATGAGGTAATCTCATTAAAAAACAAAAATAAATGTGGGGTTGCTAGGCCCCACAAATAATCTGTCCTCACCACTCTTATTGTCCAATCACGCTCATTGATACATGCGTCCTTGTTTTTCCTTAAGATTATCCGAAAGTTGTTCGGTCATGCACATATAGCATCAGCGCCAATATTTTTGAATTATCTCTACTACTAGAATGGAGCAGTTTTGAATTAGATCCATAGCACCAATCCTGACTATTGGTCTGTTAGATCCAATGGTTCAGAGCAGCTAGATTTGTGTTGAAGGAGTAGTACATAGAGCAAACTCCACCATGTTCTAGAACCATCATGTCACCCCATCCCCGCAAAAAAAAGTTCATAGCATAGTAGGTTGTATTCTCAATATGTGTAGATAGTTATTATTAATATACTTAATGTATGCCTTTTTTTCTAACAAGACTATTGGTTAATAACAACTTAATGTTCATTTAATTATATTTCATATAGTATACACGAGTGTGGCACGTGCCTTTTACTAGTAGGAAGTAGTGTGTGACTTCTTGCAAATCTTGCCACTATATAATGTACGAGTAACTTTGAACAATAAAAATTGAATCAAGACTGGCAAATCCCAACAATGTTAACTCTTGGATCTTTTTTCCATTCTAGCACGTAGAAGATTGTATCAATAATCCTTAGCATAGTGAAAGCTATGCAAAAACCACAAAGATTCTAATGACAGGTTATACATTTAATTATCTTAGCATACCCAGTATATAGTGTATGAATAACTTTGAACTTTAACCGTTGGATGAAGATTGGAAATCCCAACATTGCTTACGGATGGATTTTCCTTCCACTCTGACATTTAGCAGATTCTATTGATATAGTATTTAGAACAATGAACACTATGCATAAACCTCAAAACACACTTTCCATCATTATAGAATCTATATATCATTTCTCTAGAGCATGTCAGGAATTATGTACCTACTAATAGGTTGATTTCTAAATGATACAACTTATAAGAACAAAAATACACCAGATACTTTATGGATGTGCCTCAAAATTATAATTATTTTTTGAGCTTTACCTATTATTAATTTAGATAAAAATTATATTTTAGTACTATATTATATAATTAACTATGAAACGTTTCCCAAAAAAATAAGAAACATTCAATGACTGGTTATGTATTATGTACAACGATTACAGAAAATGTTTGTATTTTGCACAGAAAAGGTCTATGGTTGTTGTTATGTGCAAAAACCTTCCCAACGTGTGGTGGTACTTGCAATATCCTCGCTGCTAATGCTCTCGGGGTGAAGGAGTACCAACCGTTCGATCTTGTTTCAACGATGGAAGGGAACTTTTGTAAAAAACGATGGAAGGGAGTATAAAAAACGATGGAAGGAAACTACTAGGCTACTCCTATGGCATGTGGCAAATCCTGGATGTCCCGAGCAAGCCTTTTTAAGGGGCCATCAACAACGACCACCTCTCCCATCCAGGGACGATGCACACAACAAAGAACTCTCTCTGTCTCTCCCTGTCCCTTCAGGCCAGCCAAGCCACCACACACACAAAATTGTCGCGCAGTTGCTCCGATCAGTGCACCTCCATTGACGAGTCCAACGCATGGGCGAACGGGGATATTAGTCCCTACCATGGTGATGGTGGGAGTCCGTTGATGGGCCATACTATTCCGACACACCCGAAGGTAATTTTTCTGACGAGGACCCTTCTTACCGTCATCTGATGGAGGGGACGCCGCCGACAGAGAGGAAAGAGGAGGAGGAGGATCCTTGGTCTTTCATCTATGAAGGAGACACCATCTTCAAGAAGAGTTCTCTTGATCCATCCTCTATCGGCAAGAAGAAGAGGGAGCACGAGCAGGAGGATCAGGGGTTGGAAGATTTATGGCCATTTCTCGACTTCATCTCCAAGAAGAGTGCACTCGATCCTGCCTTCATCCACAATGAGAAGAGGAAGGAGAAGCAGGCGGGAGGCTTGAAGAAGAAGAAGACGGTGAGAGCTGGGGGATGCCACGGGAAGCAGAAGGACGACGCCAGCACGAAGGTGACAGCGGAAGGATCCAGGACCAAGAAGATGAAGAAGTCTTAGGATTAATTTTGTTTAATTTCACCTCTACATCCTTTCTGTAATAATGTTTGGAGATTGAATATTAGTATTATCAAGTGCAAATTGGAACGGTGTTTGTGATCTAGTACTAGCATAAGTACTCCGTTTGTCATTTCATCTTCCACTGTGATGCAATAAAACCTCTTGTATTACCGAGGAAGGTGAAATTACTTCCTCCCCTTAATTTCTGCATGCGTTCGAGGCAAGAAGGGTGCCAAAACAGAGAAACCCACGTTAATTACTCACGTGAATTCAGGTAATTAATACTAAAAGGAAGAAGCCTGGGAACCCGCATGTATTCTTTAATTACCAATATCAATCATTATAAGTGAAATACGGATTAGTAGCATATCAAAGTCCATGGATAAAAATAACCTCTATATAGTCCACGCAAATCATCTCCTTGCGCGGCATTTCTGGGGCATTGATTTGAAATTATTTAATGTCACATTGATTTGAAAACTCAACTGCGCCGAACGTGCCACTTGCTCTCCCTATCCCCTGGCCATCACCACGACACATCAAAAAGGCTGCGTCACTTGCAAAATCAAGCAAGCAGGAAACATCGGTCTATATACGCCAAAAGAATCCAGCAGACACACAAACATCAGAATCCTAACCCTAGCTAGCCTCAGTCCATTGATGCTCACCAGCGAGGCACCTGCGCCTACATCAGCATTAAGGTGCACCTCAAGCTTGTGGATTGCCCACAAGAAATAGAAAATTGATTTTCCCTCTCTCCTCTCTCTTCCATCTTATATTTTGAAAATTGTGAGGCTCTTTGTGTTGCTTTTTATAATTTGAAATTTGTGAGGTTGTTTATGAATCCGTTTTGCTTTCTAGAATTGTTTTCAAAACACGGTCAAATTTCGAGGCATGCATATTCTTAGCAAGAAGTTGAATCTTTTCAAACTCTCACTCGTTCTTGATACATTGACTGCCTAGTGGGTCCACTGAACAGATTTTCGCAAGGTGTGAAGTTAATTTCGAAACACAGCCAAAATTTCGAAACACGGTGAGTCATAGCCTCTTTGATTGTTTTCAAAACACGGTCAAATTTCTAGGCATGCATATTCTTAGCAATAAGCTGAATCATTCCAAACTCTCACTCGTTCTCGATACATTGACTGCCTAGTGGGTCTAGTGAACAGATTTTCGCAAGGTGTGAAGTTAATTTCGAAACGCACGCAAAATTTCAAAACACGATGAGCCATAGCCACTTTGATTATTTTAAAAACACGGTCAAATTTCTGGGCATGCATATTCTTAGCAATAAGTTGAATCATTCCAAACTCTCACTCGTTCTCGATACAATGACTGCCTGGAGGTCCACTGAACAGATTATCACAAAGTGTGAAGTTAATTTCGAAACACAGCCAAACTTTCAAAACATGGTGAGTCATAGTCTCTTTGATTGTTTTCAAAATACGGTTAAACTATGGAGGCATGCATATTCTTAGCAAGAAGTTGAATCTTGCCAAACAACTCTTACTCATTCTCGATACATTGACTGCCTGGTGGGTCCACTGAAAATATTAGCACAAGGGGTGAAGTTAATTTCAAAACACAACCAACGTTTCAAAACATGGAGAGTCATAGTCTCTTTGTTTAATTTCAAAACACGGCCAAATTTCTAGGCATGCATATTATTAGCAAGAAGTTGAATATTGCCAAACTCTCACTCGGTCTTGATACATTGACTGCCTGGTGGGTCGACTGAATAGATTTTCGGAAGGTGTTAAGTTAATTTCGAAATACAGCCAAAATTTCGAAACACGGTGAGTCATAGCCTCTTTGATTGTGTCCAAAACACGGTCAAATTTCAAGGCATGCATATTATTAGCAATAAGTTGAATTATTCCAAACTCTCACTCATTCTCGATACATTGACTGCCTGGTGGGTCCAGTGAATAGATTTTCGCAAGGTGTGAGGTTAATTTCGAAACACACCCAAAATTTCAAAACGTGGTAAGCCATAGCCACTTTGATTGTTTCCAAAACATGGTCAAATTTCTAGGCATGCATATTCTTCGCAATAAGTTAAATCATTCCAAACTCTCACTTGTTCTTGATACATTGACTACCTTGTAGGTCCACTGAATAGATTATCACAAAGTGTGAAGTTAATTTCGAAACACAACCAAACTTCAAAACACGATGAGTCATAGTCTCTTTGATTGTTTTCAAAACACGGTCAACCTTTCGAGGCATGCATATTCTTAGCAAGAAGTTGAATCTTGCCAAACAACTCTTACTCGTTCTTGATACATTGACTGCCTAGTGGGTCCACTAAAAATATTATTGCAAGGGGTGAAGTTAATTTCGAAACATAGCCAAAATTTGAAAACACGAAGAGTCATAGTCTCTTTGTCTGTTTTCAAAACACGGTCAAATTTCTAGGCATGCATATTCTTAGCAAAAAGTTGAATCTTGCCATACTCTCACTCGTTCTTGATACATTGACTGCCTGGTGAGTCCACTGAATAGATTTTCGCAAGGTGTGAAGTTAATTTCGAAACACAGCCAAAGTTTAGAAACATGGTGAGTCATAGCCTCTTTGATTGTTTTCAAAACACGGTCAAATTTCTAAGCATGCATATTCTTAGCAATAAGGTTAATCATTCAAACTCTCACTCGTTCTCGATACATTGACTGCCTGGTTGGTCCAGTGAACAGATTTTCGCAAGGTGTGAAGTTAATTTCTAAACGCACGCACAATTTCAAGACACGTTGAGCCATAGCCACTTTGATTGTTTTCAAAACACGGTCAAACTTCTAGGCATGCATATTCTTAGCAATAAGTTGAATCATTCTAAACTCTCACTGATTCTCGATACATTAACTACCTGGTGGCTCCAGTGAACAAATTTCCGCAAAGTGTGAACTTAATTTCGAAACGCACACAAAATTTCAAAACGTGGTGAGCCATAGCCAACTTGATTGTTTTCAAAACACGGTCAAATTTCTAGGCATACATATTCGTAGCAATAAGTTGAATCATTCCAAACTCTCACTTGTTCTCGATACATTGACTTCCAGGTGGCTCCAGTGAACATATTTTCGCAAGGTGTGAAGTTAATTTCGAAACGCACACAAAATTTCAAAATATAGTGAGCCATATTCTCCTTGGTAGTTTTTGAAATACGGTCAAATTTCTAGGCATGCATATTCTTAGCAAGAAGTTGAATCTTTCCAAACTGTCACTCGTCTCGATACATTGATTTCCTGGTAGTGGGTCCACTAAATAGATTTTTGCAAGGTGTGAAGTTAATTTCGAAGCATAGCCAAAATTTAAAAACACGGTGAGTCATAGTCTCTTTGTTTGTTTTCAAAACACGGTCAAATTTCTAGGCATGCATATTCTTAGCAAGAAGTTGAATCTTTCCAAACTCTCACTCGTCTCCATACATTGATTTCCTGGTGGTGGGTCCATTGAACAGATTTTTGCAAGGGGTGAAGTTAATTTCGAAACACAGCCAAAATTTCTAAACACGTTGAGTCATAACATCTTTGATTGTTTTCAACACACGGTCAAATTTCTAGGTATGCATATTCTTAGAAATAAGTTGAATCATTCAAAACTCTCACTCGTTCTCGATACATTGACTGCCTGGTGAGTCCAGTGAACAGATTTTCACAAGGTGTGAAGTTAATTTCGAAACGCGTGCAAAATTTCAAAACATGGTGAGCCATAGTCTCTATGGTTGTTTTTGAAATATGGTCAAATATCTAGGCATGCATATTCTTAGCAAGAAGTTGAATCTTTCCAAACTATCACTCGTCTCGATACATTGACTTCCTGGTAGTGGGTCCACTAAATAGATTTTCGCAAGGTGTGAAGTTAATTTCGAACACACAACCAAAATTTCAAAACACGGTGAGTCATAGTCTCTTTGTTTGTTTTCAAAACACGGTCAAATTTCTAGGCATGCATATTCTTATCAATAAGTTGAATCTTTCCAAACTCTCACTCGTCTCCATACATTGACTGCCTGGTGGTGGGTCCACTGAACAAATTTTCACAATGTGTGAAGTTAATTTCGAAACACAGCGAAAATTTCGAAACACGGTGAGTCATAACATCTTTGATTGTTTTCAAAACACGGTCAATTTTCTAGGCATGCATATTCTTAGCAATAAGTTGAATCATCGCAAACTCTCACTCGTTCTTGATACATTGACTGCCTGGTGGGTCCACTGAATAGATTATCGCAAGGTGTGAACTTAATTTTGAAACATACCGAGAAATGAATTGCCTTGGCTGTGTGGTTAGGCAGCAAGTATTTATCCAATCGCTAGGCATCAGGGCCCACCTGAGACGTGCATTTGAGCACCTGTGTCTCTGGCATCTCCCTAGGAACCGTGGTATGATGACAGCTGCATCTGAGCAGTACAAGACTGCAGTACACTACTGAAGTCTTACTTCATGAATCAGTGAGAAGGAGTACTCGAGTACTACTCCATACTACTAAAACCCTACTACCACCGCTGCCTGCGGCCCACCGCCGCCTGCCACTCACCGCCCGCAGATGCCTACCTACTGGAGTAGTAGTATAGTAAAAAGAAGACATGTGTACTGTATTACTATTGGAGTACTGGTAGTACAACTCAAGTATAAAATAACATATACTCTGTATTACTAGAGTACTAGTTCAAATGTACTACTACTAGTACTCTATATCTGGACAAGCTTTAACCATAAGAAAGAAATGGAGAGGAGAAACGATTCTGCCATGCCGAGAAAGAAAGAGCCAGAAGAGACAAGTAGATAGAATAAAATGCAGATGGTGTTGAAGACATGCATGTAGTCCACGTTCTCTCCCCCGTAGCACTATACACTTTGCACCAGGCCCCAGGTTTCTCCATCTCTCTCTAGGTGTAGACCTTCTCAATTTCCCAAAAAGGCGTAAACCTTCTTACCACTCATGTAGGTAGGATCTGTTTGTCTGGTATAGTACTGTACAGGGTATTAAGTGCCTGATTTACTCTCACCTGTCAACTTTCTGCAGCCTTCGTTCAAAAAAAACTCAATGCTGCATAAAAATTCAGGACGATGGGCACTACATCGGCGAGCCGAGCTTCCAGGGAACCACTCCAACGCTGGGCGTGTCGGCGGATTCCACCAAGAGCTAGCTGGCGATGGACAAAGACGAGCTAGCACCGATAACTATTCTATGCCCCCACGACGGTTGCCTCACCATGGTCGCCTACCACAAGCTCGACAACCACAAGGCCGCGTGCCCGTACAGCCCGTGCAGCTGCACAGAGGTCGGCTGCATATTCAGCGCCTCGCCCTTTCGAGCTCCTTTTGCACCTCTTCGGTGTCCACAAGGTACAAGTGCATAGGCTATCGTACGGTCAGCCCATGGAGTGTATAGCATATATGCCGTTACCGTCCTTTCCACCATCCATGGTCATCGTCTATGGTGATGACGGTATCGTGTTCAGCCTCATCATCGGTGAGATCTGTCAGGGCGGCCTCATGCTCATGGCCCCGGTACAGGGTGAAGCTGTGCGCGACTGGCCCGCAGTCGCCAGCGGACTTCTCGATAGACACCCTTAATGGGGTCATTGAGCCGACGAGTTGCGCATCGCCCGACAGTGTTGGCCTCGAAGATCTAACGTTCCTCACGGTGCCGTCGCGGTACATTACCGCGGCTGATGGACAATACGGGACGATCAAGGTGTTGTCTTTCTGCGTTTGCATCGACATGATGAATTGATCTTAATCTTAGGCTAAGTGATCCTAATGTGATGGTAATGATGTATTACTAGTTAATTTACTTGTAGAAAAGTACCACTCATTTACTAGTTAATGTAGTAGTAGTCAGAGGCCGGGTCTCTTTTGGCACTAGGAAGGGTGTATTTTGGCTGTAAACTGTCTTTGCTGCTAATGTTTATATTTTGGATTTTAAGTGTTTTCTGAAATTGTTCAACTACTACTCTATGTGCCCACTGCTAGGGGGACTCGGATCAACATGCCCCATGTATCTACCACCTAATATTCATCCCATGGACAATAGTGATCCAAAGCAACGCAGAAAAGAAAACATCTCACACTTACGCCCTAGTTTTCAACTATGTTTAACTTTTTAGACACTAGACAATAAATTTTTTTCGTCATTCATTAATAGTTCAAATACATGCATATATTTATTAAAAAAATACAGACATATAATTTTAACAAATTTGCATAAATTAATTTTCATACTTTTGTCCGCACACTATATATAATAGTGGTAAGATAAGAAAAGAAAGACTATCAATAGTATCTTGTCGATGCTAAAATGGAAATGAAGATCTAGCGTCTCACAATGTTGGGATTCAAGTTTTTATCCAACGGTCAATATTCAAAGTTATTCGTACACTATATACAATGCTAAGAAAAAAACTGAGAAACATGTGTTTTAACACCTTTGAATAAAAAAATGCTCTGGCTTCTTCACAATGTGCATTGGCCTACGGTGTATGAACATTCCTGGTTTTGACCCGAACAGCCAAGGTCATGACCATATCAACATTGTGTATTGGCCTACGGCTGATCTCTCGAGAAGGAGCCAAACTAGAAAGTTTTCCTTTTAGGGTCCTTTGTGCTAAATGTATGGACCTCGATGTAATAATTTTCCTTTTTTAGGTCCTTGATGTAAAATATACTCCCACCGACCGTGTAAAATGTTAACCTAAAAGTAAATGGTGAAATTTCCCCTTTTGTTAGGTCTAAAAGTGTAAGTGTTGAAGTTTAGATGATTTTAAGCTTTCTTGTCAATAAGTATGAGCATTCTTGGATTTCAAGACAAATGAACAAGGTCAAGGCCATATCAACATTATACTTTGTGCTGATGATCCCATGTTAGAATTTGCATGGCAATAGATTTGGCCATGTTTTGAAAACAATCAAAGAGGAAGTAGTATTAAGAGTTTGGCTCAGATCAGTTGATCTCTCGAGAATGAGCCAAACCAGATTTTTTTCTTTTAGGGTCCTTTATGCTAAATGTATATGGACCTCGATGTAATTTTTTCTTTTTTGTGGTCCGTGATGTAAAATGTACTTCGGTTGACCATGTAAAGTTCTAACCTAAAAGTATCATGGTGAAATTTAAACGAATTTAAGCTTAGTTGTCAATGAGTATGAAGCATTATTCTTGTATTTCAAGACAAACCACCAAGGTCAAGGCCATATCTACGTCGTACTTTATGTTGATGATCCCATATCCAAGAATTTGCATGCCGACAAATTTGGCAATATTTTGAACACAATCGAAGATGAAGTATTATGAAGAGGAGTATGGCTCGATCAGCTACTCTCTCGAGAAGGAGCCGAAGCCAACTATTTCTTTGGTTAATTTTAGGGTCCTTTGTGCTCAATGTATGGACCTCGATGTAATTTCCCCCTTTTAGGTCTAAAAGTGTAAGTGGTGAAATTTAGACGGTTTTAAGCTTACTTATCAACGAGTATGAACATTCTTGGATTTCAAGCCGAACGACCAAGGTCAAGGCCATATCAACATCATACTTTATATGATGATGATTCCATGTTAGAGAATTTGCATGGAAATAGATCTGGCCATGTTTTGAAAATAATCGAAGATGAAGTAGTATCAAGAGTTTGGCTCACATCAGCTGATCTCTCGAGAAGGAGCCGAACCAGAAATTTTTCCTTTTAGGGTCCTTTATGCTAAATGTATGGACCTTGATGTAATTTTTGCTTTTTTGAGGTCTCTGACGTAAAATGTACTCCGATCAATCGTGTAAAGTTCTAACCTAAAAGTAAGTGGTGAAATTTAAACGAATTTAAGCTTAGTTGTCAACGAGTATGAACCATTCTTGTATTTCAAGACGAACGACCAAGGTCAAGGCCATATCTACACCGTACTTTATCCTACTAATTAAGAACTAGAATAAGGATAGTATTTTCATAAGAACATGAAGGTAAGATCGAATGGAAAATATAGTAGTTCTACACCATTACAGGTACATGAAACATTCGTAGTATGGCACTCATCTGTGGAAAATTTCAAATTCTATATTTGAACGAGTTTAACGAGCTAAACGAGTAGCTCATTTAGCTTGGGTGAACAAAGGAGTTCAAATCTAAAACTCGGCTCGACTCGTTAGACATCGAGTTCAAGATGAGTCGAGCCAAGTAACAAGTTACTTATTTAGCTCGCAAGTTTCGAGTTATAATTCCAGGCCAAACCACCACCCGGTTTTTAGAAAAAGTGGGGACAATGTTTTCTTAAAATTTCCTAGTCTTTGCACATTTCAAGATTCCCTAGAGAACCGTGCCCACTTAAATAACTTTATGTCGATTTAAAGAAATTAGGTCAAACCTGAACTACAAGTAAGCACGGTAGATTCCTCTTGAATTTTCCTAATGCCGTGTGAAGGGACCCATGATGTCTATATATCAAGACTTAAGTTCCGGTATGGAGTACTAAACACTAGTAGTACCTGCATCCAAGGCTCAAGGCCTATTTTTTTGAAAAAAGTCAAACCATGCAAAGTTCGACCAAGTTTGTACAAAAATATATTAATATTTACAATATGAAATACATACCCTTTGATACATTATGAAACATATATTCACATGGTATCTACTAATATCATACAGTAGTTCTTGATATTTTTTTAGAAGTTTGGTCAAACATTTCGTAGCTTGACTTATGAAAAAAAGGCTTAGGCCCCGTTTGGAACAAAGGAAAATCATAGGATTTTTGGAGGATAGGATTCCTATAGGAAAGCTTCCTATGAGTTCATTTGGGATAAAGGAATAGGTGTTGGGGATATAATTTCCGGGTATCCTCACAGTTCCTCACTGACCAGGGTGGCCCACTTCGGGTTAGAGCTTTGCTTCACGGGCGACCCAGTCAGGGACAAAGTAGGAGTCCAATCCGGCTACGGGAAGGCCCAGAAGACTTACCGACTTAGGCCCAAAATGTTACTTGTAGTTCAAGATGTACTCTGTAACCAAGTCTTAGTCGTAGTCGGATTGATCTCTCCTGTAAACCCCAGGCCGGATATCTATATAAGCCGGCCTAGGGAGAGCCTTTAGGGCACCCAATACTTTAGACCCTCAACTCGCACAGGCGAAACCCTTGTAACCCATATTCTGGCTCTGCCGTATTACTGGATTGCTAGCAGGAGTAGGATCCGTCAAAAGCCAGCAGATTCGAACCTGGGTAAACTTGTGTGCTCACCGTCCCGGAACACCGTACGTCTCACACCCCTATCTTCCGCACGCCTCGAGGACCCCCTCATGGCGTACTTGTCCTCAATCCGACGACAGTTGGCGCCCACTGTGGGGAAAGTGAGCTTCGGACCTGTGTTCCGAGCGGAACCTGCAAGAATCGGAATCGGCGACACTATCGCCGTCGGTCTCATCCTCTACGCCAGCGACGTCCCTCTCATTGTTCTCGACGAGATTTGGATTGCGGTGAAGGAGGCCGTGTCTGCCTACACAATCATGTCTTTTGGTGAGATCGATGTTTACATCGGTTTCGCTGAACCTGCCCAACCCACCCCAATGGTGATAATAGAGGCAGAAGAAGTTTCTGGGTCCCCTTTGTCTACAGAGGCGGCAGAGTTCTGGATCTCAGAAAACCCTAATCCCACCCAGCCCGCACCGGTTGCGGAGATAGTGGAGAAATCCGAGCCTGAAGAAGACCTAGCGGACCAAGTCGAATCTGGAGTGGATCTCCCCGGAGGAGCCAGATCCCAGATCGACCCACCCATGGAAGTCGAAATCCAGGACGAGCATATCAACGACACTGATTCCGGCTCTGATGATGCCGGGACAGACAGGCCTTTCCTGAGGTACACACTAAGGCATATGATCCTGCAAGGCGAAAGCGCAGATGAAATCCTCGAGACCATCAAAAGTCTCGACATGGCTGATCGCGAGGGCCGCAGGTACCTCAGGAGGCACGCGACGCACTTCGTCGGATACGTAGGGTCCGGATCTGGCTCTGCCGATGCTGGAGAAAACACCGACTCTGTGCTAGAGGCAATTGGAACAAACGCCGACGTTCCCGCATCCTCGGATGAGTCTATGACGTCGGCAGATTTCCGAAAGTTCTCTACGGAATATGAAGAGGAGTACAACTCCAAAGCTGCAGAAGAAGGAGAAGCCATGGATGAAGGATCTGGGGAACACTCTCCCAAAGCGCAGGATGACATGGACGTCGGAGATAATCCCGAAGTCCAGATGTCCGAAAGTACCGATCATAGATTGACTCCGGGAAACGGACCCAAAGCTGTCTTTGCTACCGACGCTGCCAAGAAAGCAAAGAAGAAGAACAAGACCCCGGCAAAAGACCCTCTCACAGAGGAGGTGATCGCCGAGGAATACGAGGAAGACTCGGATGGAGCACTTATCCCAGAAGAGCTGAAAAAGAATCATCGGTGGATGGACACGTGATCACCGAAGGTGTGCATGAACTAATCGATGCTGCATTAACCACACCTATCCCTACAGCTGCAGAACTTACTGCGGATGAGCTGGACGAAAGGACGCAAGCCCTAGAAGCACGTCGTAAACAACTCCTTGATGAAGCCAAAAACATCGAGGTGGAGAAGAAACACATGTCAACTAAGGACTACATGTCTCGGTTGCATCAGAAGACACGGAAGTGTCACACCAATGATGACCAATTCCCACGTGTCCGTGCCGTCCTCATTGGAGATGAGATGGGGAAGCCACGGAAAGATAGCAACGGAGATTGGGTATACCCAACCCCAGTACAGAATACTGTGGCAGCCCGAGAAATTCTATCGGCTAATCCAGGACTAGAGGAGAGCTGTTTGGGTATCAAGCTACTCAACAAGGGACTGGAGCAGCAAAAGGTCGCCCTGTCCGGAAGTCAAAAACTGGTCTCGGATTCTGACCAATGTCGCACAGATCCGGCATGGGCTGGCGTAAGATCTCATTACATCCGGTCACAGTACCATCACCCCGAGCGCAGGGAAGACAATTATTCAAGAACAGGATCATCAGGACAACATCACAGAACTGCGCGTAGCTAGAGCAACGTCGCTCTAGCGGACGAGAAAGATGCCATTGCTGCACTGAATCCGAAGAACCCTCCCCGACGAGAATCTAACGATCAAAGGGGAGAAGATAAAGAGAAACATTAGGAGGAGGATCGTCAAAGAATGCCACCTCCCGGACATGAAAGCCGTCCGGCTGAGCCTCACCATGGTGGGAACGACGGACGAAGGAATGACAGAAACAATGCTGGGACAAGCCGGCAGGGGGCTTGTCGTAGTCAAGATCCTCCCGGGAACCGAAATAATGACGCTCCGGACGGAGGCCGGCGATCAGCCGGAAACAATTCAGCTGCCCCACCCCCTCCACCAGGCAGTTATCATAATGGCCCCCAAGGAGGACAAGGAGGACGACATGGCGGAGGAGGTGGTGGGAGAAGCCGAAGTCCGGCTCCACGGCACCGCAGCCACAGCCGGCATTCGGGACGATCTCTATCCCTAAACGACGCAAGGCACATGATCAATTCCAACATAGAGGCGCAGCGCTATGAAAACAATGATATGTACGTGGGCCCAAAGTGTTTCAGACCACGCATCAGAGCTACAAGATTCCTAGAAGGATTTGCTATCTCAAGGCATATCCAAGCCTACGACGGCATTGCTCGGCCAGACACTTGGCTACAAGATTTTTTCCAAGCTTGCTGCATCGCCAAAGGCGAAAACAGCCTGGTCACAACCCGATATCTCCCACTTATGCTGCGGAAGACGGCGCGATCATGGCTCAATGAACTTCCAGAGAACACCATCCATAACTAGTATGACATGCAAAGTGCGTTCTTTTCGGAATTTCGAAGGCACATATTGGAGGCCCTGTTCGGTCGGAGACCTACAGCGTTGCACCTAGAAAGCCGGAGAAACTTGCCGGGATTACCTCAGACGATGGATCGACACAAAGAACTCCTGTGAAGGAGTAAACGATCAAACCACGATTGAAGCTTTCATCGCAGGACTCCCAATTGGTCTACTACGTCACCGCTTGAAGTGTGACAAGGTCACTGATTTGGGAGAGATGATAGAAACAGTGAGCAAGTATGCAGATGCTGACGACGATGCAGAAGGATTACTCAACGTCCTGGCTGTACCTCACTCAGCAAAGACAAAGCAACAAGCTCAGAAGCGCAAAAATACCTCGGAAGAAAAACCCAACGCGGAGACAGCGGTGGTTACTACTGTTTCCGGGTCTAGAGGACGAGGAGGACGTGGCGGAGGCCGCGGGCATGGCCGTGGGACTTCAAGGGTCCAAGGTAGAGGAGAACAACAACCAGGCAAAACCTAGACTTGGGCCGACATTGCCAATAACCCATGTGTGCATCACCTAGATGCCAATGGGGGCTCGTCCCACACCAACGCTGAGTGTCGTTTTAATGATGACATCAAAAGAGATGATACCGCGGGCTACAAAGCTAAGCGGAAGAAGGGAAAGAAAAATCCCGAAAAGGACAAAGAGACCAAGGAAGATTCCGACATGGAGGAAGCTGATGCTTCAAATCCCAAGTCGGAAGGGAAGAAGACTTTTCCCACCAAAAAAGACACTTACGTCACCTTCCTCGGATCTCAACTAGCAAAGGTCAAGAAAGCAGTTCTCCACGAGCTCAATGCAATAGTTACGGCTGTCCCCCAATATCTATACTGGTCGGAAGTGGCAATCGCATTTGACCGCGCTGATCATCCGCCTAAGTTGCACAGGTGAGGAAAATACGTCTTAATCGTCAATCCACTTATTGACGGTTATGGTTTATCCAAGACCCTCATGGTCGATGGTAGCAGCATCAATATTCTCTATGTAGAAACGCTACGCCGGATGAAGATCTCAGAGACCCAGCTGAACCATAGCTCTGTGATCTTTCACGGCGTTGTCCTAGGAAGACAAGCTTATTCCCTGGGAGAGATTACTTTGGATGTTACCTTTGGAACTCCAAAGAACTATCGGACGGATGCACTTCCCTTTGAAGTGGTCCCATTCAAGAGCGCATACCACACTATATTCGGACGTCCGACTTACTGGGCTTTTATGGCTCGTCCGTGTTACATTTACAATATGATGAAAATTCCAGGTCCCAACGGCGTGATCACCATCAGGGGAGACCCGAAGAAAGCACGAGAGTGCGAGGATGAAAATGCCGCCTTTGTTGAAGCCGTGCTGCACGCCTAGGAGTACCAGGAGATCAAGAAGAGCATAGATCCGTCCGAGATGCCCGCAACAAAGAAGGAGGTGACAAAGCCAAATCCGGAGTTCAAGGCATCAGAGGAGACGAAGAAAGCACCGTTGAAGGATGATGACCCCTCCAAGGTGACCCAGATAGGCGTAGGCCTAGGTAGCGCATAGGAAAGCGTGCTCGTCAAGTTCCTCCAAGCAAATCGAGATATCTTCGCCTGGCAGCCATCTGACATGGCCAGAGTACCTAGGAAACTCGCCGAGCACTCTTTAAATGTAAACCCAAACGTAAACCCGTCAAATAGTCCTTACGACAGTTTGGCAACGAAAAGCGTAAGGCAATAGCTAAGGAACTAGCACGGCTCGAGTTAGCCGGATTCATAGAAGAGGTCATCCACACCGAGTGGTCGGCCAATCCTGTAATGGTCTCTAAAAAGGACACCACTGATTTAAGGATGTGTGTTGATTATACCGCCTTGAACAAGGCTTGTCCAAAAGATCCGTTCGCTCTGTGTAGAATTGATCAAGTTATCGATTCTACGGCAGGCTCGGAACTCCTCTATTTTCTCGACGCATATTCCGGTTATCACCAAATTCGGATGAAGGAATCTAACAAAGTCAAAACTTCATTCATAACCCCCTTCGGAACCTTCTGTTTCATTACGATGCCCTTTGGGCGGAAGAATGCAGGAGCTACGTACCAGCGCACGATGCAGCGTTGCCTCCATGACCAACTCGGACGCAATGTACATGCATATGTGGATGATATCGCGGTGATGTCCAAAAAGAAGGAAACGCTGATTTCCGACTTGGAGGAGACGTTCGCCAATCTACGAAAATACAACATCATGCTTAACCCGAAGAAATGCTTCTTTGGAATACCAGCCGGAAAATTGTTAGGTTTCATCGTATCTCAAAGAGGCATAGAGGTGAACCAAGACAAAATCAAGGCTATACTCAATATTTCCAGGCCAACTCGCCTGAAGGACATACAAAGATTAACTGGTTGCATTGCTGCGGTCAGTTGATTTGTAAGCCGGCTTGGTGAAAGAGCCGCACCATTGTATAAACTCCTGAAAAAGACCAAGTATTTTGTCTGGACTGACGAAGCTGAAGCTGCACTACAAGATCTGAAGAGAGTACTCTCATCTGCTCCTATCCTTGCAGCACCAAAACCTCAGGAACCGATGTTGCTTTACATTGCTGCGACAAATAAGGTCGTCAGTATCGTCATGGTAGTGGAGAGACCAGAGGAAAATCAGGAACACCTGGTGCAGCGTCCGACTTACTTCGTCAGCGAGGTCCTGACAGAGTCCAAATAGCGATATCCGCATTATCAAAAGTTGGCTTACAGTGTTTTTCTAGCATCTCGTAAGCTACGACATTATTTTCAGGAGCATCCAATTACCGTGGTGAGCAAAGCTCCCATGAGAGACATAATCAACAATAGTGACGCCACAGGACGCGTCGCCAAATGGGGAATAGAGCTTTTAGCTTTCGATATTGAGTATAAACCTCGGACAGCAATCAAATCCTAGATCCTTGCTGACTTTGTCGCTGACTGGACAAAGACGAAGGAGAACATGATCCTCCCTGAGTCCGAATATTGGACCCTCTTTTTTGATGGGTCTAAGGCTCGAGGGGGCTCGGGGGCTGGCGTGGTGCTCAAATCACCCCAAGGAGATAAACTTTCATACGTGTTGCAGATCCACTTCACAGCGACAAACAACATTGCCGAGTATGAAGCACTGCTGCATGGAATCCGGATTGCTAAGGATATTGGCATCCGACGTTTGATGTGTTACGGAGATTCGGATCTTGTTGCTCAGCAAGTCTCAGATATTTGTAATGCAAATAAACACATGGCAGCATATAAAGCTGTCGTGGATGATCTATCTAAATCGTTCGAAGGGTTTGAAGTTCAACACATCCCTCGAGCAGAAAATGAGGAAGCAGACGCACTATCTCGGATAGGCTCTGCGCGGAAAGAGGTCCCGGATGGCGCTTTTTTAGGGCATCTCAAAGTTCCCTCAATAAAGGGAGTAGATGAGGAATATCCGACCAAATCCGACTCACCTTTGATAGCAGTTATGGCTGTAATTCCCAGCTGGACTCAACCCTACCTCGATTATTTGGTAGATGGCAAATTACCCGAAGATGAGGTGCTGAGCCGGCAGATTATCCGACGAGCAAAAGCCTATACTATTGTTAAAGGTGAGCTCCATAAACAGAGTGTTTCTGGGGGTTTTCAGCGCTGTGTATCTCCGGAAGAAGGAGTGGAAATCTTAAGGAAAATCCACGAAGGCGAGTATGGTCACCACGCTGCAGCCAAATCTTTAGTGGCAAAAGCTTTTAGACACGGATTTTTCTGGCTTATAGCTCGGGCAGATGCCGAACAATTAGTCAAGATGTGCAAAGGCTGCCAAAAGTACGCCAAGCAAGCTCATGTTCCGGCTGATCAGCTACGAACAATACCTATAACATGGCCCTTGGCGGTCTAGGGGCTTGATATGGTAGGACCATTTAAACGAGCTCCAAGTGCATTTATTCACCTCTTAGTGATGGTGGATAAATTCACCAAATGGATTGAGGCTAAAACTGTCACTAGTTGTGATGGAGCAACAGCCAAAAGATTTGTCGAGGATGTTATAATCTGGTATGGTTATCTGCATAGCATTATCACGGACAACGGGAGTAACTTTTCTATGGGAGAACTGGCTGAATTCTGCAACGAGCAAAATATCCGGCTTGACATTGCGTCAGTCGCACATCCACAGGCTAACGGACAAGTCGAAAGGGAAAATGGTTTAATCTTACAAGGCCTGAAACTGAGACTCGAAGCACCACTACGACGTGCTGCGGGGGCTTGGGCAGAGGAATTACCCTCTGTAATTTGGAGTTTACGAACAACTCCGAATAGGTCAACAGGATACATACCTTTCTTCTTGGTCTATGGCGCAGAAGCAGTTCTTCCTAGTGATTTAATTCATACTTCCCCTAGAGGGGCCGCGTATATCGAAGAGGATGCCGAGATTTCTCGACAAAATGATCTCGACTTAGTCGAAGAAGTTCGCGTCATTGCTAAAATGAGATCTACAGCCTATCAGCAAAAGTTACGCAAGTATCATAGCCAGAGAGTCTGAAATAGATCTTTTAATAAAGGTGATTTGGTTCTCCGGCTTGTGCAACAAAGAAAGCACAAGCTTTCCCCAGTATGGGAAGGGCCCTTTTAGTTAGTCGAGTATTGTACAATGGATCATACTAATTAACTGACATGAGGCCAGTCAAAGAAAGACATGCTACTAAGAAGAGAAAGAGAGCTGGAGGCAGTACAAATCTGGATGAGTTAGCCAGACCATGGAATATTGCTCAGCTACGTCCCTTTTATTCTTAGTTTATCCTTCTTTGTAATCATACATATGTACATGTTCTGAGAAATAAAAGTTTTGGTTGCCTCAAGTTTTTCTAAGAAGTTTTTACCATCTTATTTCCAAATGATCATGTCATAGTCGAAAATCCCAGAATGCTTGAAAGTACTTTATGCTCATGTTCGTTCTGGTTTAGATTTCCGATTCTAAAATTGCTACCTTCGGGTATAACTCTAAAATTTCTAGTCTTTACTTTGGTTATTTGTCTGATTGCTGGATGCGGGCACTTTTCGAGTAGTGAATTGTTGGTACTGGAAGCCGGCTTTGTTTCCGAGTTTAAACTGGTTTAGCAATTGAGCTCCGTTGCTCGGCAAAGTTTCCAGTGGAAGGTTTATCCGGCTCACAAAAGGGACAAGGCGGAAAGCCAGATAAACGATAAGTGAAGACGAAAAAATACAAGTGCTTATGTAAACATTTCAGGCACACAAAAAAAAATTTAGCCAAAAATTACTGAATAGATCAAAATCTTAGTACTAGCAAAGTTAAAGTATTACATATTTACAAACGCATCATGTTTTTTCCGAAATAATACATAAGTTTCTGGTCTATGATGCAGGAGGAGATGAAGGAGCTGCCGGCTCGCTGGTTACTCCACCTTGATATCGTTCTGAGATGTCTGCATCTGAGGTGGTGCGTTCATCGTCAGAAACTTCTTCGGTTTCTTCTGGAGGAGGAGGCGGAGTAGCTACGCGAGTGAAGAAGGGGATCTCGTAGCTGGTCAGATCAGCCATGTGACACCCATATCCGACGCAGGAGTGCATGATGGCTTGAAGGTCCTGCTTCTGGCCGTCTTCGTTTACCTTGCAGTACCCTCTGGTCACTTGCCATATCTCCATGTTTCCATGGTGGCTCATGACCATGGTGAGAGCGTTCTGCGCAGCAGTCCGCGCGTAGGACATATTCCAGTCCCGAACAAGCTGCGGCATCTCTTTGGCCTTTTCCCACACCTGAAAATCCGACATGCTTGGCATGTCCGGAATCTTTAGAGCTTCGCCAATGTCCTCAAGGGACTGGCGGAAGTCATTGTGGCATCCCGCAAAAACCACTACTAGAAAATCGCTGTGTTTTTGTGCATTCCATCATCATGACCACATGCTCATGTCATCATGCCACATTGCATTTGAGCATCGTCATCATCATGCATGGTTTTGTCTAAAACTATTTTCGAAAAGCTTGGTTTTGTTTTCTAAACGCCGCGTCTTTATTTCAAATTAAAATCCCGGTCTCTTCCGGATATTTTATTTTTCTAAAAACTATTTGTAAAAATATTTTAAAAGTGCAATAAAAATAAAAGTATTTTTTTAGGGGAAGGCAGCCAGCCAGGCCAAAGGCCCAGCCATCCAGCCTACAACCCCACCTAATCTAGCCAGCCCCACCAACCCAGCCGCCTACCCCATCCGCCGCCACCTTGGCACACCTCGCCCACTCCCAGCCTGCCACATCACCCCGCTGGCCCGCCCACACACACACTCCTGCCACATCCCCACACCAACCCCATAGGAACACACGCACCCCATGTACTCCCGCGTCACTCTCCCTGGCCCCAGCCACGCCCGCAGCAGCAACGAGACGCGACCACCCCACCTACCGCGCCTGGCCCCACCCTGCAGCCCACTGCCGACACCACTCCACCCCCTGGCCTGGATCCCCACCACCCCTGAGCGTCTCTTTTTCCCCACCATGCACTCCACCAGCCTCGCACGCCTCCTTCCTCCCTTGGCTCGATCTCCCGCCGCCTCCCTTTTTCTGTGAGCGAGACCCGCCCCGCAGAGCCCCGCGCCGCCATCGCCTTGCCCCGCGGCCGCCCCGGCGCTCTCTCCCGCGCTACCTCGGCCGTCTCTCTTTGCCCGCCTCCTTCCTCCGCCCTAGGACCTCGCCGCCTCTGCTCGCCGCCAGCCACCTCCTCCACGGGTCGCCGTCATCATCACCCCCTCGACCACCTTGCCTCGCCTCCTCTCCCTGCAAGTCGCGCCCTCGCCGCAGGATGCGACCCCGAGCCGCCGTCCTGTTAGTCCCTGCCGGTCTCCCCTTGCGCAAGCTCCGCCCCATCGTCGCCTTTCTCTCCCGCCTCGCTGGAGCTGCCCGGCAGCGCGACCCGCCCTTCCGTGACCCCCTCCGTCAGTTTGCCACTCCGCCGCTAGCAGCGTCCCCGGCGGTATCCTTCCTCTCGCTAGCTGCACATGCGAGCGTCTCCGGTAGCATCCTGCATGCACGCAGCGGTGCTTGTTCTGTCTCCGTGCAGACACGCAGAGAGCACATCGGTGTGATGCCCATGTGATGATATATGATACGGGTGGGTGATGTTCGGCTATTCCAACACCGACGAGTACCGTCTAATGTCAAGTTCTTCCGAAGACCGATCCCTAGAGCCGAAACCGAGTATGACGCCGACTATGAAGACGCCGACCCCGTGTTCTCCCTCTCGGACCATCAAGCACTCCTACACGGATCTAAAGACCGAACCCTGGCGCGCCGAGTTCTTCGACCCCGAGGACCGATCCATCATGTGCGACAAGATCTCCTTCTCGGAACCATCAAGTACTTCCTCTCAGACGCCAAGACCTGAACCCGACGATCGCCAAGATCGCCGACATGGAACGCCAAGTTCTTCTTCCCGGAACGCCAAGATCTACTCCGTTGTCCGAGAACATTCCTGTCGAACCGAATCCCAGATCCGGACCCTGAGACCGGACCCCGAAGCCCCGGAATCCAAGATCTTCCGAACCCAGATGTGTGCCCCTAAGCCCCTATTTTATAATATGACATTATCAACTTTCGCATATTAAATTGTTCATGCATGCATATCTGCCTGTGGTTTGGGGGCATTATGCTGATTCACGGCATAATTAAATATGGAGTCTATATGCGGGCTATTCTAGTCTTATTCAGGACTCCCTTTAAATTTGCATAGCGAACTGATGCCTTGTTTTGCCTTGTTAATTCCACATTTAATTTGCGGGGTAGTTCAATAACTTGAACCGTCTAATTAATTGTCGGGAGTACGGTTCCGCTTAATACTGCCTAATTGCACCGTATCTGTGCCATGCCATGCATCATATCATAATCATGCCGTATCTTTTGATGTAGTATTAAATAGTGCATCCGGTGTTTCCTTTAGTGCTTTGCTTCTTCACGGACTAGTCCGTTGAGTGGATGCGAGTATCGACAAGTTCTTCGGATAATGAACCATTGACTATGTTTCCAGGCGAGCATCCCTTACCCTTTTACCTATTTTCCATTGATAGTCTTTATTTCCTCCAGTTGATCTATTGCTATCTATGTCGCGATGCTTTAGTGTTCCGTACCAGGTATATCCCTTGTAGCCTTTATATTGCCTTGGACACATCCTATTTCCTATTTGTTTGATAGATAGTCTGTCTTGCGAGTCCTAGTCGCTTGCTCATGTGCTGGTTCGCGTCGTCGTTGTTCCACCGTTGACGGAAGGTTGGCTTATCCTTAAATGGTGGAGATGCTTAATGGTGGAGATGATCATGACTTTAAATACAACTATTAAATTGCTGGGCAACTAATGAAAGAGGCACCGATGGGCAATATATGCTATTTGGTTTTTCTACCCACTTGTGTCCCGTAGGCCCCGAGTACTTGATACCTGTTCCTTGACTATTCGCACTATCCACATACGGGAGGCCTTATGGACCCTCCTGAGCCAGAGCTTGATTCATTTCTATTTCTTGGGGCCACAAACTAGTTTGGGGTTTTATTTACTATCCTGTACTTATGCCATGTTACTGTTTTATTAAGATTGTGCGTGGATCACCTGTACTGTTTAGGATCGTGACACGTTTTCGCTGTATCGACAAGCCCATTCACACTTTCGGGTTCCCAGTCGTTTACAGCCGTCCCCATAGACCTTGGGTCCGTCTCGGAGCCAACCAACTTCATTGCGGGTAGCTTAATGGGGTGCCCCCCTGAAATAATTTATTTATCCTGGAATTGCTTTGTCGCGAAAGCCTCGTTGGGTTTTGAGTTGGTTTTTCTGAGGTTGATCATGTGTGTGTTGCTATTTGTGCACCCCTGCTGGGTAAATCTTTCTGAAAGCCGTGTCCGCGGTTATGGACGACTTGGAGCACATTATCTCGATCATAGACAAGCATAACTAAAGTAGTGCTATAAATTTGACTTAATATGTGACTAGTAATCAGCTTCCGTACAATGGAATGGATAATAAAAGTGCCAACAACTGGTGGAACTGGTGTGTATCGTGACATGTTATACCTGCCTAGTAAGTATCGCAACTCCAATGGAATGAAATAAAAGTGCCAACAACTGCTGGGTTTGGGATGTCACATGCTAATTGTATCTGACTAGTAAGTACTACAACTACCACTGAATGGTTAACTAAAAGTGCCCACTACTTATGCTATCAAGATGACTCATGATATCTATATCTGACTAGTAAGTGCTGCAACTATAATGGAATGGATAAACCTGCAAACTGTATGAGTTCCTCGGTTTGACTTCCTCGTTTGGTCTCGAGGGGGAATTGCCAGGATGGGTATGATTGGTGTTAGTATAAGGTTGGTTCCAAATAGGTCTTTCTTATCTCTCTCTGATAGCCGATAGTTTATCGAGTCTCTATAGGTTGTTTAGTGCATGCTTCGCTGCCGTTTCAGTCCACCATACATATGTAGGCGAGAGCCGCCGAATTCTAGCCTCGCCGTGTACTGGCCTCAGTACTGACGCTCCTCTTTTTTCCTTTGCCCTTTGTCGGCACCCCTTTTGTTTTAGCAGGTTTGAGATCGACGTCCTTAGCAGGGTTACCCTTCCGGCTTGGCCTGGGCAGGGTTATGGACGCCATTGGTTATTCTTCAGGGCTCTTAGCCCCATATGCATCTTGTCCTTAGTCGGACGCTCTATCATTTTCAAGGTGATTTGGATCTAGTATATCTGTATTTTTGACTCATGGAGTCGTTGTTGTATATATATATATATGTTCTGTGGGTTCCATCGTGGACTAATGTGTAATGGTATTACTTTGTTCTCCACCCGCACGCAAGTGCCTGGTGGGCGTCCTTGAATCGTTTCTATGCGGGTTTGGCGGGAAGCGCTAAAACTTGCATAGGGGCGATTCGAGGGTGTTGAAGAGTGGTATCAGAGCTCAGCAGTTGCGATACCCCACTGGTCCAGCCTGTAGGAAAACCTAGCTAACGGCCGAAGTAGAGTGTCAAAACTATTTTGAAAAATCAGTTGGATATATCTGATTAGGTCTGCTTTTACTCCTTACCCCTCTGCTACTCTCCTCTTATCTCTACGTGCTTTGAATCTGCTCTCTTATCTTTTCTTCGAGTCCAGGATTTCTCGTGGTTGGGTTTTCCGTCGCACCTTCAGGGTTCCGCTTCCTCCGTTGGTAATGGTGCTTCTACATCCGGTCTTCATGCTATCTGAGGAATCCTTCATCTATTGGACTTCTCTCTGTTCCTTGTTGTGCCTTCCGGTGATTTCCGACGTGACAACATCCTCTGTGCCAGATCCGATGCAGAGTCTGCATCATTCCTTTGTTCTCCGAACATCGCTTGTAAAGATCTTCAGTCTGAATTCCGAGAGTTGGTTGCACGATTCTTTTGTTCATGTACAGAGTAATGCTTTGAGTGCGGGATGGAGTAGCTACCATACCACTACTCTTATCATTCACTTTTGTACATTGAATGGGGCATCAATGCGATTTACTCCTTCTACGGAAGTTAAAGGTGACCTTATCTTTTGATACCTTTATCTTCGCCCTTTGTTCCCGGAGTGTTCTCTCGACGATCACGGAAAAACGAACTCTTGTTAGTGGTGTCACGAGGATCTACACGAAGCGAGAAGATTCAGATCGCCGACCTTCTTCCTGGTACCATGAGGCGGATCTCGAGGGCGAGATCCCTTGTTAGTGGTGTCGAATTGTGGAATCCCGCAAAAACCACTACTAGAAAATTGATGTGTTTTTGTGCATTGCATCATCATGACCGCATGCTCATGTCATCATGCCACATTGCATTTAAGCATCATCATCATCATGCATGGTTTTGTCTAAAACTATTTTCGAAAAGCCTGATTTAGTTTTCTAAACGCCCTGTCTTTATTTCAAATTAAAACCCCGGTCTCTTCTGGATATTTTATTTGTCTAAAAACTCTATATAAAAATATTTTAAAAGTGAAATAAAAATAAAAGTATTTTTTTAGGGGAAGGCAGTCGGCCAGGCCAAAGGCCCAGCCAGCCAGCCTACAACCCCACCTAATCTAGCCAGCCCCACCAACCCAACCGCCTACCCCATCCGCCGCCACCCTAGGACCCCTCCACCTTACCCCGCCCACTCCTAGCCTGCCACATCACCCCGCTGGCCCACCCACACACACACACTCATGCCACATCCCCACACCAACCCCACAGGAACACACGCACCCCACGCACTCCCGCGTCGCTCTCCCTGGCACCAGCCACGCGCGCAGCAGCAACGAGACGCGACCACCCCACCTATCGCGCCTGGCCCCACCCTGCAGCCCGCTGCCGACACCACCCCACCCCCTGGCCCAGATCCCCACCTCCCCTGAGCGTCTCTTTTTCCCCACCACGCACTCTACCAGCCTCGCACGCCTCCTTCCTCCCTTGGCTCGATCTCCCGCCGCCTCCCCTTTTCCGCGAGCGAGGCCCGCCCCGCAGATCCCCACGCCGCCGTCGCCTTGCCCCACGGCCGCCCTGGTGCACGCTCCCGCGCCACCTGGGCCGTCTCTCTTCCCCCGCCTCCTACCTCCGCCCTAGGACCCCGCCGCCTCTGCTCGCCGCCAGCCACCTCCTCCACAGGTTGTCGTCATCGTCACCCCCTCGACAACCTCGCCTCGCATCCTCTCCCTACAGGTCGTGCCCCCGCCGCAGGCTGCGACCCTGAGCCGCCGTCCTATTTGTCCCCGCCGTTCTCCCCTTGCGCAAGCTCCGCCCTATCGTCACCTTTCTCTCCCGCCTCACCGGAGTTGCCCGGTAGCGCGACCCGCGCCCTTCCGCGACCCCCTCCGTCAGTTCGCCACTCCGCCGCTAGCAGCGTCCCCGGCGGTATCCTTCCTCTCGCTAGCTGCACATGCGAGTGTCTCCGGGAGCATCCCGCATGCACGCAGCGGTGCTTGTTCTGTCTCCGTGCAGACACGCAGAGAGCACATCGGTGTGATGCCCATGTGATGATATATGATACGGGTGGGTGATGTTCGGCTATTCCAACACCGACGAGTACCGTCTAATGTCAAGTTCTTCCGAAGACCGATCCCTAGAGCCGAAACCGAGTATGACGCCGACTATGAAGACGCCGACCCCGTGTTCTCCCTCTCGGACCATCAAGCACTCCTACACGGATCTAAAGACCGAACCCTGGCGCGCCGAGTTCTTCGACCCCGAGGACCGATCCATCATGTGCGACAAGATCTCCTTCTCGGAACCATCAAGTACTTCCTCTCAGACGCCAAGACCTGAACCCGACGATCGCCAAGATCGCCGACATGGAACGCCAAGTTCTTCTTCCCGGAACGCCAAGATCTACTCCGTTGTCCGAGAACATTCCTGTCGAACCGAACCCCAGATCCGGACCCTGAGACCGGACCCCGAACCCCTAGAATCCAAGATCTTCCGAACCCAGATGTGTGCCCCTAAGCCCCTATTTTATAATATGACATTATCAACTTTCGCATATTAAATTGTTCATGCATGCATATCTGCCTGTGGTTTGGGGGCATTATGCTGATTCACGGCATAATTAAATATGGAGTCTATATGCGGGCTATTCTAGTCTTATTCAGGACTCCCTTTAAATTTGCATAGCGAACTGATGCCTTGTTTTGCCTTGTTAATTCCACATTTAATTTGCGGGGTAGTTCAATAACTTGAACTGTCTAATTAATTGTCGGGAGTACGGTTCCGCTTAATACTGCCTAATTGCACCGTATCTGTGCCATGCCATGCATCATATCATAATCATGCCGTATCTTTTGATGTAGTATTAAATAGTGCATCCGGTGTTTCCTTTAGTGCTTTGCTTCTTCACGGACTAGTCCGTTGAGTGGATGCGAGTATCGACAAGTTCTTCGGATAATGAACCATTGACTATGTTTCCAGGCGAGCATCCCTTACCCTTTTACCTATTTTCCATTGATAGTCTTTATTTCCTCCAGTTGATCTATTGCTATCTATGTCGCGATGCTTTAGTGTTCCGTACCAGGTATATCCCTTGTAGCCTTTATATTGCCTTGGACACATCCTATTTCCTATTTGTTTGATAGATAGTCTGTCTTGCGAGTCCTAGTCGCTTGCTCATGTGCTGGTTCGCGTCGTCGTTGTTCCACCGTTGACGGAAGGTTGGCTTATCCTTAAATGGTGGAGATGCTTAATGGTGGAGATGATCATGACTTTAAATACAACTATTAAATTGCTGGGCAACTAATGAAAGAGGCACCGATGGGCAATATATGCTATTTGGTTTTTCTACCCACTTGTGTCCCGTAGGCCCCGAGTACTTGATACCTGTTCCTTGACTATTCGCACTATCCACATACGGGAGGCCTTATGGACCCTCCTGAGCCAGAGCTTGATTCATTTCTATTTCTTGGGGCCACAAACTAGTTTGGGGTTTTATTTACTATCCTGTACTTATGCCATGTTACTGTTTTATTAAGATTGTGCGTGGATCACCTGTACTGTTTAGGATCGTGACACGTTTTCGCTGTATCGACAAGCCCATTCACACTTTCGGGTTCCCAGTCGTTTACAGCCGTCCCCATAGACCTTGGGTCCGTCTCGGAGCCAACCAACTTCGTTGCGGGTAGCTTAATGGGGTGCCCCCCTGAAATAATTTATTTATCCTGGAATTGCTTTGTCGCGAAAGCCTCGTTGGGTTTTGAGTTGGTTTTTCTGAGGTTGATCATGTGTGTGTTGCTATTTGTGCACCCCTGCTGGGTAAATCTTTCTGAAAGCCGTGTCCGCGGTTATGGACGACTTGGAGCACATTATCTCGATCATAGACAAGCATAACTAAAGTAGTGCTATAAATTTGACTTAATATGTGACTAGTAATCAGCTTCCGTACAATGGAATGGATAATAAAAGTGCCAACAACTGGTGGAACTGGTGTGTATCATGACATGTTATACCTGCCTAGTAAGTATCGCAACTCCAATGGAATGAAATAAAAGTGCCAACAACTGCTGGGTTTGGGATGTCACATGCTAATTGTATCTGACTAGTAAGTACTACAACTACCACTGAATGGTTAACTAAAAGTGCCCACTACTTATGCTATCAAGATGACTCATGATATCTATATCTGACTAGTAAGTGCTGCAACTATAATGGAATGGATAAACCTGCAAACTGTATGAGTTCCTCGGTTTGACTTCCTCGTTTGGTCTCGAGGGGGAATTGCCAGGATGGGTATGATTGGTGTTAGTATAAGGTTGGTTCCAAATAGGTCTTTCTTATCTCTCTCTGATAGCCGATAGTTTATCGAGTCTCTATAGGTTGTTTAGTGCATGCTTCGCTGCCGTTTCAGTCCACCATACATATGTAGGCGAGAGCCGCCGAATTCTAGCCTCGCCGTGTACTGGCCTCAGTACTGACGCTCCTCTTTTTTCCTTTGCCCTTTGTCGGCACCCCTTTTGTTTTAGCAGGTTTGAGATCGACGTCCTTAGCAGGGTTACCCTTCCGGCTTGGCCTGGGCAGGGTTATGGACGCCATTGGTTATTCTTCAGGGCTCTTAGCCCCATATGCATCTTGTCCTTAGTCGGACGCTCTATCATTTTCAAGGTGATTTGGATCTAGTATATCTGTATTTTTGACTCATGGAGTCGTTGTTGTATATATATATATATATGTTCTGTGGGTTCCATCGTGGACTAATGTGTAATGGTATTACTTTGTTCTCCACCCGCACGCAAGTGCCTGGTGGGCGTCCTTGAATCGTTTCTATGCGGGTTTGGCGGGAAGCGCTAAAACTTGCATAGGGGCGATTCGAGGGTGTTGAAGAGTGGTATCAGAGCTCAGCAGTTGCGATACCCCACTGGTCCAGCCTGTAGGAAAACCTAGCTAACGGCCGAAGTAGAGTGTCAAAACTATTTTGAAAAATCAGTTGGATATATCTGATTAGGTCTGCTTTTACTCCTTACCCCTCTGCTACTCTCCTCTTATCTCTACGTGCTTTGAATCTGCTCTCTTATCTTTTCTTCGAGTCCAGGATTTCTCGTGGTTGGGTTTTCCGTCGCACCTTCAGGGTTCCGCTTCCTCCGTTGGTAATGGTGCTTCTACATCCGGTCTTCATGCTATCTGAGGAATCCTTCATCTATTGGACTTCTCTCTGTTCCTTGTTGTGCCTTCCGGTGATTTCCGACGTGACAACATCCTCTGTGCCAGATCCGATGCAGAGTCTGCATCATTCCTTTGTTCTCCGAACATCGCTTGTAAAGATCTTCAGTCTGAATTCCGAGAGTTGGTTGCACGATTCTTTTGTTCATGTACAGAGTAATGCTTTGAGTGCGGGATGGAGTAGCTACCATACCACTACTCTTATCATTCACTTTTGTACATTGAATGGGGCATCAATGCGATTTACTCCTTCTACGGAAGTTAAAGGTGACCTTATCTTTTGATACCTTTATCTTCGCCCTTTGTTCCCGGAGTGTTCTCTCGACGATCACGGAAAAACGAACTCTTGTTAGTGGTGTCACGAGGATCTACACGAAGCGAGAAGATTCAGATCGCCGACCTTCTTCCTGGTACCATGAGGCGGATCTCGAGGGCGAGATCCCTTGTTAGTGGTGTCGAATTGTGGAATCCCGCAAAAACCACTACTAGAAAATTGCTGTGTTTTTGTGCATTGCATCATCATGACCGCATGCTCATGTCATCATGCCACATTGCATTTAAGCATCATCATCATCATGCATGGTTTTGTCTAAAACTATTTTCGAAAAGCCTGATTTAGTTTTCTAAACGCCCTGTCTTTATTTCAAATTAAAACCCCGGTCTCTTCTGGATATTTTATTTGTCTAAAAACTCTATATAAAAATATTTTAAAAGTGAAATAAAAATAAAAGTATTTTTTTAGGGGAAGGCAGTCGGCCAGGCCAAAGGCCCAGCCAGCCAGCCTACAACCCCACCTAATCTAGCCAGCCCCACCAACCCAACCGCCTACCCCATCCGCCGCCACCCTAGGACCCCTCCACCTTACCCCGCCCACTCCTAGCCTGCCGCATCACCCCGCTGGCCCACCCACACACACACACTCATGCCACATCCCCACACCAACCCCACAGGAACACACGCACCCCACGCACTCCCGCGTCGCTCTCCCTGGCACCAGCCACGCGCGCAGCAGCAACGAGACGCGACCACCCCACCTATCGCGCCTGGCCCCACCCTGCAGCCCGCTGCCGACACCACCCCACCCCCTGGCCCAGATCCCCACCTCCCCTGAGCGTCTCTTCTTCCCCACCACGCACTCTACCAGCCTCGCACGCCTCCTTCCTCCCTTGGCTCGATCTCCCGCCGCCTCCCCTTTTCCGCGAGCGAGGCCCGCCCCGCAGATCCCCACGCCGCCGTCGCCTTGCCCCACGGCCGCCCTGGTGCACGCTCCCGCGCCACCTCGGCCGTCTCTCTTCCCCCGCCTCCTACCTCCGCCCTAGGACCCCGCCGCCTCTGCTCGCCGCCAGCCACCTCCTCCACAGGTTGTCGTCGTCGTCACCCCCTCGACAACCTCGCCTCGCATCCTCTCCCTACAGGTCGTGCCCCCGCCGCAGGCTGCGACCCTGAGCCGCCGTCCTATTTGTCCCCGCCGTTCTCCCCTTGCGCAAGCTCCGCCCTATCGTCACCTTTCTCTCCCGCCTCACCGGAGTTGCCCGGTAGCGCGACCCGCGCCCTTCCGCGACCCCCTCCGTCAGTTCGCCACTCCGCCGCTAGCAGCGTCCCCGGCGGTATCCTTCCTCTCGCTAGCTGCACATGCGAGTGTCTCCGGGAGCATCCCGCATGCACGCAGCGGTGCTTGTTCTGTCTCCGTGCAGACACATAGAGAGCACATCGGTGTGATGCCCATGTGATGATATATGATACGGGTGGGTGATGTTCGGCTATTCCAACACCGACGAGTACCGTCTAATGTCAAGTTCTTCCGAAGACCGATCCCCGGAGCCGAAACCGAGTATGACGCCGACTATGAAGACACCGACCCTGTGTTCTCCCTCTCGGACCATCAAGCACTCCTACACGGATCTGAAGACCAAACCCTGGCGCGCCGAGTTCTTCGACCCCGAGGACCGATCCATCACGTGCGACAAGACCTCCTTCTCGGAACCATCAAGTACTTCCTCTCAGACGCCAAGACCTGAACCTGACGACCGCCAAGATCGCCGACACGGAACGCCAAGTCCTTCTTCCCGGAATGGCAAGATCTACTCCGTTGTCCGAGAACGTTCCCGTCGAACCGAACCCCAGATCTAGACCCTGAGACCGGACCCCGAACCCCTAGAATCCAAGATCATCTAAACCCATATGTGTGCCCCTAAGCCCCTATTTTATAATATGACATTATCAACTTTCGCATATTAAATTGTTCATGCATGCATATCTGCCTATGGTTTGGGGGCATTATGCCGATTCACCGCATAATTTAATATGGAGTCTATATGCGGGCTATTCTATTCTTATTCCGGACTCCATTTAAATTTGCATAGCGAACCGATGCCATGTTTTGCCTTGTTAATTCCACATTTAATTTGTGGGGTAGTTCAATAACTTGAACCATCTAATTAATTGTCGGGACTCCGGTTCCGCTTAATACTGCCTAATTGCACCGTAGCTGTGCCATGCCATGCATCATATCATAATCATGCCGTATCTTTTGTTGTAGTATTAATTAGTGCATCCGGTGTTTCCTTTAGTGCTTTGCTTCTTCACGGATTAGGCCGTTGAGTGGATGCGAGTATCGACAAGTTCTTCGGATAATGAACCGTCGACTATGTTTCTAGGCGAGCATCCCTTCCCCTTCTACCTATTTTGCATTTATAGTCTTTATTTCCTCATGTTGATCTATTCCTATCTATGTTGCGATGCTTTAGTGTTCTGTACCAGGTATAGCCCTTGCAGCCTTTATATTGCCTTGGACACATCCTATTGCCTATTGTTTGATAGATAGTCAGTCTTGCGAGTCGTAGTCGCTTGCTCATGTGCTGGTTCGCGTCGTCGTTGTTCCACCGTTGACGGAAGGTTGGCTTATCCTTAAATGGTGGAGATGCTTAATGGTGGAGATGATCATGACTTTAAATACAACTATTAAATTGCTGGGCAACTAATGAAAGAGGCACCGATGGGCAATATATGCTATTTGGTTTTTCTACCCACTTGTGTCCCGTAGGCCCCGAGTACTTGATACCTGTTCCTTGACTATTCGCACTATCCACATCCGGGAGGCCTTATGGACCCTCCTGAGCCAGAGCTTGATTCATTGCTATTTCTTGGGGCCACAAACTAGTTTAGGGTTTTATTTACTATCCTGTACTTATGCCATGTTACTGTTTTATTAAGATTGTGCGTGGAGCACCTGTACTGTTTAGGACCGTGACACGTTTTCGCCGTATCGACAAGCCCAGTCACACTTTCGGGTTCCCAGTCGTTTACAGCCGTCCACACAAACCTTGGGTCCATCTCGGAGCTGGCCAACTTCGTTGCGGGTAGCTTAAAGGGGTGACCCCCTGAAATAATTTATGAATCCTGCGATTGCTTTGTCGTGAAATCCTCGTTGGGTTTTGAGTTGGTTTTTCCGAGGTTGATCGTGTGTGTGTTGCTATTTGTGCACCCCTGCAGGGTAAATCTTTCTGAAAGCCGTGTCCGCGGTTATGGACGACTTGGAGCACAGTATCTCGATCATAGACAAGCATAACTAAAGTAGTGCTATAAATTTGACTTAATATGTGACTAGTAATTAGCTTCACTACAATGGAATGGATAATAAAAGTGCCAACAACTGGTGGAACTGGTGTGTATCGTGACATGTTATACCTACCTAGTAAGTATCGCAACTCCAATGGAATGAAATAAAAGTGCCAACAACTGCTGGGTTTGGGATGTCACATGCTAATTGTATCTGACTAGTAAGTACTACAACTACCACTGAATGGTTAACTAAAACTGCCCACTACTTATGCTATCAGGATGACTCATGATATCTATATCTGACTAGTAAGTGCTACAACTATAATGGAATGGATAAAACTGCCAACTGTGTGAGTTCCTCGGTTTGACTTCCTCGTTTGGTCTCGAGGGGAATTGCCAGGATGGGTATGATTGGTGTTAGTATAAGGTTGGTTCCGAATAGTTCTTTCTTATCTCGCTCTGATAGCCGACAGTTTATCGCGTCTCTATAGGTTGTTTAGTGCATGCTTCGCTGCCGCTTCAGTCCACCATAACTATGTAGGCGAGAGCCGCCGAATTCTAGCCTCGCCGTGTACTGGCCTCAGTACTGACGCTCCTCTTTTTCCTTTGCCCTTTGTCGGCACCCCTTTTGTTTTAGCAGGTTTGAGATCGACATCGTTAGCAGGGTTACCCTTCCGGCTTGGCCTGGGTAGGGTTATGGACGCCATTGGTTATTCTTCAGGGCTCTTAGCCCCATATGCATCTTGTCCGTAGTCGGACGCTCTATCGTTTTCAAGGTGATTTGGATCTTTGTATAGTACATCTGTATTCTTGACTCATGGAGTCGTTGTTGTATATATATATGTTCTGTGGGTTCCATCGTGGACTAATGTGTAATGGTATTACTTCGTTCTCCACCTGCACGCAAGTGCCTGGTGGGCGTCCTTGAATCGTTTCTATGCGGGTTTGGCGGGAAGCGCTAAAACTTGCATAGGGCCGATTCGAGGGTGTTGCAGTCATGAAGAAGGTCACCGACTTGGGTAAGCCAGTTGGTGCGGGGATCGGAGGAGGAAGAGTCCGTCAAGTTCAGAGGACCTATACACAAAACAAGTTAAGAAAAATCCGACATTGATAGAAGTCGAAGAAAAAGATAAGTCAGACCGATGGAACGTACCGAGAATGACGTCGTCAATCTTGGTCTTCTCCTCCCGGACACTCTGGAGTTCAGCCCGGAGTGCTTGGGAGATGTCCTTCTCTCTGCCAAGCTCATTCTTGAGGTCCGAGATTATTTTATCTTGAGCGGCGATCTTGTGATCACGCTCTTCGGTGGCCATGGAGGAGGATTCAAGGACTTGAGCTATGCTCCTTTCATGATCCGCCTTGAGCTTATCCAGCTCTTGGCGAAGTCCCTTGTTCTCCACCACCAGGGTCTTTAGGTTCTCGGCCTCTTCAATCATAGCGATGGATTGTTTCACCAGCGCTGTAAGTCAAAAAGAACAACAGTTCATAAAAATTCGACATTGAAAAAAGCAAAGACAAGTTTTGAATCTCGGAATGTTTACCTTTGGCTTCATCCTTGGCTACTTTAAGTTCAGCATTTTTAAGCCGGAGAGCTTTGATCTCTCTCCGCTTATCGCAGACATTGGTCAGTAATTCCTGGTTATAGGAACATACTTTCTGTAAGTCAGAATACCCAAAGTCAGAAAGCTACTTAAGACTCGGGCTAATATTTTTTGCTAAATATCAGCACAAGCCTTGGGGGCTACACTAGTTCGTTCTTTGGCATCCTAATGAAGCATAAACCCGGATTATATATCCTACTTCATGCTTGGGGGCTAGAGGATATGATATAACATAATGGAAAAACAAGAGTTGGAATTCCGACTTACATATTGTTCGCGGGTGAGCTTATCCAAACCCGCGTTCACTTCAGCGGCCACCTTCTCAGCAAGAGTAATAGGGATCACTGGGGTTGTTGGAAGCTCGCCAGTCCTAATCCTCTCGTCGCGAAGGCGGACTTGAGCGAGAAGGTAAGAAAACTTGACGTCCTCTGCTTCTTGCGCTTCTTCTTCGGGAGATAAATGGCTTTTCTCCAGGACTTGCCTGGCTAGCCGCTGGATCTCTTCTGCAGATTTCTGGGACAGGCCAAACTTGGCAAGTCCCGGATTGCTGATGAGGTTTTTAGCGAAGGTTTCTGCTGAGGGATCATTACCCGAAGAGGGTTCACCCTTATCTTGATCTGACACACCCATGGTGACGTCAGTTTGTGACCCAAGGATCGTAGGCTCCGTTGGAGGAGCCGGATATTCTGCAACCACCGGAGAAGGAGTGATCGCCGGAGTTGCAGAAGGTTGAGGGGCAAGAGTCGGAGGAGCCACGGCAGGCGAAGCTATGGTGAGCTTCGTCTGTCGCAGGGGCTTCGAAGGAATCCCTTTCCCCTTACCCTTGATGAGCGGCTTTGCTCTGAGAATGTAGTAAAGTCGGAAACATTACATCTCGGAAAGAAATTTGAATAAAGTACAAAGGCGGAAGTTGTAACTGAAAGTTACCTCTTCACAACAGGCACCTCCTTTGTGCCAACAACCACTGTCAGAGTTTTGTGCTTCTTGAGCGCAAGGTTCGGCAATGGGACCACTTCTGTCTCCTGAGAAAACTCAGGAGGATATCCTTCGAGTGGAGCAAGTTCCGACTCGGGGAGGTCAGCAAGCTGAAAACAAGAAAACATATCAGTATTGCAGTATAACTCAAAGATTGAAACACATAAAAAGGTGTACTGATGTAAACTTACCGGCACTACGGGGTTTTCTGCCGTGTGCATATCCAGAGAAACCTCCGGAATTCTCCTCTCGATCCGCTCCTTGATCAGCCACTTGATCTGGCTTATGTAGCCTTGAGTGGTGTAAGCTTTGGGGCTGATGCGGAGGGAGACTTTTTTGGATGACGTGATGGAGTGCATCAGTCGATCCCCGTGGTACTGAAGGGGCTGGATCCGACGAGAGACCCAACACTGGACCAAGTCGGATCCCTTCAGACCTTTGTGTTTGATTAAATATTTGATCCGCCTCTTAGCGAGGATCAGATTGTTAGTGAGAGCCGGAGCAGCCTCGTCCCAGGAAGGTTGGGCCGTGGCAGCTCTGTCGACAAAAGCCGAAAAAGTAGTGGCTTTGCTGGGAGCCGGAATATCCCTATGATAGAAAAATGTGGCTGGCCATTGTTTGACCGAGTCACTAGCTGAAATTTTGGGATATGCCCGGTCACGTCTAAGTGAAAAGCTGATAGTGCCGGTGATGTAAGGAACACCGGTAGTGATGGAATTTCTCCGGACATGGAAATAATACCGGAAGAGAGTCAGACTCGGCCTAATGCCGAGAAATACCTCACAAAGCGAAGCATACGCACTCATCTCTAAGAGAGAGTTGGGAGGAAGATTATGGAGTTGAACTCCGAAATGATCTATCACCTCGGAGAAGAACTCCGAGGGAGGAAAAGACTGACCCCTGTCAAGGTGGGTGCCGAAGTGGACCTGCTCGCCGTCGCGCGGGTTGGGGACGGTTCCCCGGAGCCGCTCCGCCAGTCGCTAGCAACGAGAAGCCCCTCCTTCTCCACGTTCTTGAGGCCCTCCTCGTTGAGAGCGCAGGGGATCCAAATTCCCCGGAAGCTCTCTTTCTCTGCTGCTGCTTCCACCGTCGCCGCCGCCGCCGCTGCAACCAATCCGGAGGAAGAAGATGAAGCCATTTCTCCGGTGAGAGATTGACCTAAAAGGGGCGATGCTGGGAGTTCTGTGGGGGAGAACGAGGAAGCTATGTGCGTGCAGGAGGATTGGGAGGAAAGGAAACGGCAAAGGACTGGTGGAAAGGAGAAGGAGAAATCCAAACCCCTTATATCCACCTAACTACGCCAAGATTCGTGCAAATGCTACAGTGTAACCGCCACGCGTCGTGGAAGGAACTAGGAAGGACCCACGCGATGATTGCGTCTCCTTGATCTCCACGCACGTATTAAAACGGTGCCTCGGTTCCGCGAACCGCGGACCCACATAACGGTCGTGCTGACGGCACGCCTGTCAGATGACGTGACTTGACCATGACTTGTGTCAGGTGGCGTTAGAAACCAAGTTCCGGCTTAGTTTGAAATCAAGCTGGAAAATCCGAGTAACCTGTTGATAGGTCCGACTTATTTTTAAGACCCGGATTGTATTTTTTTTTGTGAAGTTTCAGGAACCCTTCAAGATTCTACAAGCCGAAGATCAAGCTAGACGATGATAAATCTGACTTTGGATCTTGGAGGCCTCCGGGGGCTGCTGTTGGGGATATACTTTCTGGGTATCCTCACAGTTCCTCACTGACCAGGGTGGCCCACTTCGGGTTAGAGATTTGCTTCACGGGCGGCCCAGTCAGGGAGAAAGACAGAGTCCAATCCGGCTATGGGAAGGCCCAAAAGACTTACCGACTTAGGCCCATAATGTTACTTGTAGTTCAAGATGTACTCTGTAAACAACTATTAGTCGTAGCCGGATTAATCTCTCCTATAAACCCTAGGCCGGATATCTATATAAGCCGGCCTAGGGAGAGCCTTTAGGGCACCCAATACTTTAGCCCCTCAACTCGCACAGGCGAAACCCTTGTAACCCATATTCCGGCCCTGCCGTATTACTGGATTGCTAGCAGGAGTAGGATCCGTCCAAAGCCGGTGGATTCGAACCTGGGTAAACTTGTGTGCTCACCGTCCCAGAACACCGTACGTCTCACACCCCTCTCTTCGGCACGCCTCGAGGACCCCCTCATGGCGTACTTGTCCTCAATCCGACGACAATAGGAATCGAAGATTCCTTTGAAATTCCTATGGTATAGGCTATTTCATAGGAATTTTCTAGGAAAAATAACATGAGGTCTAACCTCATGTTTCATCTCCTTGTGTCTACAATTCATGCGGTTTTCCTGTGTGACATCCAAGCGACACCCTAAAAAATTTCTGTGGTATTGATTCCTATAGGAATTGAGCATACATGATACTATCTTAATTCCTACATTTTTTATTCCTATGTTTTAGATTCCTGCATTCCAAACGGGGCCTTTAGCTTTGGGATGGAGGTACTAGTGAGATGAGGGAAAAACCTAAGAGCAAGAGGAGCTCGGAGAATAAAGCGGAGGCAGGGCGTGAGGGCAGCGTGATACGGCACTTCAAGGCGGTGCGATGTTAGAGCAGAATTATGATGGGTTCCTGACATGAGGTACTATAGCCTTTACAACGTACGCACTCTAGTAAATTTCAGGACTTATGTGCACTCAAAACAAAACAAATTTATTTTTCTCTCTCTCAGTCACCGCCTCACCATCCATCTCAGAACTCCCTCGTCCATAGCGATGCACATGTGTGTCTTGGTACGACAGCTCAGCTGTGTCTCCGGCATGTGCGTTGGTGTACATAGGAAGATACCGAGCATTGGCGAAAAAAATTAGTAGAATTCAATCTTTCGAATTTTTCTCTTCCTTTCCAAGCATCGGGAATGAAGGTTATTCAAAGGATGACCATATCGACATTATATCTTTATCTCTACTATTACTAGTAAGTTGCACGTGCCTTGCACGTGAGACTCGGATAGTAGACGTATGACATATCATCACTATATAAAATTATAATTGGTAAAGCACAATAAATTATAAATTTGATCAACATCTCCAAAGTATGCGTGTATCCTTGTACTTTGTATGTCATGTGGAAGTAAAAGATTATTAGCTACCTAACACATGGAATTTTTGATAACATGGTCTAGAGAAAAAGGAGAAGATTCTAGTATGATGGAGAAGTGTGTTTTGAGGTTTGTGCATAACATGCATTATGTCAAAGACTACAAATAGAATCTTCTAGATGCTAGAATGGAAAATAAGATCCAATGGCTAGAAATGTTGGGATTCATGAATCGTGATCCAACTATCAACATTCAAAGTTATTAATACACTATATAGTGGTAAGATAATGGAGTAGTTTTCAATTGGATACTTAGCACCAATCCTGACCGTTGGGCTGTTAGATCCAATGGTTCAGAGCACCTGGATTCATGTTGAATAGTACCTAGAGCAAACTCCACCATGTTCTGGAACCATCATGTCACCACCCCCAAAATATCATAGCATAGTAGGTTGTATTCTCTCTACTACTACAATGGAGCAGTTTTGAATTGGATCCATAGCACCAATCCTGACCGTTGGGCTATTAGATCCAATGGTTAAGAACAGCTGGATTCGTGTTGAATAGTACCTAGAGCAAACTCCAACATGTTCTAGAACCATCATTTCACCATCCCCAAAATTTCATAGCACAGTAGATGCATTCTCAATATGGGTAGATAGTTATTACTAATAGACTTAATGTATGTATTTTTTTCACTAACAAGAATATTGGTTAATAACAACTTAACATTTGTTAAATCACATTTCATACATTATATACGTGTGTGGCACGTCCCTTTTGATCAACAGGTGAGACTCAGATAATAGACGTCTGACATATCATCACTATATACAATTTTAATAGGTAAAGCATACAAAAATATAAATTTGATCAATATCTATAAAATATGGGTGCATATTTGGTTATTGTACTTTGTATATCATTTAGAAGTCAACGATTATTAGCTATCTAAAACTTGAAAATCCTGGTAACATGCTCTAGAGAAATGAGGGCGAAGATTCTAGAATGATGGAGAAGTGTGTTTTGAGTTGTGTGCATACCATTCATTGTGATAAAGACTATCAATAAAATCTTCTAGATGCTAGAATGGAAAAAAAGATCCAACGGCTGGAAATGTTGGGATTCGCGAGTCTTGATCCAATGGTCAGTATTCAAAGTTATTCATACACTATATAGTTGTAAGAAAAGATAAGATAAGATATATATGTAGAAAAACGTCAAAACACGCTTATCCATCATTATAGAATCTTCTCGGTTATTTCTCTAGACCATGGTTCTAAAATTTTCAATTATTAGATAGCTAATAAACATTTATTTCTACATGATATAAAGTGCAAGAACCAAATATACACCCATACTTTAGAAACGTGGCTCAAATTCATAGATATTTCAAGCTTTACCTATTACAATGTTATATACTAATGACATGTCATGCTTCTGTATATTATGTGAGTTTCACGTGTAAGACACGTGCAGCTTACTGGTACTACTACGAAGAACAAGGCTCAGCTCCGTGATGGAGGAGAAGGACCTGACTACTAATTTTAGTTGCTTGATTTTAGGGTCCTTTGTGTTAAATGTATGGACCTGGATGCAATTTCACTCCTTCGGGACATACCCCAGTCAAAAAATAAAGTGCCACCATCCGATTTTCATAAAACACGGACATGTTTGGTTACAATTCCCTAGTCTTAAGACGTTTCAAACTTTTCTATATATTAGCTAACTACGCCCATGCACTCAAATAACTTTATATCGATTTAAAGAAAGTAGGTCAAATTTGAACTACAAGTAAGCATGATAGATTCTTTCTTGAATTTGTAAGAGATCCAACAATTAGTAATGTTGGAATCTGGAAATCTATATCCGATGATCGATGTTCAAAGATATCCATGTTATATATCTTATTAGTAAGTTGCACATACCTTGCACGTGAGAGTCAGATAGTAGAAGTATATGCCATATCATTTTTTCTCTACTACTATAAAGGACCAGTTTTAAATTGGATCCATAGTACCAATCCTGACAGTTGGACTGTTAGATCTAATGGTTCCGAGCAGGTGGATTCGTGTTGAGTACTACCTAGAGCAAACTCCACCATGTTCTAGAACCATCATGTCATCCCTCCCCCCCCCAAATTTTTTTCATAGTATAGTAGGTTGTATTTTCAATATGTGTAGATAGTTATTATTAATAGACTTAATGTATGCATTTTTCTCAAACAAGACTATTGGTTTATAACAACTTAATGTTTGTTAATCACGTTTCATACAATATATACGTGTGTGGCATGTGCCATTTACTAGTTTATATAAAATTATAATAGGTGAAGCCCAAAAATAATTATAATTTCGAGCTACGTCCATAAAGTACCATTGGATCTTAATTCTATCCATTCTAGCATCTAGAAAATACTATTGATAGCCTTTAGCAAACTAAAAGATATGCACAAATCTCAACACACACTTCTCAATAATTCTAGAATGTTCTTCGTCATTTCTCTAGAGCATGGCAAATACTATTAGGTAGCCCATATGTTGACTACTTCTACATGATCCAAATTATAAGAACCAAATATACAACGGATATTGTATGGACGTGGCTCAAAAATATAATTATTTTTTGAGCTTCACCTATTATTATATTTTTTAGTAATCCTAATTATCAGTGTTAGGCGAGCTGGCTTGAGGATTGACGTGGTACTACTACGAAGAGCATGACTCAACTCCGTGATGGAGGAGCAGGACCTGACTACTAATTTTAATTGCTTGATTGTAGGGTCCTTTGTGTTAAATGTATGGACTTGGATGCAATTTTCACTTCTTAAGTGTAACATCCCAAAACTCTAATCCATGGATATTAAGATCCAAATCACCAAAATTAGGGTTAACAAAAACTTTTCCAATTAAAAATATGAAAGCATTCATGTGTATGTGCATTTAAATTAGGAGTTGATTTGAATTGCCATGGTTCTATGATCCATTGATTATGAAATGATTCTTAGGTGAATTAAACATCATCTAAATCATTCCCAAACATTTCCCAAAGAAAAACAACTCAAAATGAATAAATAAACTGAATGGTCATTTGTGCCATTTTAATCAACATGCCTACTTTGGCTATTCCTAGTACTCAGAACCTAACAGAAACAAATGTGGATCTTTACACCTCTTGCTAGTACACATAATGATGTACCAAGGCCCACCCTGTGATATGCTAAAAACATTCAAACACTATATTTAAATGGCATTGGAAAATTGAATCTATTTCATATGGGAAGATCCCACTATTTCAAAAACCACTCAACCAAGCTCAAATTTCAAAACCCAAGCACCCACAGAGTCTCAAGCTTAATACTAGCACACCCACCAAAAATCTTTTCAAAATTCAAAAATAAAGTTCTTTCGGCCATTTTCACAAACACCCTGTGGACAGAATTTAAACAAAAACAAAATCCACTATTTGAATAGTGTTCTGGCCAAACTTGTCCCCAAATTGTCCTCAAAACACTCCCCTTGTCCCTAAATGATCTAACCAAGGCCTTTGCACCCCATCCCCTACACCCTAGTAGCAAGGCCATGCCATGCCGAGCACCAACTCGCCGGCCGAACATGCCATCACCCCAGCAGACCACCTCCCTCTCTCTCTCGCCATGTCTACAAGCTAGCCAGGACCTCACCGCCACCCTCTGTCCCCTCCCCGAGCCGAGCCAGACCGTGGACCACCGCCAAACCGCCGCGCACTACCTGTTTGCGCCATGCCGAGCACGCGCCAGAGCGCCGTGCCCGACACGCGTGCACAAGCCGCCGCTCGACCGCAGCCCGCGTCCACCGCTCCGCCATGACCCCAGGAACACGCTAGACACGCCCATCTGCCGTCCAACGCCTCACAGCCACCGCTCTCCGTGGACACCGCCGTCTCTGCCGCCCAGAGCGCCAGCTCCGCCCGACCGCATACCACCGCCCCTAGTCCTGCATTGATCACGTAGAGCACGGCCAGGAGACTAGCGACCGCGCCCTACCGCGCGCCACGCCGCTAGCACGCCGTGCCGCTCTCGCCGGAGCCGCTCGCCCATCCCTCTCGGTCGCGTTGTCGTCCTATAAATAGAGGCTAACCCCAGCCCATTTCGGCACACCACTCGCCTTCCCTCACCTCACTGACCATTCCCCACCTCTAGTCGGAGCAAGGCGAGCAGCCGTTTGCCGGAATTGCACCAGAGCAGGCCGCCTCTGGAGGAGAATGGCGTCGCTGATTGCGACCACCCCCGGAGCTGCCTCGACCGTCCCTGAGCTTGTCGTCGACCACCAGTCCGTTTGCCCGCCTCGCCGTCATCGCTGGAGCCCTGGTACGCCCCTATGCACCCCCACCGAGCCGCTAGGGTTAGAGTTCGCCGGTGACAGGTCCGTCGTCGATGACGATCCCCAGCCGTTGTTCCCCGCTCTAATCCAACGACCCACATCGCCCCGTACCGCTTTGCGCGTTATGAGCCTTAGACCGGTGGACCCCCCTGTCAGCTGAGCCCCACGCCCCGTCGTGTCACTGGGTCGGCCCGTTAGCCTTCCTGCGCAACCCAGTTAGTTTGAATTAGGATTTTTCTATTTAGTTTAAACTTAGTTCTATCCCCTAGTTTGAAAATCAATTCAGAGAGATTTACAAATCCAAATGGAGTGATTCCAATTTTTTTAGAAATCTACTGAAAAAATCTACTGATAAGATCTACCAAAGCCCGTTGGATTTAATTAATTAGAGTTAGAGATCTCTCCTAGTAAAAATAACAAAATAGCAGCATTTGCACCTTGCAACATTTTTATAAAATCAACCAAGATAGATTTTGAGTTGATTCCAACTCTCAAAAATCACATTTCATCATACCTATCTAAATATGTAATAATATTAAGGTTTACATGCAGTGACTTTGGACTAGTACCAAAATAATGCTATATAGGCATTTCTAGTCACTTTAAATCATTAAATAATGAATTGAAACCAAAGTAATTATGATCCAACCCTTAAATCCCATTCCCACATGTTAGAGTACGTGGTGATGACATGTGTCAACATGATCCCATATTTTAAGTGGTGAATATTAAATCTTAGTTATTTTTCAATGAGTAGAAATTACTTTTCTAAAATAAAAAGGAGGAAATTATTGAATAAAACTTATGATGCTTGTGATGATAATAGATCATAAAATGTGTGCCTTAGAGTCCTAATTAGACTAGTTAAGTATTGTTTGGTGATTGTGTACTCCGTATGTATTTATAGACGATAGTATCGACCAAGCTTTCGAGGAGGAGGAGTTCTACCAAGAAGAAGAAGAAGAAGAAAACTTCAACCACTACACCAACCAAGGCAAGATACTAATGGCAAGCTAACACTTGCAAGTATAATTCTTAGCAAGCTTGGATTGAACTAGATGGTTTAGCAAAGATGCTTTAGGCATGCTTGAGTTATACCACTTTGACTAGTACTTACCCCAAGTATTATTTTCAAGCTTTACTTCCGTTACTTGACCCAAAGTTCTTTACTTGTTTTGAAGGTAGCATAAAGAGTATAAAACTTGACCTATATAGAACCCTTTAGATGTCATTCTATGGCATGAGATTGATCCCATCTTTTCCACCTTAGTGAACACTCTTAACTTTGTAGTTTAGAGTAGATAAAAACTTGAGTCACTTTAGATGGGAACACTTGGTGAAAATGAATTGTGAAAACCTTGGAATGATGAGTCATTCTATTGAAATGTTTTGACATGTGTTGAGAAATACAAATGGTTTTTGATGGTGAAAATGTTGAGGCATGAGCCTTAACCCTTTTACAAAACTGATGGTTGGATTCGGATGCGATACCATTCCAAATTTACCGTACAACCACACTACCTGAATTGGGTAAGGCTTAGCCGGAAGTTTATATGCATTAGTATTAGTTCCCTCGCGGGAGAGGTTTGAGCTGAGGCTACCTCTCAATGTTGTCCACCTATGTAGTGCCCAAGATGACAGATGGTCATGGTTGGGAGGCCATGCTCATAGGAGAGGTGCTTATACTAGGGTGTGTAAAGGAAAGGTTATGTTTGATTATCTGCATACTAAGTATGATGATTCAGGGTTATCCCTAACAGATGTATCGAATCTTGTGGTGAAAGTGTACCACCTCTGCAGAGTGTCAAACTATTTGAATAGCCACGTCCGCGGTTATGGACAGTTGGAATGGCCACATTGTTTCGTTGTCAGATGTTTTCAAAACAACTTATGAAATGAATCATGAATCTTGACTTGACCACAACAGGGTTGTGTTTATGACAATAGTTTCCCAACTTAAGTGATTGTAGAACTTTATTTTATCTTTATTTGCTTCAGAACTCAACTTAGGTTTGAAACTTAACTTTATAGTTAAACTTAGATTTAGCACTTTAACTTAGCACTATACTACTTGTTAGTGGTAGTTTGCGAGTACTTAAAGAGTACTCATGGCTTTTGTCCCTGGCTATTCTCATGGCCAGACTATGAAGGAGACTACCAAGATGATGGCCAGCAGGACGGCTATGATAACTAGGACTATCTACCTTCGTCAGCATTGCCTGTGCCCTTGAAGATGGACCCCACCGCTACGCTTATCTTTATTTCCACTGCTTGTTCTATTAAGACTGGATCATGAGATCCTTATTTGTGTAAGACCATATTTATGGTTTGTAATGGATGATGTACTGTGATATCAAATCCGATATGTCTCACAAAAATGGTAATCCTGGGATTGCGAGGTATGGCATAATGGGCATCTGGGATTAATAATCCGGGTGTTGACAAGTTGGTATCAGAGCCATCCTGACCATAGGAGACCCTAGTTAGAATGGACGTCCAAACAAAAACTTAGTTTCAAAACCAAAGTGAGTATTTATGAAAAACTATTTCCTGTCTTATCCTTGGGAATTCATTATTTCTCTCAAAAATTCATGTTCCTCAAAATTCTTACACTACTACTTAAAATTTGACACACTTGATCACTTCACAAATTTCCTCATCCTTAATTCTTGTAGATGGAGTCTCAGTTCAGCAAGGTTTACCAATTGGGAAACGGAGGTCAGCTGATCTTCGAGAGGGATCCGGATTCACTGTCGGAGTTACTGGGACGCCCACATCCGGAGTTTCTTGGAGCTCAACTTCCAGGACCCCCAGTAGGAGACTTACAGTGGTTAGTCACTACGGATCTTAGAGGAAGCATCGAAGCACCAACGTCCGGGAATCCAGTTCTCCGTGAGAGAGAACAACTGGCTAGATGGATTAGCCAGGGCAATGCATGAAGCTCTCACACGTCTATGTGCCCTCAGTGTCAACCAAATCCAAGGAACCCGTTTTGCTCACTATGCAAGACGTGACTTCATGGGAATGCCGATGGAGATGCCAGGTCACCCAGAGTTGAGGCGTTAAGTAGAGAATCTTGACTTCTTGCTGCATGACAGACAACAGGAACTGGACAATGCTAGAGAGTTAGCCAACCACAACTGTGCCATTGCCGACCAGAAGGCCCAGACTTTCGCACTGCTCGTCCAGGATCGCCAGTCTCTTCGCCGCCAATGTGCAAAGAAGGATCGCACCATCGCCCGTGTTCGCAAGAAGGTGGCCGACCTCGAGAAGACCGTCAAGGAGCAGGAAGCTCAGCTTGCAGCAAAGGAGGAAGAGGAGGAGGGTGAAGACATCCAGGGAGGCATGGATTCTTACCTCAACAATGATGATGACTTTCTGGAGGAGGATGCCGTGGACTTCTACACTGACGATGAGGACTCCGACTTCATTGACGATGAGTAGATGCACTAGAGCACTGTCGTAGCATGAGATGTATCGGTCCCGCTGTATCGTAGCTTGTAGAATGGTTCTTCAAACCATCTGTTTTCCTTTGATTGTTGTGGTGTGTGTTGTATCGTGTACTTGTTTGCATGAATGAAATGGAGTTAGTTGCAAAACTTGAGTCTAACTCAAAGTTTTAGGTTTGAAACCAAAACCATGAACCTTAGAACTTTCCCTCTTATCCCTTTATCTATCTCAATCTTCAGATGACTCGTGGAAACCAAGGAGGGAGCAGCTCGTCGCAAGACCCAATGCTGCAGATCTTGCAGAATCTCATCGCAGACAAAGAAGCAAGCAGGGCAGAACGCCAAGCTAACCTAGCAACACTCCAACAGATCGCCCAGATGGCTCTCAACAACCAAGGGCATGGAAATCCGGATCATCATGGATCCAAACTCAAAAACTTTCAGAACACCAATCCCCCAATCTTTAACCAAGCTGAAAACCCATTAGATGCTGATGACTAGTTGCAGACAATGGAAAACAACTTAGAAGTTGCAGGAGTTGATGACAACGAGAAAGTTCTCTTCGCCACCCACTATCTGACAGGAGATGCAAGAGCTTGGTGGACTAGTATCCGTAACATGAACCATGGTCAAGTGATGACATGGGAAGCACTCAAAGTCAAGTTGGGCCACACCCACGTGCCGCAAGGTCTAGTCAACAGAATGAGAGATGAGTTCCACGACTTGAAGCAAGGTAGAATGACTGTGGTGGAGTACCGTGATAGATTCCTGTCACTTGCCAGATATGCACCTGACGAGATCAACACAGAGGCAAAGAAGAAGGAGAGATTCTTGAACGGACTACATGATGAGATGCAGACTGTCCTCGTCAACATCCGTTTCGAGGATCTCGAAGAGCTAGTCGGATCTGCCATTCAGATGGAAGGGAAGATTAACCAGGCAAACGACAACCGCAAGCGTCGTATGATGCAGCAATCTGGATCTAGCAGTCACCAGAAGTACCGTCCCAACCCCTCACCAGGATATGCACCAAGGAACAATCGACCCCCAACGTCTCGCCCAAGCTACCCCAACCGTAGCGGAGGCAATGTGAAGTCGAGAGGAAACAATCACAACTCCGGCAACCCCAACGTTTTCAACCGTGCACCTCCCAAGAACAACAACAACACTGCACCCAGAAGTGGCAGTAATGTTGTGCCTGTCACAGCCAAGGACAAGTCCCAAATCACTTGTTTTGAGTGTGGAATGAAGGGTCACTATTCCAATGAGTGTCCCAAGAAGACTGCCGCTAATGCCAATGTGAATGCCCCAGCTCAACAGCAGCGTCGTGTTCAACCAGGAAGGAGATTTTCCCCAGGGAACCTCACAACCGCAACAGTCGTCTCTTCCACATGAACACGGAAGAAGCCTAAGAAGCACCAGATGTAGTGCTGGGTATGTTTTCTGTCAACTCAGTTTTAGCAAGGGTATTGTTTGATTCTAGAGCATCGCATTCATTTGTCACCGAAGAATTTGCATGCACTAGTAAGATTCACCCAACCAACTTGAAGCATGTCATGATAGTTCAAATCCCCGGTTCAACAACCAAAGCTAGAAAAATTTGCAAAGCTGTGCCTATCAGAATACATGGGATAGATTTTTATGCCAACCTAATTGTACTTGGAACCAAAGGATTGGAAGTAGTACTAGGTATGGACTGGATGTCAAGGCATAAAGGACTGATAGACTGTGCTAAGAAAGCCATCACCATGACCATTAGCTATGGAGTCACAGTAGAGCATATATCTGAAACCTTACCCCTTCAATTCAACTGCAACAAGAGTCTAGCCCTACCCACCATAGACCAAGTCCGAGTAGTTTGTGAATACCCCGACGTATTCCCAGATGAGTTGCCAGGTATGCCCCTGGATAGGGATATTGAGTTCATTATCGAACTAATCCCCGGAACCGGACCCATAGCCTAGAGACCCTATAGTATGAACCCCACAGAGTTATTGGAACTGAAGAAGCAGTTGGATGGTATGTTAGAAAAAGGCTTGATTCAACCAAGCACTTCGCCATGGAGATCACCAGTGTTATTCGTCGACAAGAAAGATGGAGGCAACCGTCTGTACACAGATTACAGAAAGTTGAATGACGTCACCATCAAGAACAAGTACCCTTTGCCAAAGATAGAGGATCTATTTGATCAATTGACTGGATCCCGGGTATTCTCAAAGATTGCTCTTAGGACTGGTTATCACCAACTTAAGATTCGTGCAACGGATATTCTGAAGACCGCCTTTACTACTCGCTAGGGTTTATACGAGTATACGGTTATGTCTTTTGGAATAACCAATGCCCCTGCTTATTTCATGAATCTCATGAATAAGATCTTTATGAATTTCCTAGATAAGTTTGTAGTTGTGTTTATCGACAACATCCTTATCTACTCCAAGTTAGAAGAAGAGCACGAGCAACATCTGACAATCATCCTAGAAACCCTGAGAGAGCATCAGTTATATGCCAAGTTCAGCAAGTGTGAGTTTTGGCTGAAAGAAGTAGGATTCCTAGGACATATTGTGTCTGTCGGAGGAGTCTCTGTTGATCCCGCCAAGATCAAAGATTTCAAAGAATGGGAAGCCCCAGCCACCCAAACCCAAGTCCGTGCATTTCTCGGATTAGCGGGATACTACCGCAAGTTCGTAGAAGGATTCTCGAGCATCGCCAGACCCATGACCCAATTGTTGAAGAAGGACAAGAAGTTTGAATGGACCGACAAATGTGAAGCTAGTTTTCAGGAGCTGAAGAAGAGATTGTTATCAGCCCCAATATTGGTCACTAGACATCAAGAAGCCGTTTGATGTGTATTGTGATGCATCCAAGATTGGTCTCGGATGTGTATTGATGCAAGAAGGCAAAGTCATAGCGTATCTGTCTCGACAACTGAAGCAGCATGAGCAGAAATATCCGACACATGATCTTGAATTAGCAGCCGTAGTTTTGGCATTAAAGACATGGCGTCATTATCTGATGGGTAATCACCGTGAGATTGACTCAGATCACAAGAGCTTGAAGTATATTTTCACTCAGAAGGTGCTGAATATGAGGCAAAGGAGATGGATAGAGTTAATCAAGGATTATGACCTTGACATTCACTATCACCCCGGCAAAGCCAATGTGGTAGCAGATGCTCTTAGCAGATTGCCGTGTAGGCTAAACACCATGATCAAGAAGAAGCAACCAAGTTTGTATGAGGAGTTGGAGCAGTTCAGGACTGAGTTAGTTAGCAAAGGATTCTTAGCTAGCATTGAACTTCAGCCCACTTTAATTAGCCAAATCAAGGAAGCCCAAAAGGGGAATGAAAGTATCAACAGAATCAAACGTCGTATTGGTATAGGGAAGGTACCTGGATTCACTGAAGAAAAAGATGAGTACGGTGGTACAAAGGGCGTATCTATGTGCCAGCCGATTCGGACCTGAAGCAAGTTATCATGAAGGAAGCTCATGATACTCTTTATTCTGTCCACCCCGGAGGAACGAAGATGTATCAGGATTTGGAAGAGCAATTTTGGTGTCACAAGATGAAGAGAGAAATCGGAAGCTACATCGCCAAATGTGACATCTGTCAAAGAGTCAAAGCAGAACATCAGAGACCTGCAGGACTGTTGCAACCATTGCAGATTCCAGAATGGAAATGGGATTCCGTCAGAATGGACTTTATCACCGGTTTGCCTACTTCTAGTAGGGGAAATGCTCAATCTGGGTCATAGTTGATAGACTATCCAAGGTAGCTCACTTTATACCTATCAAGACTACCTACTAGAGTGCGAAGCTAGCAGAGCTGTATATTGCTAGGATTGTTAGTCTGCATGGAACCCCTAAGACCATAGTATCAGACCAAGGAACCTAGTTTACCTCGAGATTTTGGCAGAAAGTTCAGGAAGGATTAGGGACCAAGTTGAACTTCAGCACCGCTTATCACCCACAAACTGATGGACAAACTGAGAGAGTCAACCAGATCCTAGAGGATATGTTAAGAGCTTGTGTGTTAGAGTACGGATCAAAATGGGAAGACTACCTGCCTTTCGCAGAATTCTCATATAACAACAGTTATCAAGCTAGTTTGCAGATGGCACCATTTTAATTCCTATACGGAAGAAAGTGTCGCACCCCTTTGAATTGGTCGCAAGTAGGAGAGAGTCAGATCTTTGGACCCGACATTCTCCGAGAAGCCGAAGAGAAGGTTCACAAAGTCCATGAGCACCTCAAGACCGCCCAGTCCAGACAAAAGAGTTATGCTGACAAGAGAAGGAGAGACCTGACTTTCAATGTCAGAGATTTTGTATATATCAAGGTTTCACCATTGAAGGGAACTCAACGCTTTAGTTTAAAAGGAAAGTTAGCCCCCAGATATATCGGGCCCTTCAAGATTCTGAACCATCGAGGAGAAGTATCGTATCAACTGGAACTGCCTGAAGAGATGTCAGCCATCCACAATTTGTTCCATATCTCGTTACTTCGCAAATGCCTGGAAGTGTCGGAGAAGACTGAAGTTTTCAAGAACATCGATCACGGAGCTGTAGAGATCAACAATGACCTGGCCTATCGTGAGGTGCCCATATGTATCCTAGAGGAAGCTTACAGAACCACCAGGACCAGGAGCATCAAGTTTCTCAAGATTCAGTGGAGCAACCATATCGAGGAGGAAGCCACTTGGGAGCGAGAGGATTACATTAGGACAGAGTTCCCAGATCTCTTTAGTTCCTAGTTTTCTCTGTAAATCTAGGGACGATATTTTGTTTAAGGGGGGAAGGTTTGTAACATACCAAAACTCTAATCCAAGGTTATTAAGATCCAAATCACCAAAATTAGGGTTAACAAAAACTTTTCCAATTAAAAATATGAAAGCATTCATGTGTATGTGCATTTAAATTAGGAGTTGATTTGAATTGCCATGGTTCTGTGATCCATTGATTGTAAAATGATTATTAGGTGAATTAAACATCATCTAAATCATTCCCAAACATTTCCCAAAGAAAAACAACTCAAAATGAATAAATGAAGTGAATGGTCATTTGTGCCATTTTAATCAACAGGCCTACTTTGGCTATTCCTAGTACTCAAAACCTAACAGAAACAAATGTGGATCTTTACACCCCTTGCGAGTACACATAATGATGTACCAAGGCCCACTTTGTGATCTGCCAAAAACATTCAAACACTATATTTAAATGGCATTGGAAAATTGAATCTATTTCATATGGGAAGATCCCACTATTTCAAAAACCACTCAAACAAGCTCAAATTTCAAAACCCAAGCACCCACAGAGTCTCAAGCTTAATACTAGCACACCCACCAAAAATCTTTTCAAAATTCAAAAATAAAGTTCTTTCGGCCATTTTCACAAACACCTTGTGGACAGATTTCAAACAAAAACCAAATCCACTATTTGAATAGTGTTCTGGCCAAACTTGTTCCCCAATTGTCCTCAAAACACTCCCCCTGTCCCTAAATGATCTAACCAAGGCCTTTGCACCCCATCCCTTACACCCTAGTGGCAAGGCCAAGCCATGTCGAGCACCAACTCGCCGGCCGACCATGCCATCACCCTAGCAGACCACCTCCCTCTCTCTCGCCATGTCTACAAGCTAGCCAGGACCTCACCGCCACCCTCTGTCCCCTCCCCGAACCGATCCAGACCGTGGACCACAGCCAAACCGCCGCGCACTGCCTGTCTGTGCCATGCCAAGCACGCGCCAGAGCGCCGCGCCCAACACGCGTGAACAAGCCGCCGCTCGACCGAAGCCCGCGTCCACTGCTCCACCATGACCCTAGGAACACGCTAGACACACCCATTCGCCGTCCAACGCCTCACAGACACCGCTCGCCGTGGACATCGCCGTCTCTGCCGCTCAGAGCGCCAGCTCCACCTGACCGCATACTACCGCCCCTAGTACCGCATTAATCACGTAGAGCACCGCCAAGAGACCAGCGACAGCCCCCTACCGCGCGCCACGCCGCTAGCACGCTGTGCCGCCCTCGCCGGAGCCGCTCGCCCATCCATCTCGGTCGCGTCGTCGTCCTATAAATAGAGGCTACCCCCAGCCCATTTCGGCACACCACTCACCTCCCCTCACCTCACTGACCATTCCCCACCTCTAGCCGGAGCAAGGCGAGTAGCCGTTCACCGGAATTGCACCGGAGCAGGTCGCCTCTGGAGGAGAAGGGCGCTGCTGATTGCGACCACCCCCGGAGCTGCCTCGACCGTCCCTGAGCTCATCGTCGACCACCAGTCTATTTGCCCACCTCGCCGTCGTCGCTGGAGCCCTGGTACGCCCCCTATGCACCCCCACCGAGCCGCTAGGGTTAGAGTTCGCCGGTGACAAGTCTGTCGTCGACGTCGATCCCCAGCCATTGATCCCCGCTCTAATCCAACGACCCACATCGCCCCGTACCGCTTCGCGTGTTATGAGCCTCTGACCGGTGGACCCCCTGTCAGCTGAGCCCCACGCCGTCTCGTGTCACTGGGCCGGCCCATTAGCGTTCTCGCGCAACCCACTTAGTTTGAATTAGGATTTTTCTATTTAGTTTAAACTTAGTTCTGTCCCCTAGTTTGAAAATCAATTCAGAGAGATTTACAAATCCAAATGGACTGATTCCAATTTTGTTTGAAAGCTACTGAAAAGATCTACCCATGCCCATTGGATTTAATTCAATTAGAGTTAGAGATTTTTATAAAATAACAAAACAGAATCATTTGCACCTTGCACCATTTTTATAAAATCAACCAAGATAGATTTTGAGTTTATTCCAACTCTCAAAAACCACATTACATCATACCTGTCTAAATATGTAATAATAAGGTTTACATGCAGTGACTTTGGACTAGCACCAAAATAATGCTATATAGGCATTTCTAGTCACTTTAAATCATTAAATAATGAACTTAAACCAAAGTAATTATGATTCAACCCTTAAATCTCATTCCCACATGTTAGAGTACGTGGTGATGACATGTGTCCACATGATCCCATATTTTAAGTGGTGAATATTAAATCTTAGTTATTTTTCAATGAGTAGAAATTACTTTTCTAAAATAAAAAGGAGGAAATTATTGAATAAAACTTGTGATACTTGTGATGATAATAGATCATAAAATGTGTGCCTTAGAGTGCTAATTAGTAGTATGGCATGATATTGATCCCATATTTTCCACCTTAGTGAACATTGTTAACTTAGTAGTTTAGAGTAGATAAAAACTTGAGTCACTTTAGATGGGAACACTTGGTGAAAATGAATTGTGAAAACCTTGGAATGATGAGTCATTCTATTGAAATGCTTTGACATGTGTTGAGAAACACAAATGGTTTATGATAGTGTTGAGAAACACAAATGGTTTATGATAGTAAAAATGTTGAGGCATGAGCCTTAACCCTTTTACAAAACTGATGGTTGGATTCGGATGCGATACCATTCCAAATTTACCGTACAACCACACTACCTGAATTGGGTAAGGCTTAGCCGGAAGTTTATATGCATTAGTATTAGTTCCCTCGCGGGAGAGGTTTGAGCTGAGGCTACCTCTCAATGTTGTCCACCTATGTAGTGCCCAAGATGACAGATGGTCATGGTTGGCAGGCCATGCTCATAGGAGAGGTGCTTATACTAGGGTGTGTAAAGGAAAGGTTATGTTTGATTATCTGCATACTAAGTATGATGATTCAGGGTTATCCCTGACAGATGTATCGAATCTTGTGGTGAAACTGTACCACCTCTGTAGAGTGTCAAACTATTCGAATAGCCGTGTCCGTGGTTATGGACAGTTGGAATGGCCATACTATTTCGTTGTCAGATGTTCTCAAAACAACTTATGAAATGAATGATGAATCTTGACTTGACCACAACAGGGTTGTGTTTATGACAATAGCTTCCCAACTTAAGTGATTCTAGAACTTTATTTTATCTTTCTTTGCTTCAGAACTCAGCTTAGGTTTGAAACTTAACTTTATAGTTAAACTTAGATTTAGCACTTTAACTTAGCACTATACTACTTGTTAGTGGTAGTTTGCGAGTACTTAAAGAGTACTCATGGCTTTTGTCCCTAGTTATTCTCATGGCCAGACTATGAAGGAGACTACCAAGATGATGGCCAGCAGGATGGCTATGATAACTAGGACTATATGCCTTCATCAGCATTGCCTGTGCCCTTGAAGATGGACCCCACCGCTACGCTTATCTTTATTTCCGCTGCTTGTTGTATTAAGACTGGATCATGAGATCCTTATTTGTGTAAGACCTTATGTATGGTATGAAATGGATGATGTACTGTGATATCAAATCCGTTATGTCTCGCAAAAATGGTAATCCTGAGATTGCGAGGTATGGCATAACGGGCATCTGGGATTAAAAATCCGGGTGTTAACATTAAGGTCCTTGAGGTAACATGTACACATGCACTAGGTGTGTTAATTATTGAATCATCTCACTCCTTCGGGACATACCCCAGTCAAAAAAATAAAGAACCACCACCCGATTTTTAGAAAACATGGACAAGTTTTGTTACAATTCCCTAGTCTTAGGATGTTTCAAGATTCCCTATATATTAGCTAACTATGCCCATGCACTCAAATAACTTTGTTGATTTAAATAAAGTAGGTCAAATTTGAACTACAAGTAAGCGCGATAGATTCTTTCTTGAATTTGCAAGAGATCCAACAATTAGTAATGTTGGAATCTGTCAATCTATATCCGATGATCAATCTTCAATGATATCCGTGTTATATATCTTATTAGTAAGTTGCACATGCCTTGCATGTGAGAATCAGATAGTAGAAGTATATGCCATCTCATTTTTTCTCTACTACTATAAAGGAGCAGTTTCAAATTGGATCCATAGTACCAATCCTGAGCGTTGGGCTGTTAGATCTAATGGTTCAGAGAAGGTGGATTCGTGTTGAGTACTACCTAGGTCAAACTCCACCATGTTCTAGAACCATCATGTCACCCCCCCCCCCCAAATTTCATAGCATAGTGGGTTGTATTCTCAATATGTGTAGATAGTTATTATTAATAGACTTAATGTATGCATTTTTCTCAAACAAGACAATTGGTTTATAACAACTTAATGTTTGTTAATCATATTTCATACAGTATATATGTGTGTGGCATGTGCCTTTTACTAGTTTATATATAATTATAATAGGTGAAGCCCAAAAATAATTATAATTTTGGGCTACGTCCATAAAGTACCGTTGGATCTTAATTCTATCCATTCTAGCATCTATAAGATACTATTGATAGCCTTTATCACACTGAAAGATATGCACAAACCTCAAAATACATTTCTCAATAATTCTAGAATGTTCGTCATCATTTCTCTAGAGCATGGAGAGTACTATTAGGTAGCCCATAGGTTGACTACTACTACATGATCCAAAGTATAAGAACCAAATATAGAACGGATATTCTATGGACGTGGCTCAAAATTATAATTATTTTTTGATCTTCACCTATTATTATAGTTTTTTAGTAGTCCTATTTATCAGAGTTGGGCAAGCTGGCTTGAGGATTGACGTGGTAATACTACAAAGAGCATGAATCAACTCCGTGATGGAGGAGGAGGACCTGACTACTAATTTTAATTGCTTTGATTGTAGGGTCCTTTGTGTTAAATAGATGGAGTTGGATGCAATTTTTACTTTTAAAGGTCCTTAGTGTAACATGTACACATGCACTAGGTGTGTTAATTATTGAATCATCTCACTCCTTCCGGACATACCCCAGTCAAAAAAATAAAGTGCCACCATCCCATTTTTAGAAAACGCGGAGAAGTTTTGTTACAATTCCCTAGTCTTAGGATGTTTCAAGCTTCCCTATATATTAGCTAACTCCGCCCATGCACTCAAGTAACTTTGTCGATTTAAATAAAGTAGGTCAAATTTGGACTACAAGTAAGTGTGATAGATTCTTTCTTGAATTTGCAAGAGATCCAACAATTTGCAATGTTGGAATCTATCAATATATATCCGATGATCGATGTTCAAAGATATCCGTGTTATATATCTTATTAGTAAGTTGCACATGCCTTGCACGTGAGAATCAGTTAGTAGAAGTATATGCCATATCATTTCTTCTCTACAACTATAAAGGATCCGTTTTAAATTGGATCCATAGTACCAATCCTGACTATTGGGCTGTTAGATCCAATGGTTCAGAGCAGTGGATTCGTGTTGAGTACTACCTAGAGAAAACTCCACCATGTTCTAGAACCATCATGTCAACCCCCCCCCCCAAAATTCATAGCATAGTAGGCTGTATTCTCAATATGTGTAGATAGTTATTATTAATAGACTTACTGTATGCATTTTTCTCAAACAAGACTATTGGTTTATAACAACTTAATGTTTGTTCATCACATTTCATACAGTATATACGTATGTGGCATGTGCCTTTTACTAGTTTATATAAAATTATAATAGGTGAAGCCCAAAAATAAATATAATTTCAAGCTACGTCTATAAAGTACTATTGGATCTTAATTCTATCCATTCTAGCATCTAGAAGATACTATTGATAGCCTTTAGCACACTAAAAGATATGCACAAATCTCAAAACACACTTCTCAATAATTCTAAAATGTTCTTCATCATATCTCTAGAGCATGGCGAGTACTATTGGGTCGCCCATAGGTTGACTACTAATACATGATCCAAAGTATAAGATCCAAATATACAATGGATATTCTATGGACGTGACTCAAAATTATAATTATTTTTTGAGATTTACCTATTATTATAGTTTTTTAGTAGTCCTATTTATCAGAGTTGGGCGAGCTGGATTGAGGATTGACGTGGTACTACTACTGACGAGGGTTTAACTCATCAATGCCCATTGTTATGGACTTGGGTTTTGGAGAAGGAGGGAGCACTGGAGACATCTATCGGCTAGCAAACAAGCACATAGGGGACAAAGGATTTACCCAGGTTCAGGCCTCGTAGAGGTCCCTACTCCTGCTTGTCTGCTCGTGGAATTATCGAAGGAGTCGAAAGTTACAATGGTGCGCAGATGCAATCTAGCAAGGGTTGTGGAAACTAGGGTTGCGTGTGTCCTTCTCGCCGCCCCCTCCTAGCCTTTATATAGATAGGCTAGGTCTCGGGTAGCAGGTCGAGTCGGTTACAAGTTAGGGTTTTCCCCTTCAAACTTTCTATCTTTAGGTTCTTCTTGTCTCTCAAGCAATCGAGAGTCCGCAGGTTACTCAAGTCCTTTCATCTAGGCCTTGGCGACACCGTGGGCCTGTACGTATTTAGACCATATATACCAAGGTCGAGTACCTGTAGGGTATACCCATGTCAGTAGCCCCCGAGTATCCAGTGGAATCGCAGATTCGACTGGGTACTTTTTGAAGTCTTCGAGTGCTTGTATGAGTACATTTTTCGACTTCTTTCATTTATGTCATAGGGCTCATTTGATATACGTGCCTGATATAGCCGAAGTATTGGTATCAGTTAACCACCTTAGGGTGAAACAACGCAACCTACTCGAACTCGAGTCCCCGGACTCGAATCCGAAAAAGTGCTGGCATAATTCGACTCAGTCCGCGGAGGTCTTACAGGAGTCGAATTCCAGTTATATGGGTGTGAGCACTTGACGCATCCGTCAAGGAATGTTCATCGTGCCTGTAGGCACGGATATATTTCTGGTAGTGTGTAGTTAAATACGTTGCCAAGCCTTATTCAGGTCTTACCTTCACGCTGTAAGCGCGGCATCCTAATTTTATCATCGCGGAGATGATTTGGGCGACCCAGGAGATGTAGTCTCTTTGTAGGGAGAATTATGAGGCGGTGTCGCCATGATCTGCGAGTGCGGATGTAATCAACACATAGTTTTTGTGCAAATAATCATAGGGTGCGCGATCAGCGCTCCCTATGGGAGTAGCCCCCGAGTGCCTGGTTGAGTCGAAGACTCAGGCAGGGACTAAAGAAATATTGCGACTGCTGTCGTCTTTGCTTGTTTGTTCCGGTCGAAATTGTGGCCGGCGCTCCCTATGGGAGTAACCCATGTCCATAGTTGAACCGTGTTTCGAGTGGTTGGGTTTGATTGTGATTTCCCATATTCCTGAAAAGAAAAAACGTAGGGTGCGCGGTCAGCGCTCCCTATGGGAGTAGCCCCCGAGTGCTTGGTGGAGTCGAAGACTCCATCAAGGACTAAAGTAGTCGAAGTTTTCCACTGCGGAGCTTTGATGACGTCAGTGCTGATGTTTGCATGACCTCAGTTGCCCGCGTGAGCGAGTTTGACAGGACATGACGAGCGGTGGATCCCACTTTCTGACTTTGATTTGACTGGGCGTGCGTAATCTTATTATTAACTATGCCTCCTCGATTTCCGCGCGTAATGGGAGCAGTGGGGGGACAGTTCGCGCTTCCTGTTCTCCACGTGTCGAGCGCGATGCGTGCCACATGTCCAATATGGTTTTTGTGAGCCGTTGGATTGCATCTCCTAGGGGGTTAAGTAGCGATGCTACGGCGGTAATTTCCATCTGCGCTCCTTTCTTCCTCGCTGCCATTGCCATTGCTGCTGCTCATCTGCTTTTCCCCTGCGTTCATCTCCTCCTCAGCTCTGGCCCACCTCCGTTCGTTTCCAAGTTATTTCCTGCGCTCTCATCGCCGCCGCGCAATGGGAAAGAAGAAAGGAGGCGTTGTCGCTGAATCCGCGGCCACCGTTGCCGCGACGAAGAAGAAGGGTGGCCTCGCTGCGGGGGGCACCAGTGCCGCCGCCGGCGGGAAAAAGAAGGTCACAGGCACCCGCGTGACCAATGGCATGTGGCACCCCTCTATCATCAAGGCGTCGGATCTCCGTCTTCTTCGCCAAGACGGGGTTATTTCTGCAGCAGTCGCCGATGCGCGCGTCCCCAGCGGTGAGACCATTCTTGTGCCTCCAGCTGGTTTTCGAGTGATGTTTCTTGCATTTGTCATTCGCGGTCTTTCTTTGCCTCTCCACCCCTTTCTTAGGGGTCTCCTTTGTTTCTACGGGCTCCGGCTCCATCAGCTTTCCCCAAATTCAATTCTCCACATCACCTGCTTCATCACTCTTTGCGAGTGTTGGCTCGGAATCGAGCCACACTTTGGCCTTTTCAAGCGTTTATTTAAACTGAAGCATCAGTCCGCATCTGGCCTCTAGTTTACGACGTAGGTGGTTGTGGAATCCATGTCGACCCGTCCGCCACCTACTTCGACATCAAGCTCACCAAGTCCATCCAGGGATGGAGGGAAAAATGGTTTTATGTTCGCGACCAGAAGGCCAAGGACAAGCATTTTGGACTCACGCCTTTCGATCCCGCGACTCCCTGCAAGAAGATGCGTTCTTGGAAGAACGTGATCATGCCTTCCGAACTCGCGGAGACAGACGTGCTATATCAACGCGTCTGCGACCTCGAGAGTCGCATAGGCGCAGAAGAGGGAGGTTGCGCCCTTGTCAGGACTTGGCTGTGTCGTCGCATCCAGCCTCTCCAGGCTAGAGTCCATCCCATGTTTCAATGGGGTGGTGCTGATGATGCCACTCGCGTGTCTGCCGATGGCATGTCCGCAAGTGAGGTAGATAAGAGGTTGCGACTGGTCACGAAGTACACATTCAAGGACGTGCTTCTGAATGAGCCAGTTGTTCCTCCTTTCGATGCTTCGAATCCTCCTCCTGAGGTATAGTTGTGCTACGAAGTAGCTTATTTTCGCGATTGCTTTTCTGTTGCTTACTTGCTCCTTTTTCTCATCTTTGTTGTTTGTATTCAGGATTGGGCGGTGTCGCCTTGTATGCCTCCTCTCCCTGAGGGTATTATTCCTCACGAAGCTTTGGAAGAGGACGAGTCTGAGTCGACTGTCCCTTCTGATGTGGAAGAGGAAGCCCCCGAGTCCGAGAGCCCGGATACTCGCAAGCATTCGCGCAGTGAGGATTCCGACGCGTCGACTCCTTCGGCTCCAGAAGGCGTGGCTGTTGGCACGGAGTCACCAATTCCAGCTGTTCCTGTGAGGGCTGTGGCACCGTCTTCCCGCAAGAAGATGCGATTACCCAAGGAGTCTTCGTTGGAGTCGGCGGAGGCCACGTTTGATCTTGACAAGTTTGACTGGTAAGTTTGCGAGTTCATTCATTCTTTTCTGTTTTCTTCTTGTTGGCTTTGCCCTGGACTTTGCCCTTTCTCAATGCGGATTTGGTCTTGCAGTCAAGAGGCGTCGTCATCTTCTGGCGACGTCGAGTTTTTGAAGGAATCGGGAGTCGCGACCTTAAGGGCCAAGGAAGAGGTCGAGCGTGCTCCTTCTCCTCCGGCGGCGGCCCACTCCGGGCACAATTCTTCGAGCTCTCCTCACGTAGGGGAGCATCGAATAGTTGCTCGGATGACGATTCAGCAAACTTCCTCGGAGTCGCTAGAGGACCATGTGAGTACATCTTTCTTTCTTTTTTAGTGTGGCAGTCAACGCCTTCTGCTGCCCTCTCTGATTCCTTGTTTGTGCAACAGCCCCTTGTAAAGGAAGCCGCGCAAGTGGCGGAGCAGGTGATGGCGATGGGTCGTCAGCATGCAATGCTGGAGACGCGTCATCGCGTTGTTGAAAGTGAGTGTTCTACACTTATTCTTTTCGTCTTCTCTCTTTTTGGTATAATCGACTGATAGTCAATTTTTGACTGCCATGTAGCTGAGCATAACGCCTTACTGTGCAACGTCGCCACCTTGGAGAAGACATTAGCCGTAGCTGTGAAGGGGCGCGACGAGGCAATCGCGGCTCGTGATGATGCCCAGAAACGCGAAGAGGATCTGCGTGCCTCCTTTGCGGCCAGGGAAAAGTTGTTCGAAGAGCAATTGTTCTCAGTCGCCAAGGCCCTCTCAGGTACCTTTGCTGGTGGATGTTTTTACTGCTGTTCCTTTCTGCATCTAGATTTTTTCTGGTGACGCTAGAAGTTTGATCCATGTGTGTGTTTTCTGTCTAGATGCTGGCGACTTGAGTTTTGACCCGCAGGCCCTGCGTCGTGATGATGCTCGGGCGGGCGCGGTGTCTGCAGTAGAGGACCGAAGCGCCGCCATCCAAGATACGTTGTCCAAGGCCAAGGTCACCCTCAGTCGCCTCCGGGAGGAGTTGATGCCGAAGGCGAAGCTGGTCGATAACATGGATAAGCTGGTGGAGTCACTCGCCGGGGGTGTGCCTGCCACCTACAAGAACTCCCTCCGCGCGGCTGGCGCGACCATGTCACTGGCCATGGTGCAAGCCCACGGAGTCGAGATAGATCCCTCTGCAGTGTCGAAGGCGATGCCTCTTGGCGCGGATGGTCAGCAAGTAGTCTTCGATCCCTTTGCGACTGCCTGTGCCAAATATGGCCATTCCTTGATAATACCGTTGCCAAGTATTCGGAGGAGCTCCAACGTGCTAAGAAGGCGGCGAAAGCTTCAGCCTCAGGGGCAGGCGGAAAGTCGGTGGCGTCTGATACTGCCACGGACTTGATGAAGCCCCCGAAGGCATCGAAGTCGAAGAAGCCAGCTGCTTCGTAGTTAGCTTTTGTAATAGATGATGAATTGTCCTTTTGATCTAAGAACATGCCTGCTGGCGAGTGTGTTTGTGAATATCTATGCTTATCTTTGAATGCACCTGTTCCCCTTGTCTTTGTGTTAGTTTGTTCGCCTTATTTGCTTCTGTCTTGACTTTTGGTAGGGCACATCGAGTGGTCCCGTGGGGGGAACCCAGGACTCGCCATCTCTTGATGAGACAGTGGCACCACCGTGCTCCAGGGTAGAGGAGCTGTCCTTGTTGTCACGACTTCGTGAGCGCGTGAAGCAGCTGGAGCGTGAGTTGCCCCTGATCTGCGGTAACGCAGACATGTGGAAGTCTAAGGCGGAAAAAGCCGCCGCCCGCGAGCAATATCTGCTTGGCAAGGTGACGCAGCTGGGCGCCGAGTTTAAGTGTTAGTTTGCTCTTCCTCATCTTTTCCTTTGTAGTTAGTCGCAATGGTACGTTGTACTCATGCTGTTGGTGCTGCTTCGTGTAGTTGTTAGCGCACGCCATCCGCAGGAGGAGAGGGATAGGATTGCCATCCGCCTTCATGTTCTCACCCAGGAGCAACTTCAAGATAGTGGATACTTCTGGGTGGATCATGATCATGCGACTGCATTGGCGACCCTGCAGGATCGCGCTTCGCGAGTGCTGCTCTTCCTGAAGAAGTCGCAGTCATGTTTGAAGAATATCTATCGGGCGATGTTTCCGTTGGATGACACTCCATCAAGCCTGGTTGCTCTTCTGGCCAAATTTCAAGACATGTACGCTGTTCGCGAGTGCGTGAGGCAGCAGTTGGTGGCTGGCGCCAAGGCTGCCCTCTCGATGGTGCGTTTGCACAAGCCTGACGTGGATGTCGTCGCCGTAGCTTCCGGTCTGCCAGCGCCGCCAGCCGGATCTGCCTGGGATATGGTGCCGCACTATCAGGCGGTGGACCGTCCAGCAGAGGAGATTCTCGACTTCTTCGAGGAACAAACCAATGTTCTTCTGTTGCAGCAGTAGCCAGATTTGTATCCTGCACATAAGCGTATTGTAAAGTTCATATATATGTTGTAGATAATTTATTGTCAAACGTGTATAAACAGCTTTGTTAGTGTGAGGTGCGTTGCACTATGCGAGTCCTTTTCATTAGCCTGGCTATCCCTTTGTCAACCTGCCAGGTGCGTTGCAGCGGGGTTGAGTTTTCATTAGGGGGTTTGATTGATGTGTCAGCTACTTAGGATATCACGTTTATTGGTTCGAAGAACAAAAGTATGTAGGGTGGCGCATCCCCCGAGTATAAAATTGACAGAAGTGAAGAGAAAACACAGAGTTTTGAGGCACTTAGCTTTTATTTATTTGGAGAACAGTACGAGGTACAATGTGTGGCTAAGTAGCCTTGGCTGGGTAGCCTTTTTTGCGATGTAAAAGTAAAAAACAGCTAGGGGTAGAAGCGTCGCAGCCGTGCGACGTTCCAAGGGTTGGAGTATGCGACTCCTATCTCTAAGTCTTGAAGGCGATAGGCGCCACCTGGGATTACTTTTGTAATCACGTACGGTCCTTCCCAGGGGGACTTGAGCTTGAGATGCCCCTGCTGCTTCAGTCGCAGGACCAGGTCACCTTCGATGAAGGATCTGGGGCGAAGCCTTCTACTGTGGTAGTTACGCAGGTTCTGCTGGTAGATCGTGGATCTTTCTACGGCAATTTCTCTTGCCTCGTCGAGGAGGTCTACAGAGTCTTCGAGTGCAAGGGATGACTCTTGTTCGCTGTAAGCGACTATGCGCAACACCTTGTACCTCACTTTGGCGGGTAGTACTGCTTCTGCTCCGTGAACCATAAAGAATGGCGTGTAGCCCGTGGCGCTGTTTGGAGTTGTACATAGGCTCTAGAGTACGGATTGGAGCTCATCTAGCCAGCGACCCGCGGCTTGTTCGAGTGGTCGAAGGAGTCGCTTCTTGATGCCGCTACAGACGAGCCCGTTTGCTTTTTCCACCTAACCGTTGGTCCGTGGATGCGCGACTGAGGCATAACTGATGTTGATACCTAGGTTTCCGCAGAATTCTTGGAACTCTTTGGATGTGAAGTTCGTCCCGTTGTCAGTGATGATGCTGTGCGGCACGCCGAAGCGGTAGACGATGGACTCGAAGAACTTGACCGCGATGTGACCTGACTGCTTGGTCACTGGCATGGCCTCAATCCACTTGGTGAACTTGTCGACTACAACCAAAAGGTAGACGTAGCGTCCTTGCGAGGACCTTGGGAGCTTGCCTACCATGTCGAGCCCCATTGTGCGAAGGGCCAGGCCAATGGAATAGGCCGTAGTTCTGTGCCTGGTGCGTGTGGTTTGTCCGCGAATTGCTGACAAGTGTTGCACTTTTGGACTATATCCTTGGCGTCGTGCATGGACGTGGGCCAGTAAAATCCAGCTCGTAGAGCTTTGGCAACGAGGGCGTGACTGCCGGCGTGGTGTCCGCAAGTCCCTTCATGTATGTCGAGGAGGACTGCTCTTCCATCGGCCAGGGAGACGCATCGTTGTAACACGTCTGTGATGCTGCGTTTATACAGTTCGCCGTTGATAACGGCAAATGCCTTGGAGCGTCGCGCGATGTGCCATGTGTCTGTCGGGTCGTCCGGTAGGCGCTTGCTGAGGAGATATGTAATGTACGGCTGCGTCCAGGATTGTTCGGTCATCATGATGCTCATTGGCCCTTCGAGTCATGTGTCTGGCTCCAAGTTATCGAGTGTCATTGGCTCATTTGGTGGCGTAGCCCCCGAGTCCGTTCCTGCGCTTGTTTTCTTCTCTGCGGCCTTTGGCTTGATGGAGTGTTCGCAGATGCGCTCGAGAAATAACCCAGGTGGTATGGGGGCACAGGTAGAGCCTATGTTGGCGAGTGCGTCCGCCTCCTTGTTGCTTTCGCGACCTACATGTCGCAACTCGCAACCATCGAAGCCTCCCTCGAGTGTATCGTAGAGGTCGCGGTATGCGATCATGTTGTCATTTAGTGCGTCGCACTCGTGCATTGTTTGGTTGACGACCAGCTTGGAGTCGCCATATATGATGAGCCTCTTTGCGCCGCAGGCTTTTGCCATCCTCATCCCGTGCAACAGGGCCTCGTATTCAGCCTCGTTGTTTGAGGCAGTGAACTGCATTCGCAGGATGTATTTCAGCTTGTCCCCTTGAGGTGATGTTAGTATGACACCTGCTCCTGCTCCATCTTTCCGTTTGGATCCATCGAAGTGCATGGTCCAAAGGTAGGACATATCTGGCTTGTCCGGGAGTTGGTTTTCCATGCAATGCACGAGGAAGTCAGGGAGGACTTGCGACTTGATTGCGTCGCGCTTTTCGTATGTGATGTCTCGTGGAGACAGTTCGATTCCCCAAAGCGCGACTCGTCTCGTGGCGTCGGGGTTATTGAGGATATGCCCAATGGGGCGTCGCTGACTACCACGATTGGGTGTTCCTGGAAGTAATGGTGCAGTCGCCGGGCGGTCATAAAGACGCCGTACGCCAGCTTCTGGTAGTGCGGGTACCACTGTTTTGTTGGCGTGAGGACCTCGCTGAGGTAGTATACCGGGCGTTGTACGCCGTGGACCTTGTTTTCCTCTGCCCGCTCGACGACGAGCACTGTACTAACCACTTGGTTGGTAGAGGAGATGTACAGCAGTAGTGGTTCCCTTTCTCGTGGAGTCACCAGTACTGGTGAGGTGGATAGTAGGCGCTTGAGATCTTCGAATGCTTCTTGCGCTTCCTTGGTCCACTCGAATTTGTCAGCTTTGCGGAGGAGCTGATAGAAGGGCAGTGCCTTTTCTCCCATTCGACTGATAAATCGATCGAGGGCCGCGATTCGTCCGGCTAGTTGCTGGACGCCTCTTATGTTCTTTGGCTTCTCCATGGCCAGTATGGCCTTTATCTTTTTCGGGTTTGCCTCAATCCCTCTCGCGGAGATGAGATATCCGAGCAGCTGCCCAGATGGTACGCCGAAGGCGCATTTGTCCAGATTGAGCTTAATCCGGTAACGATCAAGATTGGCGAATGTTTCGCGCAAGTCGTCGATTAGAGAGGCTTCCTCCTTGGTTTTGATTACTATGTTGTCGACATAGACTTGGATGTTGCGACCCAGTTGCTCCTTGAGGCAAGCCTGCATGCACCGCTGGTAGGTGGCTCCTGCGTTTTTTAGCCCGAAGGGCATTGTGTTGTAGCAGAACACACTGAAGGGGCGTTGTAAACGCGGTCTTCTCTTGGTCTTCCTCCTTCATTCGAATTTGGTTATAGCCTGAGTAGGCATCGAGGAAGCAGAGGCGCTCGCATCCAGCGGTGGAGTCGATGATTTGATCGATCAGTGGTAGCGGGAAGTGATCTTTTGGGCAGTGCTTGTTTAAAGAAGTGAAGTCCACGCACATCCGTAGGATATCCGTGTCCTTTTTTGGCACCAGCATCGTATTGGCGAGCCAAGTGCTTTCCTTGATCTCGCGTATGAATTTGGCCTCAAGGAGTCTGTTGATCTCCATTCCGACTGCCTGCACTCGTGCCTCAGACAGTCGCCTGATTGTTTGCTTGACTGGCCTTGCGTCGGGGTTGACGTTGAGTGCGTGCTCGGCGAATTCCCTGGGAACTCCTGGCATGTCCGCAAGACACCAGGCAAAAATTTCCCAGTGCTCACGGAGGAATTCGACGAGCGCGAGTTCCTATGCGGGACTCAAGTTGTTGGCGATGAGGGCCGTTTTTGCAGGATCTGTCGGATGGACCTGCACCTTCTTTGTGTACACAGATGAGTCGAAGGAGAGATCAGGTGAGCTTGGCCTACTCAGGGGAGGCAGACTGTTGTCTGTCGTTTCCATCTATCGCGCGAGCTCTTCCTGCATGCCGAAGGACTGGGAGATTCTGTTGAATTCCCTGTCGCAACTGTCAGATCGCTCAAAGCACCCATTGATCGTGATGACACCGTTAGGACCTGGCATTTTCATCTGCAGGTAGGCGTAGTGGGATACCACCATGAACCTAGCGAACGCGACACGTCCAAGGATGCAGTGGTATTGTGAGGGCCAGTCGACGACCTCAAAGTCAATGCGTTCGTGTCGGAAGTTCTTTGGCGTGCCGAATATGACGTCGAGGTTGATTTTGCCTAGGGGGTATACGCCTTTCCCTGGGACGATGCCGTGGACCGTTGTGTCCGATGCCTCCAAGCAGGTTAGAGGGATCCTCATTGCTCGCAAGGTACTCGCGAATATGAGGTTGATGTCGCTTCCGCCATCCATGAAGACGCGCCTCATGTCGAAGCCTCCAATTTGGGCCTCGAGTATGAGGGGGCAGAGACCTGGGCGAGGTACTTGAGGCGGGTGGTCGCGTTTATCGAAGGTAATGCACGACTCACTGCCACTGAGGTACTCAGTGGTGGATGGTGGCGAGTGCGTGGCCAAGTTGACTTGGCGAGTGATGGCTTTCTGCACCCTGTTGGAGGGGCGCCCCTTTTGGATCATCATGGTACCCATGGCCCATGGGTATGGTTCTCCTCCGTGGTGCTGGTCTGGTGCAGCTCCGTTCGGGGGTGGCCCAGGTGGTGGTGGCGGTGCGCCATGTGCCACGGTGCCTGGAGCGGCTCCGTAGCCTCTTTCGACTGCGTTGTGGTTCATCCGAACCAATCCCTCGTGTAGCTTGAGGAACTCGCGGTAGTCCTTGAGGAGGTGGCTAGACTTTCTCTTGTCGTCATGCTTGTCGATGTAGAAGTGTACCGTGCATGGCCCGGACAGTTTTTCCTCGATGGAGGTCGCGGGTGCCTCGTCGCGAGTGCGGCATTGCCACACTTGCATGGTTTTCCCGGAGTCGCGGTATCCGCCGCCGCGGTATCCGCCATTGCGGTTTTCGTCGCCTCTATCGGCGTAGCCGGCTGCGACCATGTTGACGTCGTCACGGTCATCGTAGATGCGCATGTGGCGCTTGCCTCGGCGGTCGCGTCTGCGTTCGAGTTCTGCCCCCTCGTCGGAGTGAGCGCGGTTCTTCACCGAATCTTCTCCATCGGCCCACCGATTCGCAATCTCCATCAGGTGGTCGATGGTCTGAGGTTTCGAGTGGCCTAGCTCCTCCCTGAGCTCTAGGCGGCGGACGCCACCATTGAATGCATCAATTGTGCGGTCCTCCGAGATGTTTTCCGCGGAGTTCTTGATGATGGACCACCTTTGGATGTATGAGCGCAGCGATTCGCCAGATCTTTGCTGGCAGCATCTCAGTTCTTCGAGTGATGGGGGCTGTTTGTACGTGCCCTTAAAATTGCGCACAAAGTTGTAAACCAGCTCATCCCAACTGTGAATGGATCCGCGTGGGAGGTTATTGAGCCATGCTCGGGCGGCGCCCTACAGCTGTAGCTGCAAACATTGCATGGCGGTGCTTCGACTGCCTCCGTGGAGCCCGACGGAGGAGATGTGATCCTCTAGCCAGATTTTAGGGTCTTGTAGACCGTCGAATTTCGGATTCTCCGACGGAAGTTTAAAGCCTTTAGGCATTCGCCTCTGCCTAATGGATTTGCTGAAGCATCTGGCACCGCAGAGCTCCCCATCTTCCTCTTCTGAGTCAGTCGATCGAGCACGTCGTGCCCTTGACTTGTCGATCTTGCATTGTGTGAGGTCATTGCGCGCATCGTAGTCGCGATCATGTCACCGTGAGCGACGACGTCGAGACAGGTCGTGACTGTCATTGCTGGATGAGGGCGAGGAGTAATGCTTTGCCCTTTTTTGGGTCTGGTACCAGCTCCTTGTCGAGGGCGGCCTCGATTAGCCCCAAACCCATGATCGTAGATCGGTGCATGGCAGTTCGGGGATCTCCAGCCAGTGGCTGGTTGTTGAGGACGTACATGGTGGCTGCTGTCACCGCAGCCTGCGGCGTCCTGGGGACCACGTTTCCTCTCATGTCGACTGTCATAGAGCCAAAGTCGAGGACTTTCGCGGCGTCTATGCGCTCTTGTTTGGTGAGGTGAGCCATTCGCGACTGCCTCTTCTTGGCGAGGTATTCGTTGCCTCGTGAGGAGGATCCTCCGTAGGAGGAGAGCCCAGCGCGACGAAGGCTCGACTCGTCCGCCGCCTTTTTACGCGCCTCAAGTTGCGCGCTTGCTTGTTTTTGGCACATGGACTCTTCTTTTAGGAGCCAGTGGTAGCCCATCAGTAGTTCCTGTGGGGACCCAAGGGGTAGAGGTGCACCTCGTAGGGCTTCGCGGCAACGCTTCCACTCTTGCTCGTTGAGCCTGATTACGACGCGTTCGCCGGTTTGCTCATTGATTATGCTGGGAGGTTCGACCGCTCCCCTGTTGGCGCCGTTACCGCCGTTGCCACCATTGCCACCGTTAGGTGGATCGGCGCCATTGCCGGTGTTACCGCCATTGCCGCGATCGGCGGAAGTGATTAGGGAAGCTGCTGCTTCCACAACTTTCAGATTTGGAACCGTCGGTTCCATTTTCCGTGGCCAGATCGCTCAGATCGGAGTCGCGACTGCTGTCGCTGATCGTGTTCCCGACTGCCACCGGAGCATTGAGCTCGCTGAGGGTGCCGATCGAGGGAGGGAACCATGATGCCGGGGCAATCGCCGGTGCTGTCGGTTGATCACGGATGCAAAGCGTGCCCATCTGACCAACTTGGAAGCGGAAGCTCCCAATCGCCAGACTAATTCCGTCGCCCACGGATTCGAAGGCCGGGCGGGTGGCCGGTGTGTGGACGGTGAAGTCGAAGGCGCCGAAGAGCTAGCGAATCTCCGCTATTGCGGAGTTGTAGATCGCAGTCGATGGGGCCGAAGAAGCCGCAACATCAGCACTCCCTTTTCCCACAGACGGCGCCAATTGACGAGGGTTTAACTCATCAATGCCCATTGTTATGGACTTGGGTTTTGGAGAAGGAGGGAGCGCTGGAGACATCTATCGGCTAGCAAACAAGCACACAGGGGACAAAGGATTTACCCAGGTTCAGGCCTCATAGAGGTCCCTACTCCTGCTTGTCTTCTCGTGGAATTATCGAAGGAGTCGAAAGTTACAATGGTGCGCATATGCAATCTGGCAAGGGTTGTGGAAACTAGGGTTGCATGTGTCCTTCTCGCCGCCCCCTCCTAGCCTTTATATAGATAGGCTAGGTCTCGGGTAGCAGGTCGAGTCGGTTACACGTTAGGGTTTTCCCCTTCAAACTTTCTATCTTTAGCTTCTTCTTGTCTCTCAAGCAATCGAGAGTCCGCAGGTTACTCGAGTCCTTTCATCTGGGCCTTGGCGACACCGTGGGCCTGTACGTATTTAGACCATATATACCAAGATCAAGCACCTGTAGGGTATACCCATGTCAACTACAAAGAGCATAAATCAACTCCGTGATGGAGGAGCAGGACCTGACTACTAATTTTAATTGTTTGATTCTAGGGTCCTTTGTGTTAAATGTATGGACTTGGATGCAATTTTTACTTTTGGATGCAATTTTCACTATTTAAGGTCCTTGGTGTAACATGTACTCATGCACTAGGTGTGTTAATTATTGAATCATCTCACTCCTTCGGGACATACCCCAGTCAAAAAAATAAAGTGCCACCACCGATTTTTAGATAACACAGACAAGTTTTGTTACAATTCCCTAGTCTTAGGATGTTTCAAGCTTCCCTATATATTAGCTAATTACGCCCATGCACTCAAATAACTTTGTCGATTTAAATAAAGTAGGTCAAATTTGAACTACAAGTAAGCACGATAAATTCTTTCATGAATTTGCAATAGATCCAAAATTAGCAATGTTGGAATCTATCAATCTATATCCGATAATCGATGTTGAACGATATCCGTGTTATATATCTCATTAGTAAGTTTCACATGCCTTGCACGTGAGAATCGGATAGTAGAAGTATATGCCATATCATTTTTTCTCTACTACTATAAAGGAGCAGTTTTAAATTGGATCCATAGTACCAATCCTGATCGTTGGGTTGTTAGATCCAATGATTCAGAGCAGGTAGATTCATGTTGAGTACTACCTAGAGCAAACTCCACCATGTTCTAGAACCATCATGTCACCCCTCCCAAATTTCATAGCATAGTAGGTTGTATTCTCAATATATGTAGATAGTTATTATTAATAGACTTAATGTATGCATTTTTCTCAAACAAGACTATTGGTTTATAACAACTTAATGTTTGTTCATCACGTTTCATACAATATATACGTGTGTGGCATGTGCCATTTACTAGTTTATATAAAATTATAATAGGTGAAGCCCAAAAATAATTATAATTTCGAGCTATGTCCATAAAGTACCATTGGATCTTAATTCTATCCATTCTAGCATCTAGAAAATACTATTGATAGCCTTTAGCACACTAAAAGATATGCACAAACCTCAAAACACACTTCTCAATAATTCTAGAATGTTTTTTGTCATTTCTCTAGAGCATGGTGAGTACTATTAGGTAACCCATAGGTTGACAACTACTACATGATCCAAAGTATAGGAATCAAATATACAACGGATATTCTATGGACGTGGCTCAAAATTATAATTATTTTTTAAGCTTCACCTATTATTATAGCTTTTTAGTAGTCCTATTTATCAGAGTTGGGCGAGCTGGCTTGAGGATTGACATGGTACTACTACGAAGAGCATGATCAACTCCGTGATGGAGGAGCAGGACCTGACTACTAATTTTAATTGCTTGATTGTAGGGTCCTTTGTGTTAAATGTATGGACTTTGATGCAATTTTCACTTTTTAACGTCCTTGGTGTAACATGTACACATGCACTAGGTGTGTTAATTATTGAATCTTCTCACTCTTTCGGGACATACCCCAGTCAAAAAAATAAAGTGCCACCACCCGATTTTTAGAAAACACGGATAAGTTTTGTTACAATTCCCTAGTCTTAGGATGTTTCAAGTTTCCCTATATATTAGCTAACTATGCCCATGCACTCAAATAACTTGTCGATTTAAATAAAGTAGGTCAAATTTGAACTACAAGTAAGCGTGATAGATTCTTTTTTGAATTTGCAAGAGATCCAACAATTAGTGATGTTGTAATCTATCAATCTATATCGGATGATCGATGTTCAAAGATATCCGTGTTATATATCTTATTAGTAAGTTGCACATGCCTTGCACGTGTGAATCATATAGTAGAAGTATATGCCATATCATTTTTTTCTCTACTACTATAAAGGAGCAGTTTTAAATTGGATCCATAGTACCAATCCTGACCGTTGGGCTATTAGATCCAATGGTTCAGAGCAGATAGATTCGTGTTGAGTACTACCTAGATCAAACTCCACCATGTTCTAGAACCATCATGTCACCCCATCCCCCCAAAAAAATCATAGCATAGTAGGATGTTTTCTAAATATGTGTAGATAGTTATTATTAATAGACTTAATGTATGCATTTTTCTCAAACAAGACTATTGATTTATGACAACTTAGTGTTTGATAATCACATTTCATACAATAATGCATGTGTGGCATGTACTTTTTACTAGTTTATATAAAATTATAATAGGTGAAGCCCAAAAATAATTATAATTTAGAGCTATGTCCATAAAGTACCGTTGGATCTTAATTCTATCCATTCTAGCATCTAGAAGATACTATTGATAGTCTTTAGCACACTGAAAGATATGCACAAACCTCAAAACACACTTCTTAATAATTCTAGAATGTTCTTCTTCATTTCTCTAGAGCATGGCGAGTACTATTAGATAGCTAATAGGTTGGTTACTACTACATGATACAAAGTATAAGAACCAAATATACAATGAATATTCTATAGATGTGGCTCAAAATTATAATTATTTTTTGAGCTTCACCTATTATTATAGTTGTTTAGTAGTCCTAATTATCAGAGTTGGGCATGTGGGTTCAAATCCTTCGCGTGCTAGAAAAGCGATTCTACGGTGCATGCTATCTAGCAGGGAGGGGAGAAATGTGGGTTCACGTCCTTTCTTGAAACACAGTCTACGTGACGAGACGGTACAATACTAGGCCAGGACGTGACAGCTCGCTAGTCTAGCACTCTAGCTATAACTCCAGCAGGCTTCCTCGATCCACTACAGAAGACCGACAAGGGAACACGGAATATTAACATCCCTCGTTCAAAGAGCCTCCCATCTTCCCCATCTCCGGCGATCCCCATTCGCTAACGCTGGCTAGCCGCATTTTGGATCCTCTTGAGCGCTGCACTTCCTAAATTTTCCTAGCCATTTCTCGCCCGTTGCATCGGTTCTGGCAGACCTCCATCACTCTCCTCCAAGAAACCCCAATAATCATATTTGAATCCGCCCTCGCCCCTAGTCCATCCGGATGCAATGGCGGATTCGATGCACAACATTCAGTAAGGTGGCTGGAGCAAGGTCAGTGACGACGCCTTCAGAGAAATCGCTATGCGTATGGACACTACTAGTGTCGTACGGCTGGCCGCATGCTCTAAGGAGTTGTGCCACCAAGTCGTCAACGCAAAAGGTAGCAGATGCCCCAATGTCGGCTGCGGGACATTGGTCGCCTTCCACGACTTCCTCAACCACAAGATGGAGTGCCCGCACGACCTATGCAACTGCACTGAGCCTGGCTACGAGTTCTCCGCCCCGCCCACATCGCTCCTCGCTCACCTCGAAAAATCCCACACAATTGGAGTGCAGAGTTTCCACTACGTCGAGGAACACAGGTACATCTCTTAGTCTTTGCTGGCACCTGGCTCATGGAGTTAGAGACCGTGGTATCCAGGGATGATGGTACATTGTTCGCCACGCGATTTTACATGCTCGACTATGGTCTAGCCGTATCCATCCAATGCATCAGGTCGGCGGCGTGCTTGTTTCTGCGATACGTGGTGGCGTTGCACTTCTATAAACCTTCAATGATTGGAGAGGACCTGGAGGAGTTCACCGAAGATAGCCTATTTTTTGAGCCGAAGAGCAGCGTGTCGCCAGCCTCCATCAGGATTACTGAAGATTACCTTAATTTCCTGATTAAGGAACATGATAGGTTCACACTGGATTACTCATTTTGCATCCACAATGTGGGAGATGGCAAATATGACCATCATGATTCTGATGATGGTCTAGCGTTCAAGTGTGTTTAGATCAAACACTAGAGATGATCTAGCATTTCCTTTGAAACATGGCTTTTTTTTTTCTTGGGAGTGCTTAGATCTCAGGCGCCTGAGAACTTCTTATATGTATATTTAGCATGCTGCAATTTAGTCAGCCAATTCTTACTTCCTTTAGAAATCCTAGGTTCATCTCTCAGCCGCTGTCGGCACCCCGCTCATCAAGACTAGAGAACATCAGATCTGGGGACGATGGTACGGTGTTCGCTGTGCTATTTGACATGCTCGACTGGGGTGACATCATCGTATCCGTCGTGTGTGTCAGGCCGGACGGGTTCTCGTCGCCCTTGTACAATGTGTAGTTCACCATCTATCACATGTCACCAGAGGCTGGGTTTTGGGAGGGTGGAGTGCGTAATTCCTTCACTCCTCGGAGCAGTGCGGTGCCTGGCATCATGCAGAAGGAAAAGTATTCCATGGTGGTGTACCTTCAAACTTCTCAGACCCAGGGCCTATATTACTCAATAGGCATCCATCGCGAGGGATAAATCCAAATTGACCATTCTACTACCTCAGATTTTTTATCCCACTTTCACTATATACCACGGACGTACGTGTACTGAAGGTTGGATTTTAGATGTAGATTAGTACTAGTATAGCACTAGTTCTTGTACTTCGGACTATTTTGTACTACTATATACCAGTACTGGTAGTACTTGTTTAGGCCAAGGATAGGAGATGGTCTTGCTTTGCCTTTATTCTGTCGTTGCTATTACTGAAATATTTTGTTTAACTCATAGGGATGTATTGTTACTTGTTTAGATCAAGTGCAGCAGTTTGTCTTGCTTTTCTTTTGAAAGTTAGCATTGTCACAATTATCTAGATGAGTCTTGGAAATTTTGGGTTGCATATGAGGGGTCACACAGGCATTGTCACTTGATTGTCAGTTTTGCTTGATCCAATGATCGAGTCTGTTTTTGAGCTGGAACAAGAACTAATTCTCTCTGTACTGCTATTGAATTTCAAGCAGGAAAGCTATTGAATCTCTCAAATGTTCTGTCGTTGCTATTACTAAAACATTTTGTGAAACTGATACTGATGTACTGTACTTGTTTAAATCAAGCGTAGTAGATAGTCTTGCTTTTATTTTGAAACATGGCCTTGTCGCAATCTAGATGAGACTTGGGCATTTTGGATTCCATATGGGGGTCACACAAGCGTTGATCGTCAGTTTATCATGCTCCAATGGTCGAGCATTTCCTTTCAAATATGACTCTCTGTACTGGGAGCTAGCACTACTTGCTTAGATCAAGTAGCTTTTCCTTTGGAACAATATCCTTGCACATGTACTCCGTATCTACTCCCTCCGTTTCAAAATATATAAAGATGTTTTAGCTTTTGTGAAACAAGTTTATCTAGACTCTTTTTAGTGCAGTTTAGAGTGAACCCATATACTAAAAAGGGTTTAGATACACTCGTTTCATAAAAGCTAAAACATTGAAACGGAGGGAGTACTATATGTATGTTTTATCATAGTCAGGTTACTCATATTTACTTTATTATTTTTTTCTTATAATATTTAGCATGCTGCAATTTAGTCTGCTAAATCTTACTTCCTTTAGAAACTCCAGGTACATCTCTCAGCCAATGTTGGCACCTCGCTAAGCGAGAGTAGAGAAGATCGGATCAGGGGACGATGGTACGGTGTTTGCTCTGCTATTCGACATGCGCGAGTCGGGCGACATTAGCGGATCCTTCGCGTGCGTCAGGCCGGACGCATGCTCGTCGTCCTTGTACAATATGCCGATCACTGCCTATTACCCGACAATAGAGCTGGGATTTTGGGCCCGTACAATCTGCAGTTCCTCCACGCCTAGGAGCTGGGAGGTGCCAGGCATCATCCGGAGGAAAAAACATTCCTTTATGTTTTGCAGTGAACCACCTCATATTACCGGCCTGCATTACTCAATATGCATCAATCGCGGGGGAGAATCCCCAATTAACACAATATTTATTTAACTTGCTTAGGGATCTCTATGTGTTGGGGGTGGATTTTGGATGCATAGTAGTACTAGTATAGTACTAGTTCTTGTACTACGTAGTATTTTGTACTACTATATACTGGTAGTACTTGTTTAGGTCAAGGGCATGAGATGGTCTTGCTTTGCCTTTGTTCTGTCGTTGTTATTACTAAAGTATTTTGTTAAACTAATAGTGATGTACTGTTACTTGTTTAGATCAAGTGCAGCAGATTGTCTTGCTTTTCTTTTGAAACCTAGCATTGTCACAATTATCTAGATGAGTCTTGGGCATTTTGGGTTGCATATGGGGGGTCATGCAAGCATTGACGAAATGAGGTCGTATTCGCACAGAAGCAGACATGATCATCTGTTTTGCTTGCTCCTATGATCGAGCCTATTCGGAGAACAGGGCAAACTGATCGTGCGCCAAGGTTTTTTGAGATGGAACAAGAACTTATTATCTCTGTACTGCCATTGAATTTCAAGCAGGAAAGCTACTGAATCTCTCAAATGTTCTGTCGTCACTATTACTAAGGCATTTTGTGGAACTAATACTGATGTACTGGTACTTGTTCAAATCAATTGCAGTAGATAGTCTTGCTTTTCTTTTGAAACATGGCCGTGTCACAATCTAGATGAGACTTGGGCATTTTGGATTGCATACGAGGGTCACGCATGCATTTATGTGAGAAGAAGGTACTCAAACCAGACTTGATCGTCAGTTTTGCTTGCTCCAATGGTCGAGTGTGTTTGGTGAAAAGGACAAACTGATCGCGCGACAATGTTTGAGCTGAAAAAAACTGGTTCTCTCTGTACTGCTATTTGTATTTCATTGTATGTATTGCTGAATTGGTCACTTTTGAAATGCTCCTGAATTGTTCAAGTGCTCCTAGATATGAACTTCGAATTTGTTGATAATTTTTCTACCTTATTCTGTACTGCTGAATTTTGACATGAATAGCTGCTAAAAGAATTATCGCTTTTTCCCCTCCCTCTCTCAGGTCTTTTTTTCGAATCCGGCCAAGCACATCACAATGTAATTTTTATTAACCAGGAGAAGACATCTAGTACTCAGTAGCTTATTCGGACCCTCTTTAGTCTAGAATATTTTTATTTGGTCTTTTCAGGGTCAGGGGACTGCTGACCACATCCCAGTGAAATTTGAGAAAGGAGTCCATGGAGCATAACCGAGAACATATTAATTCGGCCTTTTAGGGGTCAGGGGACTGCTGAGCACAGCCAACTAAAATTTGAGAATGAAGCCCATGGAGCATAGCCTATGGAGTATAACCCATGTAGAGCAGCCTATGTAGAATAGCCAAACTCTTTTTAATTCGGTCTTTTAGGCATTGCCCCCACCTCTCAAAATAAATAAAAAACTCTGCCTACGCATGGTTTTAAGAAAATACTGTATTATATGGCATTTTATAAATTGAGATGTCAGGAGGGCTGCCCTTTTATATTTTAAAAGAGCTAAACATAGACACACGAATTATTTTTAAGAAGACTAATAAAAGTTTAATGATATTTATTCTATAAATATCTTTGTTGTAGTGGCAACACATTCAGTTTACGTTTATTTGATTTGAAGGTCTTTTCTTCAAATCGTATCTTGGATTTACATTTTTCTTCTTCTAGCAATAACGCATTACGGAGAGGCTGACATCACGGACCCACGAGCATGCAGCGTCACTGGAGTTTGTTTTGAGGGTGGGTTCAAAAAAAAGTTTAAATACTTGTACAAAGAGGCTCGCATCAGAGACCCACCAGACAGAACATACAAGGCTGCATCAGGGACCCACAAGACAGAACATGCCAGAGATGCTGACATAAGGGCCCTATCAGTAAGACCATACATGTCTGCCACGGTGAAAACATTGGACACGGCCGAAAAAAAGTCCATCATACACACATTGCACTTACAAAGAAGCTGACATGTCGGACCCAACAGGCCCAAGCATAGCCCATAAAATTAGCCTATCAGGCCCAAGCATAGCCCAATACCTTCTAATTCAGCCTTTTTGTGGTCTTGTGGCCACAGACCATAGCCCATTCAATTTAGGAGTGAGCCCATGGAATATAAGTCATGAAGAATTGGGCATCCGCCCCGAGTTAGCCCAACATCTTTTTAATTCGGCCTTTATGAGAATTTTTGTACTCTGAGGCTGATATATGGGACCCGAAAAAATAGTCCAACATACACACGTTTGTTTTAAATAGAGGCTGTCAGCTGAGACCTAGTATAGACACGTTTCCTGCACAGAGGTGGTTGACATCTGGACCCAGCAAGTTGCCAAGGTCAAAATAGTGGACATGGCCAAAAAACGTCCATCATACAAACGTTTCATTTACAGAGATGCTGATACATGGGACCTAGCAACACGACCTTATACAGATGCTGCATCGAGCAACGTAGCCAGTTTGAAACAGGGAGGCGCGAGCGAGAAAAAAGTTCAGCATGTACACGTTTCTTTTAAAGAGAGGCTGAAATGGGGGACCCAACAGCGTGATCAAACGGCAGATTCGTCGAGCAACGTTATCTAGTTCAGAACAGGGTAGTGCTAGAGAGGAAAAAATTCCATCATTCCCACGATTCTTCTAATGTGAGGCTGACATAAGGGACCCACCAGCCTGAATAAATGGCTGATGCAGCGAGCAAAGCTATCAAGTTCAGAATATGAAGGCAGTACAGAGGGTAAAAAATCCATCATACACACGTTTCTTCTAATAAGAGGATGACATGTGGGGCCCAGCATCATGATTAAACGGTAGATGTATCGAACAACACTATCAAGTTCGGAATAGGGTAGCGCGAGCGAAGTAAAAAAATCCATCATACACATATTTCTTCTAATGAGAGGATGACATGTAGGGCTCAGGAGGTTGGTTAAACGGTAGATGCGTCGAGCAGCTATATCAACTCGGAACGGGGTAGCGCCAACGAAGGAAAAAATTCCATCATACACACGTTTATTCTAATGAGAGGATGACATGTGGGTCTCAGGAGGTTGATTAGACAATAGATACATCGAGTAGCGCTATCAACTTCGGAACAGGGTAGCGCAAGCGAAGGAAAAAAATTCCATCATACACACGATCCTTCTAATCAGAGGCTGACATGTGGGACCTAGCAGCCTGAATAAACGGCAGACGCTCGAGCAATGTTATCGAGTTCAAATCAGGGAGGCGTGACCAAAATGTATGGTCTACTAGAGACACTGACGTCCGGGACCCACATGCCTCCAAAGACTTCGGCAAGTCAACATCGCGTGAGGAAACGAAAATCTTGCTTCTGCCACGCGCTGGCCGAGCTTCCTCCATGTTTTTACAGATCCGTCGTAGTAGAGGGCCACGAAAACGAGAAAAAAAAGTTTTCCATCGGCCACGGCCGAGCCGAGAATTTCGTCGCGGAAGACGCGCCTTCTACGACAACCGTCGGGCCAAGTCATTGTGGAAGGAAACTTTTCTTATAGTGATAAGGCTATTCCATTTTGCTATATAAATTCCCCCAACACCCCACTCTTAGTTTGGCCTACATAACACTCTTTGTGAAGGCAGTACCTGCACTCACCTAGCCTACAATTCTCATTAGTGACCATGAATAGTAGAATTTGGAATATCCTAGACTGGAATATAAGAGGAGTTAACTCTCAAGAAAGAAGTGATGATCTTGCTGAAAAAATAAAATAGAGTAACTGTGATATTATTTGTCTCTAAGAAACAAAAAAAGAATTAAATGATAGCACATTCTTGAGAAGAATTTTTCAAAGAAGATTAAACCAATTTGCATATCTACCTTCTGTTAGTAGTTCTAGTGGTATATTAATTATATGGAATGGATCCATGTTCACTGGCAATATTATAAGTGAATCAAGCTTGGAAATTACCATGGAACTCAGATCCAATATCTCCTTTGACAATATTTTCAACACCAACATTTATGCACCCTACAGTAATGATGTAAGATAGATATTTTCTGATTGGATAATGTAACATAATTCCACAAACTATGACTTGTGGATGAGGCTAAGAGGAAACAATAGCAACATCCTACTATTCAATTCATTAATACAACAACATGACTTCGAGAAAATCCCTTTAAAAGGAAGACCATACACCTGGTCTAACATGCAGAATCAACCATCACTAGAGAAGCTAGACGGGATCTTCACATCTCATGCTGGACCAGTAAATTTCCCAATACTATGGCATAACCTATGGCAAGACTGGGATCTGATCATATACCTATTCTTATCCAAGTGGGCACTGATATACCAAGATCAAGAATTTTCAGATTTGAAGAATACTAGCTAGATTTGACGGCTTCGGTGAGATTGTGTAAAAATCATGGCAAAATAATGGCACCTACAAAAATTATGCTCAATACATTACTACTAGATTTAAAACCATGAGGAACAATATCAAAAACTGGAGTTTCATTAAGTTCCTGCTGAATCCACTATTATCGATGTAGGTAGAAAGGGTTATTATTGACAGCTGTAATTATGTTTTGGATGTGTTTGATGGATTGGAAGAACAAAGAATCTTATCCAAAGTAGAGAAAAATTTCAGGAAAATACTGAAACCACACCTGAAAAAAATGCTTGAGGCCAAGAGGATATATTGGAGGAAAAGATCCAATATTAGATGGGCAAAGCTGGGTAATGAAAATACCAAATTTTCCATGCAATTGCAACAAGAAACTATAGGCACAACTACATCACATCTCTAAAAAATGACCAAGGTATTTTAGTAACTGATCATGATCAAAAAGCTTCCCTTCTTTGGTTTGCATTCAAATACAGATTGGGTCGTTCAGAAGAAACATAGATGATGTTTGATCTTAATAGCATGATAGTTCCATAGGACCTTAGTGAGCTAGAAGCACCATTTACAAATGAGGACATAGATGAAATTATCAAAAATATGCCTAATGATGAATCTCCTAGATCTGATGGCTTTAATGGACTCTTTATGAAGAAACATTGGAACATTGTCAAGAAGAAATTCTACAACATGTGCAACATCTTCTATGATGGTCAACTCAACATTGAGAGCATCAACACTGCTCACATTGCACTGATCCCAAAAGTTCCTAATCTTGAAAATCCATTAGATCATAGGCCTATATCAGTTGTCAGCATGGCACTCAAGATTCTAACCAAGATTACAAATAGAGTACAAAAGTAAATCATTCCACTCATCCATCAGAACCAATATGGCTTCATTAAAACCAGAACCATCCAATACTGCATTTCCTGGGTTTTTGAATACCTACAAATCTGCCACAAGTCTAAGAAGGAAATTATTATCCTCAAACTTGACTTTGAAAAGGCATTTGACATGGTGGAATACAAAGCCATCTTGACTATGCTAAAACACATGGGATTTGGAGACAAGTTTATAACCTGTATTAGCAATATATTAACTACAACAACCACCTACATTATACTCAATGGTGTTCCGAGAAAAAATATTATTTGCAAGAGAGGTGTTAGATAAGGAGATCCCTTATCCCCCTATTATTTGTGGCCACTCCTGAACTACTCCAAATTGTGGTCAATCATGCTTGGCACAATAATTTGATATCACTACCCATTGATGAATCATATGATCAGTGTTACCCTATTTTACAGTATGCAGATGATACCTTATTGATCATGCCAACTAATATAAACCAGTTGGAAAATCTTAAAAGGATTCTACAAGCCTTCGCTAGATCAATTGGCCTAAAGGTAAATTACCACAAATCTTCCATGGTGCCTAATAATATCACTCATTCAAGATGGTAGGAACTAGCGGCAATATTTGGATGAAATATTAAAGCCTTACCCTTCACCTACCTTGGACTACCAATGGGTACTACAAGACCCAATATTGAAGAGCTCACCCCAATAGTCAGCAAAGTGGACAAAAGACTGGTTGTTCTTTCAAACCTATTGTCACACTGCTCTAGATTGGTAGTGATTAAATCAGTCATAGCTGCCATGCCAAATCACATCATGTGTGCCCTGAAAGTGCATTACACACATTTGGATCACATAGAAAAATCTACAAGAACCTTCCTCTGGCATGGCAAGGACATTGAAAAGCAAGGTAAATGCTTAGTGCAGTGGGACAAAGTATGTCAAACAAAAGAATCAGAGGGACTAGGAGTTCTCAACCCAAGATAACAGAATAAAGCACTGCTAATCAATAATATGTTCAAATTCTACAACTATCACAACCTCCCTTGGGTAAACCTACTGTGAAAAGCCTACTACCAGGATGGTAAAATTCCTACTAATCAGAATAAAAGAGGATCTTTCTGGTGGAAAAGATGTCTTACATTTCAAGAGGATTTCAACCAACTAACTACCTGCATTCCTGGTAAAGGCAATACCATTATGATGTGGAAAGATAAATGGCATAATAGCCCTCTTGTAGAGAAGTTTCCACATTTATACTCCTTTGCTAAGAACAAGATGATAACACTGAGCAAAGGGAAAGGAACATGACATGCACAATTATAAGACCTATTTCAGCTTCCACTGTCCAGCATAGCTGACTCTCAGCTAAATGAACTTTCCACAACTGCCCAGTCCGACAAATGGATATTTCCATGGAATAGTGATAAATATTCCACAAGAAAGGTCTACCAGACACTCCATCAAAGCACAAAAGCACCAACACCATTTAGATGGATCTGGAAATCACCATGCCTGCCCAAACACAAATTCTTCTTCTGGCTATTAATTCAAGACAGATTAAACACCAATGATCTCATGCAGAGAAAGAACTTCTATGTTGAATCAACAAATTGTGTCTTATGTGATGAGGACACACCATAAACAATGCTTCACTTATTATTCTTTTGTGACTTCAGTCAAATTATATGGTGGAAGATTGGATTAGAATGGAATGTTGAACTGGATCTCATGGATATGCTCACTGATGCAAATAACATGACAACATGTAACTTCCTCAAAACAGCAATGATTGCAGGACGCTGGAGCATATGGAATCACTGGAACAAAATAATCATTGATAATGAATAGAGAGATCTTGACCATAGCTTTGGTCTGTTTAAATCTGTTGTTCAAGACATTAGACATAGAGTCCAGCCTACCCTTAAAGAGGGCATGCAAAGCTGCATTGATCTCTTGTAATTTTTTCATTTTTCTTATCCCCTTTGTAATTACCACTCGTTGTTTTTATATATATAAATGAAAATGATACAATGAGAGCCTTCCCTACTGTATTTGCGTAAAAAAAAACTAGTGTGACATAAAATAATTCATCAAAACTTGACAACATGGGTCTAGTTTTAAAGTTCTCGTCGAGACGAACCTAACGGTGAACATGGATCGTTAATCTTACCTAACGACTTAGAAGACAAATTATTTTAAATTTTCAAATTTAGCAATTAATGTGATGATGTCATCTATGAGGTGTGTGATTTTTGTATGCATATAGCGGAAATCACGTACAAACTGTTGCTGCATGGTTAGAAGCCGGGTCGGCGCTTCTCATTAGATTTCCTCCTTTTTTCTTTAAAATTTCAATACATGCTAAAAAAAAGCAACCAGGGTGGGAGGAATTATGCTTGCCTCTCAAGTGATTCCTACCGAGAAATCGCCTGTGGTCGGCCGAGCACCAATACATACACAACTTCCTCCTAGAAATAGACTTTCGCTCTGCTTTATAAATAAAGCCAAACGGCCAACGATACATAGTGATGTGGGAATCCTCCTACAAGCAGATCAAAGATAAACAATAAAATCTAGAAGCATCGAGCTTCCTACCGAAGCCGCCGTGAGGCTAAGGAGACCTGAGCTAGCTCCACGACAACACCTCCAAGGAGGTGACGACGCAACCAGTGCCGCCATCGCCGAGACCATATAGGTTAAGGGTTTTCACCCGGAGCCCTAATGCGACGAGGGTAGCCACAACGACGCCCTCAAGAGGGTCACCACACCCGCAGGCGTCGCCGTCATTGGCGCTGGAGCGCTGGGATTTCGCCCGGAAAAACCCTCGCCATATCTGGAACCTAAGACTACGAGCAGAGCGGAGCTTCTAACACACGATCTGCGCACTGACCACGCCGAGACACCGCCAACACCAGGAGCCCCCGACACCCACTCCTCGCCACCCTCATGGCCCTAGGAGATGGCCATCACCACTGCCACGATGCCCGCTGTCAAGCCGCCCGTGCAGTCCACCTTCCGGGGCCGCCGCCCCGGCATCTGCAAACTCGCGCATGTCTAGCGCAGTTCATCGCGTGATCTGGGAGTCGAGAAGGTGAGCGGGTTGGATCCGGAGAGCGGCAGCAACATGGCCACCTGGATACATATACACAACCCAAAAGACCCATTAAGAGAGATTGCATTTGGATTGGAGCATGCACATCGATTTCTTTTTCGTTTGCAAGCAACTAGCTGGTGTAGCGTTCAGTTCCACTCCCTATCTTTATTTGCCTGCATGTTTTGTTTCTTTCTTCGGAATTTAGTTTTCTTATGGTTCAGAGTTAGATTTACGTGCAAATTGTTTCATAACTATAGTATTTCTAATTTTTTATTTTGGAATCTCTAAATTTTTGTTTCACTTAATCTAATATTATGTTCCTCTCTTATTCTAGAGACATCAAAACTAAATTCAAAATATTGTATGTTCCTCTTGTTCTAGGGATGTCAAAACTAAATTCAAAATTTATGTATGCATTCCTTTGGCGCCAAATTCAATTAGTGGGAAAATTGTTCCGCTCGTAGTTATGACTTCTCACATGCGTGACTAAACTTTTGTTACACTTAGCCTAAAGTATTGCTCTACTTGTTTGTGGTGATTTGTTCCTCGAGCACTAAGTTTCTTACACTCGGTCCAAAATTGTATTTCTCCTTGAGTCGTAATTTATTACGAGGCGTCCACTTGGTATATAATATTTTGTTTCCCGTGAAGATGTAACTAGACTAGTACTGTGATAAGCAGTCGTCCCAGAAGACATATTGAGCGCGCGCGCGTCCAAAATTCATCCATGTCGTCACGGGTGGAACCTTTTTCCATAAGGTTTACCAGCTATTCAACCCCGTGGCCGGGTGACGATGGATGTAGCGGCTCCGAGAGTGGTCAGTACAGTATTTTATGCGCATGTGCGCCGGGTCGTCCTACAGCAGCATGCATGCATATGCCTCATCATCAGCAGACTAATATCACCCGGTCTACACATGTGCCGATCGTGCGGCACCGTATTTCGTCCAAACTGTATATAAAATCCAGGTTACAGTAACAAGTTGATGCGGCCTGTTGGAAGAAATGCACGAGAACCTTCCAGACATGTTGAAACAAAGTACGACTCGTACATTTGTGTTTTGTTTATGACAATTTTCAGGTGTTGCCTATTTCCCTTTCTAGTACTCCTAGTCCTAGGTACGAATATAAGATATATACAGCTTGCTAAAAAGTCTTAGATTAGGTCCACATGAGCGCACAAGTAGTTAGTTAACGAGAAATGATGCGCGTGGTGGGCACATGCACGCCACACGTACGTACGTCTGCAACTCTGTACAGAAGCACCTGCAAAGTAAAGCACGTGCAGGTACACTCCAAGGAGAAAAACCAATCTAGGGTTCTACACCCCTCGCTGGCAACGTCGTCACGTCGGTCTGCTCCGTCTCCGGTGGCCCTAGGACCTTGGAGGTGTGACGGACCACGGCCTTCCGTTCTTTGTTTGGTTTTGCTTTTTCGTGTCTTTTTTGAAATGTTGAGGCGACCGCTACGTCCTGAAGTCAGAATAAGGTCATCCCCGCAGAATAAGGTCATCCCCGCTCTATCCTCGCTCGGTGGTGCATCTAGCGCTAATGGAGGGCGCGTGAAGTTATTTGTCCGATAGATCTCCTGGGATTCTGTTCGTTTTTATGTTCGTCAGTTTGTTTTCAGGTCAGTCTCTTCCGTTCTACGGATGTCATCATTGGCGATGGTTGCTGCTCTAGTGCGCTGGTCCATTGTGACCTTAGCACGACGACTTCCCGTCTGTCTACTACAACAAGTTTTACGACGACAAGCTTTGCCCGGCTGGAGGGACGAGGACGGCGGCGCGCCCTCGGCTCGCGCTAGTGTTTGTAGTCGTCGCTAGATGGTCCAATGACTTATTTGTATTTTTATTACTTTTGGGTCTCTTTGTACTGCTGTTGATGATTATTAATAGATCGGAGGAATTTCGAAAAAAAAAATGTTCATACGAGCGTTCCGCATAATCTCCACTTTTTTTTTGAATGGTAACCGGCGGGAGATTCCCCACCTGAATTTTCATTTGATAAAAAAAAGGCTAAAGCCAGATTGTGTGATACAACAGAGGTACACAGCAGAATGGTATTAGAGGAATGAGATTATCTCCACTTTTTAAGATTGGGATTCATGCTTAATCAGTCAGTTTATATCTCTAGCTACCATGTATAAGTATAGTATCGTTTGACGATCTTAATCAGGCATACGGACGTACAAAACTCCCTAATTTGGGTGTTGCTTGCAGTGCAAGTAGACAAACTGATCTCCGGCCGGGTGAATAGAATACTGCTCTCAAATTACTTGTCACAGATTTGTGTAGATATGTATCTAGACGATGGAGCTGCCTCATAGGCATTGGGGTCTGCTGATAAAAACTAGAAAATCCCTCACTAATTAGTACGACTAAGTGATTTTTATTATACCAGATAATAACAGTGTAATTGAGAGGTTATAGAGCTGACCCCACTCACATTTTTTTCTAGCTTCTCCCTATAGCATGAGAGGGACACACATGGAGTATTTGTGATTGCATAGTTGCAAATTCAGCTACCTAGCACTAGCAGCGAGGGAACAAGACTGGAGCCGTGCTGGTTGCGGTGATAAACGACGACTGTGGGTCATAATGATCAAAACCGATCATTGTGGGCTCGTCGGAAGAGACCCGGAGAAGCTCCTCGAGGTAATCGGCGCCCATGTCCTCGAGCTCTACCACGCCTTCGCCGGCATACGCCTCCTGTCTCGCGGCGGGCATCATCTTGGTGGGCGCGGCCATGGCCGTCGCCGTCCGCTTGACCTTGTTGGGCGACCTCATGCGTAGGGAGTGGCGCCGCTTGAGCGCGAGCACCGGCGACCCGCCCACGACGTCGGTGCCGAGCGCGAGGGTGCGGAGTGACTCCTGGACGCGGTCGACGGGGTAGTTGAGGACGGCGGCAGCACCGCGGACGGAGAAGGCCGCCTGGTCGTAGGCCATTGCGGCCGCCTCGGGGGTGCCGAAGGTGCCGATCCACACCCTTGCGCCCTTGCGCGTGGAGTCCCGGATCTCCGCCGCGAACTTGCCCCACGGACGCTTCCGCACGCCGATCAGCCCCTTGCGGATCGCTCGAGCGGCACCGCGCTTGTTAGTTGGTGCAGCAGCGGCCGTGGTGGTGGCTTGCATCGCCTGCTTCATATGCTCATGGTCGGAGGAGTAGGAGCAGCTTGAAGAGGAGGTTGAGGTGGAGCTGGAGGCTTCCGTGCCCAACTCGAAATTCAGGTAATGGATCGCCAACATGTCGTTGCTGTCGCCCATGCAAAAACGCCGACGATAAATACTGCTGTCGACGGCGGTCAGCCACAGCTCAAATGGTGTTGCTCTATGGATCGATGTAATGCTTGACTAATCGGCTTGGTTGGAGCAGAGGACTACTACAAAGGCATTTGGGCCTGCATTTATAAGCAACAACCAATTCCATCTGCTGAGAAATGGTTTTGACTAGTCCTAGTTTTAGTGCATCCAAGGAGGGAGCGGATGGGATCACGGGAGGGGAGGTTGGTCGATGGACACAATCAGCAGCATGGGGAGGGAGAGTGGGGGGCCTGTTGATAGGGACCGAGGCCAACAAAATATCTCAGTTGTCTGAGGGCTAGAAAAATAACAGTCTAGGGCTGAATCAGCAAATCAAAATATTCATGTACTTCCTCCCTCTAGAAATATAAGAGATTTTATCTTTGTGAAACGAATATATCTAGATATCTTTTAGTCACTACGGGCGAAATCATCGCTGCCGTCTGTTTGGCTCTTTGTCGTGTGTCCAATGGTGCGGAACACGACAAAGAAAGACTTTGCCGAGTACTATGAGAAAAACACACGGCAAAGGTTTAGTACACGGTGCATTTCGAGAAAAACACATGGCAAAAAAAGCACACACGGCAAACCTACAAAAAACACGCGACAAAGAAATCAACGCGGTAAAATCCCAGAGAAAACACACGGCAAATAGTCGGACACGGCAACACCACGTGACACGTGTACGACAACGCCATGGTTCACGAAGCCATTACGACGTGTAACATCCCAAAACTTTAATCCAAGATTATTAAGATACAAATCATCAAAATTAGGGTTAATAAAAACTTTTTCAACTAAGATTATTAAAGCATTCATATGTGTGTGCATTTAAATTAGGAGTTGATTTGAATTGCCATGATTAAGTGATCCATTGCTTGTAAAATGATTCTTAGGTGAATTAAACATCATCTAGATCATTTCCAAACAAATCCCAAAGAAAAACAAATCAAAATGAATAAAAGAAGAGAATGGTCATTTGTGCCATTTTAATCAACATGCCTAATTTGGCTATTCCTAGTACTCAATTCTTAACAGAGACAAATGTGGATCTTTGCACCCCTTGCTAGTACATTTAATGATGTACCAAGGCCCACTTTGTGATCTACCAAAAACTTTCACACACTAATTTTAAATGACATTTGAAAATTGAATCTAGTGTAGGTATCAAGATCACCCTATTTCAAAAACCACTCAAATGAGCTTCATTTTCAAAACCAAAGCAACCACAGAGTCTCAAGCTTATCACTAACACACCTACCAAAAATCTTTTCAAAATTCAAAACTAAATTTCTTGCGGCCATTTCCACAAACACTTGGCAGGCAGGAATTACACCTAGCAATAGCTCACTGTTTTCTACAGGGTTTTGCCACCCAGTTGACCTCCATTTACTCCCTATGTCTCCATTTGATCTAACCAAAGCCTAAGCACCCCATCCCCTATCCCCTAGCAGCAGTGCCATGCCACCCCGAGTCCATGCTCGCCGGCCTAACTTGCCAACGCCGCAGCAGACCGCCCCTCTCTCTCTCACCATGTCTAGGAGCTAGCCCAGACCACACCGCCACCCTCTGTCCCCTCCCCGAGCAGAGCCGAGCCGTGGACCACCCGCAGATCACCGCGCCCAGAGTGTCTATGCTATGCCGAGCACGCGCTAGAGCACCGCCCCTCGACCGCAGCCCGCGCCCACCGCTTTGCCACGACCCAGGGAACCACCCAGACATGCCCGTTCGCCGCCATTTGAACCACAGCCACCGCCTGCCATGTCGAACGCCGCCTCGGCTGCTCAGAGCGTGAGCACCGCCCGACCGATTGCCACCGCCCCTAGCCTCGCATTTAAACCCTAGAGCACCGCCAGGAGACCAGCCACCGTCCCCTACCTCGAGCCACGCCGCTAGCACGCTGTGCAGCCCTCGCCGGAGTCGCCCGCCCATCACTCTCGGTCGTCTCGTCGAGCTATAGATAGAAGCCACCCCCAGCCTGATTCTACACACCACTCACCTCCCCTCTCGCAGCTAATCATTTCCCACTTCTCCTCGGAGCCGCTCGAGCTCGTAGTCGCCGAGATTTGGCCGGAGGAGCCCGCTGCAGAAGAGGAGAAGGGCCCCGCTGATTCCGTCCACCCCGGAGCTGCCTCGACTACCCCTGAGTTCGCCGTTGTCCACCAGTTCATTTGTCTGCCTCGTCGTCGTTGCTGGAGCCATGGTACGCCCCCTGAGCACCCCCACCAAGCCGCTAGGGTTAGACCTCGCCGACGACCTGTCCGTCATCGACGACGAGCACCAGTCGTAGATCCTAGTTCTAATCTAACGACCCACATCGCCCCGTACCGCTTTGCGTGTAAAGAGCCGCTAACCGGTGGACCCCCCTATCAGTTGTGCCCCGCGCCGTGGAATATCACTGGGCCGGCCCGTTAGCTTTCCCGCGTGACCCATTTAATTCAAATTAGGATTTTTCTATTTTAGTTTGAACTTAGTTCTGTCTCCTAGTTTGAAAATCATTTCAGAGAGATTTACAAATCCAAATTGAGTGATTCGAAATTTGTTAGAAAGCTACTGAAAAGTTCTACCCAAGCCCGTTGGAATTAATTCAATTAGAGTTAGAGATCTCTCCTAGTAAAAATAACAAGACATAAGCTTTTGCACATTCAAACATTTTTATAAAATCAACCATGATAGCTTTTGAGTTGATTCCAACTCTCAAAAATCACTTTTCACCATACCTATCTGAATATGGAATGATATTAGGGTTTACATGCAGTGACTTTGTACTAGTACCAAAATAATGCTATATAGGCATTTCTAGTCACTTTAAATCATTAAATAATAAACTTAATGAAGGATTCGTAGCATGGAAAACAAAAAAATTCTACCGCAAGAACGAACAAAACCCAGATCTAATCTAGATAAAAGTCAAGATCTAATCTATTAGACATGTGCAACGAGATAGATCTGTACTAACCTTTCTAGATCCAAAAGCGTTACGAGATTGGATCTCGTGGTTGACGTAGTCGATCACTTACCGATCTCAAGATCGAGTGGACGATCCTTCCGGCGCCGCGTTCCGGCAGCGCTTCCGCAGTCGGTCACACGTATGGAGTCGAAGCAGACCTTCCTCTCCTTGTTCCAGCGAGCAGCGGAGGTAGTAGATCTTCTCCACGGAATCCCAGCAGCACGACGGCGTGGTGGTGGTGGAGTAGAGAATTCTGCAGGGCTTCGCCTAAGCCTGAGCAGAAGAAAGGAGGAGGAGAGAGGAGGCTAGGATTGGAGTAGTGGAGGAGAGCCAGGGGGTGGCGCCCCCACCCCTGTATTTAAAGGGGGGAGGCGCCATGGGGAGGTGGAGCCCCCACCCTTGTATTTAAAGGGGGGAGACGCCATGGGGAGGTGGAGTCCTTGTAGGACTCCCCTCTCCCTTGGCCGGCGGATTGGGAGGGGGGAGGAGTCCTCCTCCCCCACTACTCCTTGTCTTGCCCCACAAGGACTCCTTGATCCTTTCTTGGTTTTCAAGCAAACTCCAAGAAATCTTCCAGAACCTTCCGGAACATTCCGAAACCTTCTAGAATCCTCACACAAATAATACGGAACATTTCCTAACTCAGAAAATGATCCCCAATATATGAATCTTATTCTCCGGACAATTCCGGATCTCCTCGTGATGTCCCGGATCCAATTCGAGACTCCGAACAACATTCGGTCTCCAACGCACATTCCATATCTACTTAAAACAACTTCGAACCTTAAGTGTGTCACCCTACGGTTCGTGAATATGTAGACATGACAGAGACACATCTCCTATCAATAACTATCAGCGTGACCTGGAGATCCATAATGGCTCCCACATACTCAACGATGACTTCATGATCGATAGAACCATTTACATACGAAACCAATTCCCTTCGTCACATGATACTATACTTATCCAAGGTTTGATCGTCGGTATCTCCATACCTAGTTCTACCTTGTTACTGACAAGTACTCTTTACTCGTTCCGTGATATGTCATCCCTTGTGACCCAGTCACATGCTTGCAAGCTAACTAGATGACATTCCACCGAGAGGGCCCAGAGCATATCTATCCGTCATATGGATGGACAAATCCCAATCTTGGTCCATGCGCTTCAACACATACTTTCAGAATACACAATGACACCTTTATGACCACCCAGTTATGAAGCGGTGTTTGATGTCATCAAAGTACCCATCCGGTGATGGTGATTAACATAACCTCATGGTCGAAGGATTAGGTTACTATGTATTTTAAAGCTTATAGGAAACGAACTTAATGACTTGATCTTATGCTATGCTTACTACGGGTGTGTGTCCATCACATCATTCTCCTAATGATATGATCTTGTTATTAACGACATCCAATGTCCATGATCAGGAAACCATGATCATCCATTAATCAACAAGCTAGTTTAACAAGAGGCTTACTAGGGACTCTTTTATGTTTACAAAACACACAAGTATTAATGTTTCCGGTTAATACAATTATAGCATGGGATGTAAACATTTATCATAAACATAAAGATATAATAATAACCACTTTATTATTGCCTCTTGGGCATATCTCCAACAGTCTCCCACTTGCACTAGAGTCAATAATCTAGTTAAAAAACTTGTGCATTCAACACCTATGGCTTTCTGGTGTTGTATAGAAACTATTGCTAGTGGTAAACATAATCTTCAGATCTGACACTTCCAGGTCCGTGTGTATTTGCATGTCCTTGCATCTCTACGCATTACTCATTCTCCAATGAGATGGCATTGTATAAATTTGGTCCTTTGGTGAGACCTTTAGTTCCTTGGGATTAAATCATGTTGATACTATTGTCATACAATGTATCTTCATAGTATTATCCCGCTATGAACCACACCTAGTCTGATAACAAACTACTTAACACAAATGCCCTCCTTTGCTGCTACTATAGCAGTTATATACTTAGCCTTTTGTTGTAGTATCCGTCACAATATCTCAATCTTTGGAACTCATCCAAATCCATCATGGAACATCCTTTCAATTATATTGTGCCACCCATAGTCTAAATTGAGATAAATTTAATTTGTATCTTGTGACAAAACTAGTATCAATGTAACACTTTACAATGAAGTACCTTTAACTATTTGTCACTTATACATGATATATTCTTAGTTCTTCTAAAGCTCATAAGAATATCTTTACTATTGTCCAATGATCATCTTATGAATCATTCTGGTATATGCTCATAACATTTAGAGCATAGGACATATCTGGATGTGTACATCTCAAAGAATGATTGATCAAAATATTCTTGTGATTTCACCAAGTGTCAAAACACTTGAATCTCGTGTCAACACACTTGAATCTCGATTTAGTCCTTTCCGTGCGTCAAGAACCTTTCTTGTTGTTTCCATATTGAACTCATTCAACATCTCATCTATGTACATTTGGCAAAACCATATTAGTGACTCAATCTATTCATATAGACATTGATGCCTAATTCTTGGGTTATGCCTAAGTCTTTCATCGAAATGAAATTCTTAACCTGTTTCAATAAAAGATACATCATTTCTAATCAACAACATGTCTTTCACATAATGTATTAGAAATATGTCTTAGCGCTCCCACTTAATTTCTTGCAAAATGCAAACATCTTCATCGTCTCTGATGAAATTAAAACTTTTAACGGTTTCATCATGGTGAAGATTCCAACTCCGCGATGCTCACTTCAACCATTGAAGTTTTGCATACTCTTTTAGCATCCTTTTAATTTAACAAAACCCTTTGGATCGTGTCATGTACATGTCCTAGGTAACCATTCTATTAGAAGAACTTGTTTTGTTTGTTCAACTACCATATACCAAAATATATGTAGTGGTTGCTACATTAATCCGTCCAGACTAAATATCACTATGAAAGATCAAATCTAATCATAGTCAATTCCTTGAACATTGTCGTAAACTCTTTCCGACATGTCGACTATTTCATAGATTTGAAACATCCATGTCTATTTCTTTATAGATCCAAACACGACCGATAGGCTTCACGCCTTTCCGGAGGGTCTTCTAAGTTCAGAAACTTGATTTCTCGTGTATGGATACTATCACGGATTCCATGACTTCTTGTCATTTTATGGAGTCAGGGCCCATCATCGCTTCTTTGCATGTAGTCGATTCATCATTGTTAAAACAATAACGACTTGCTTATCAAATCTTACTATTTGATTCTTACCGACCCACACGGTTCTATAGGAACTCTAATCTCCGAGATCACACCTTTTGTAATCACGAGAGCCATGAGCATTCTGGCCGCCATCGGGACATTTTCCGGCGCTGCGCTACTTAGCACATATAGCTAAGGTTCAACAACCTTATCAAAGTTCTATTGTCCTCCCACTTAACTTTTCATGAAAAATTCCTTCTCAAGAAACTTGACGTTCCAAGCGATAAACTCTTTTGTCCTCGGCGTTATGGAGAAATTCCCAACAAATTCTTTGGAATAACCTACAAAGACGTGCTTATCCGACTTTGGTTGTAAACATTTTACTTATGCATAGCATACCAAAATTTAAGAAAAGACAATTCGGGTTTTATCCCAAACCATAACTCATATGGTGTCATTTCAACGGATCACGATGGAGCTCTTTTCAGTGTAAAAGCGGTAGTCACTAAAGCTTTAATCTTTAAAATATAATGGCAGTTTTATAAATGTCACCTTTGATCTTACCATGTAAAACAAGGTTTCATTACATATCTCGAACACTTCATACTCCTATGGTGTTTTGGGAAATGCAAATCCATGGAACGATTCCTCAAATCTTAGGTGTTTTGCTAAACTTGTAACTCAAACATCTTTCTTTATGATCCAATCATAAACTCTTTTATTTTCTTGTTACAATGATTTTCCACTTCATCTTGAAAGTCTTTGAACATTTTTAAAATGTTTCATACTTCCTTATTGAGTAAGTATATATACATATACTCACTTAAATCTTCGGAGAAAGCATATGAAGTTGAAATCCATCGCCCACGACTACACATAATGGACTATATACATCAATATGTACAAATTCCAATCAGTTAGTCGTCTGTTCCTCTTTTGGCCTACGAACGGAGTTTTAATTATCTCCAGGAAAGTATCACAAGCGTCATTTGATCCAAATCAAAGACTCCAAAAATCCATCAACATGGAGTTTCTTCATATATCCTTTCAATATAATTTAAACGGCGATGTCACTTCACAAGTGATCTTTCAATCATTTGTCTTGCGACATTTTAGCATTAGTTTTATGGTCGTTATTTCTCCAACCAGACTTGTATATCATCCATCTATTATGGAATACGGTAATTATTTGAACAACCTTTTGTCGTCATAATACCTGATCAAAATAACAATTATTGAAACAAATCTTGAAGGCAAGCTTTGATGTTAACGAGCAACACAACAACCCTTTGTTTGTTTTCGATGAACATCATCACATATTCTCTTGCTAGTTACTTAGGCCATTGCAGTTCATGAATTGTGTTGTCATGTATGACACTTTATACCAACCAATTCGATATCCAATACCGGAGAACCATATTGTTTAACAAGAAAGGAATACAACCATAACATGTATATATTCTATATGCCTAAGTTGGACATCTCCAACCTTTTATTTTCTGCCAAATATTTTATAGATTCTCTTTCAGCAATTCCTTTTCTTTTAAAAGAATCTATCAACATCAATAGTGATGTCATTCACATGACACATAGTACAAAGTGTGTATAGTCAAATACCAATACCTTTGGACTTGCACTTTGAAGTGGATCACCTTCATCAAATGTTTGGCATTCTTTCAAAATTCCATTCTTTAGTAATCTTTTAGTGTAGTAAACATTTTACTTACATCTTCTATTCATCCTTATCATGACAACTTTCATGATCAAGCTGCTATAGCTTATAAAGGTGAATTGCGAGTATAATGTTTCTTTTTCAAAACCTTTTTGGAGGATTAGGACGACTAGCGTCTCCAACCTTCACAAATTCTCATCAAATATGAGGACGTATACTCTATCATGTTGTAACTAACACATTGTTTTAGATATCGCAATACCTTTCACATATGATGGTTTCTGAAACATTGCTTTCAGCTCTTAGATAAACTTGATATTAAAAACAATCTTTTGAGTATCAAGAATCATGGAGGCAAACATGATACTTTAGATACTAACATTGGAATTTTTACTCTTGATTTAATACTACTTATTAAACTTCATGGAGTAAATAGAGTTTGCTGAAAGTTTGCAATAGGACTTATAAACTTTAAATTGACATTCAAAACAATACGATACCAGTTCGTAAAGTAAATATCCAGAATTTCAAATAGTTCCACTATCTCAACTATAACTAAGCGTAAGGTGGTGAACGGATGCCAACGACTACAACAAACTATGCAAATTCACTTTGATTGTGTTTATGATAAATTGAGTTCGACTAATCCAAATTACAAATGAACTCCCATTCAAAACAACATCCCTCGAGTTGTTTTAGTGATTACACGAACCAAATCCACTACACCAAGTCCGATCATCACGTGAGATGATGTAGCTTTAAAGGCGAACAATCAACATGTTCATCATATCATCCATATGACTCATGCTTTACCTTTCGGTATTCCGTGTTCCGAGACCATGTCTGTACATGCTAGGCTCGTCAAGGTTAACCTTAGTTTCCGCATGTGCAAATCTGGCTTGCACCCGTTGTATGCACACGTAGAGTCTATCACACCCGATCATCACGAGATGCTTCGAAACGACGAGTCTTAGCAACGGTGCCAACTAAGGGTGAACACTTTACTACTTGATATTTAGTGAGAGGGATCATCTTATAATGCTACCGTCGCGATCTAAGCAATAAAAGATGCATAAAGGATTAACATCACAGGCAATTCATAATTAGTGTGATATGATATGGCCCTTTCTTCTTGCGCCTTTGATCTCCATCTGCAAAGCACGAACATGATCTCCATCATCACCAGCATTGCGTCAAGGTCAGTGGCGCCGCTTCATGGTTGTCCATCATCACTAGCAACTATTACAACTACTTGGAATAAAGCTATTACAAGATGAATAGACACGCATGTCTTAACAGAATTAAAGACAACCATTAGGCTCCTGCCGGTTGCCATATTACAACAAGGATCATTGCATACATCAAATATAATCACAATCACATGATGGCCATATCACATCACAAAACCCCTACAAAAACAAGTTAGACGCCTCTAATTTTCTTTGCATGTTTTACGTGGTTTGGGGATTTTGAACAATAACGGATCTTACCTACGAAACTGAACCACAACGTTGATACAAGTGATATCAAGTGCAAAGTGTAAATTGGATCTATACTATGGTGGGAGAGACAGACACCCGCAAAGCCACTTGTGCAAAGCAAGTTACACGTCAAGCGTGGAGCAAGTCTCATGTCCGATGACATGTAAGGTTAGCCTGAGCCGCTTCATCCCACCATGCCGCAAGATGCAAAGTACGCAAAGCAAAAGACGGCACGAGCACCAACGCCCACAAAACCATTTTGTTCTACTCGTGCAACAGATCTACGCATAGATACGGCTCTGATACCACTGAAGGGTTCGTAGCATGGAAAACAAAAAATTTCTACCGCAAGAACGAACAAAACCCAGATCTAATCTAGATAAAAGCCAAGATCTAATCTATTAGACATGTGCAACGAGATAGATCTGTACTAACCCTTGTAGATCCGAAAGCGTTACGAGATTGGATCTCGTGGTTGATGTAGTCGATCACTTGCCGATCTCAAGATCGAGTGGACGATCCTTCCGGCGCCGCGTTCCGGCAGCGCTTCCGCAGTCGGTCACACGTACGGAGTCGAAGCAGACCTTCCTCTCCTCGTTCTAGCGAGCAGCGGAGGTAGTAGATCTTCTCCACGGAATCCCAGCAGCACGACGGCGTGGTGGTGGTGGTGGAGTAGAGAATTCTGCAGGGCTTCGCCTAAGCCTGAGCAGAAGAAAGGAGGAGAGAGGCAGCTAGGATTGGAGTAGTGGAGGAGAGCCAGGGGGCGGCGCCCCCACCCCTGTATTTAAAGGGGGGAGGCGCCATGGGGAGGTGGAGTCCTTGTAGGACTCCCCTCTCCCTTGGCCGGCGGATTGGGAGGGGGGGAGGAGTCCTCCTCCCCCACGACTCCTTGTCTTGCCCCACAAGGACTCCTTGATCCTTTCTTGGTTTTCAAGCAAACTCCAAGAAATCTTCCAGAACCTTCCGGAACATTCCGAAACCTTCTAGAATCCTGATACAAATACTCCGGAACATTTCCTAACTGAGAAAATGATCCCCAATTTATGAATCTTATTCTCCGGACGATTCCAGATCTCCTCGTGATGTCCCGAATCTAATCCGAGACTCCGAACAACATTCGGTCTCCAACGCACATTCCATATCTACTTAAAACAACTTCGAACCTTAAGTGTGTCACCCTACGGTTCGTGAATATGTAGACATGACAGAGACACATCTCCTATCAATAACCATCAGCGGGACCTGGAGATCCATAATGGTTCCCACATACTCAACGATGACTTCGTGATCGATAGAACCATTTACATACGAAACCAATTCCCTTCACGTGATACTATACTTATCCGAGGTTTGATCGTCGGTATCTCCATACCTAGTTCTACCTCGTTACTGACAAGTACTCTTTACTCATTCCGTGATATGTCATCCCTTGTGACCCAGTCACATGCTTGCAAGCTAAGTAGATGACATTCCACCGAGAGGGCCCAGAGCATATCTATCCGTCATATGGATGGACAAATCCCAATCTTGGTCCATGCGCTTCAACACATACTTTCAGAATACCCAATGACACCTTTATGACCACTCAGTTACGAAGCGGTGTTTGATGTCATCAAAGTACCCATCCTGTGATGGTGATTAACATAACCTCATGGTCAAAGGATTAGGTTACTATGTATTTTAAAACTTATAGCAAACAAACTTAATGACTTGATCTTATGCTATGCTTACTACGGGTGTGTGTCCATCACATCATTCTCCTAATGATATGATCTTGTTATTAACGACATCCAATGTCCATGATCAGGAAACCATGATCATCCATTAATCAACAAGCTAGTTTAACAAGAGGCTTACTAGGGACTCTTTTATGTTTACAAAACACACAAGTATTAATGTTTCCGGTTAATACAATTATAGCATGGGATGTAAACATTTATCATAAACATAAAGATATAATAATAACCACTTTATTATTGCCTCTTGGGCATATCTCCAACACTTAAACCAAAGTAATTGTGATCCAACCCTTAAATCACATTCCCACATGTTAGAATATGTGGTGATGACATGTGCCCATATGATCCCATATTTTAGGTGGTGAATATTAAATCTTAGTTAATTTTTCAATGAGTAGAAATTACTTTTCTTAAATAAAAAGAATGAAACTAGTTAATGAAACTTGTAATGCTTGTAGTGATAATAGATCATCAAGTGTGTGCCTTAGAATGCTAATTAGACTAGTTAAGTATTGTTTGGTGATTGTATACTCCGTATGTATTTATAGACGATAGTATCGACCAAGCTTTTGAGGAGGAGGAGTTCTATCAAGAGGAGGAAGAAAATTTGAACCACTGCATTGCACAAGGCAAGCCACCATTAACAATGCAAGCTAACCCTTGCAATATAGATAACCCAAGCAAAGACATTAGACATGCTTTGGTTATACCACTTTGACTATTATTTACCCCAAGTATTATTTTCAAGCTTTAATTCCTTTACTTTACCCAAAGTCCTTTACTTGTTTTGAAGGTAGCATAAAGAGTATAAAATTTGGCCTATTTAGATAAACTTTAGATGTCATTCTATGGCATGAGATTGATCCCATCTTCCACCTTAGTGAACACTCTTAACTTAGTAGTTTAGAGTAGATAAAAACTTGAGTCACTTTAGATGGGAACACTTGGTGAAAATGAATTATGAAAACCTTGGAATGATGAGTCATTCTATTAAGATGTTTTGACAGGTGTTGAGAAACACAAATGGTTTATGATGATGAAAATGTTGAGGCATGAGCCTTGACCCTTTTACAAAACTGATGGTTGGATTCAGATGCGATACCATTCCAAATTTACCGTACAACCACAATACCTGAATTGGGTAAGGCTTAGCCGGAAGTTTATATGCAATAGTATTAGTTCCCTCGCGGGAGAGGTTTGAGCTGAGGCTACCTCTCAGTGTTGTCCACCTATGCAGTGCCCAAGATGACAGATGGTCATGGTTGGGAGGCCATGCTCATAGGAGAGGTGCTTATACTAGGGTGTGTAAAGAAAAGGTTATGTTTGGTTATCTGCATACTAAGTATGATGATTCAGGGTTATCCCAGACAGATGTATCGAATCTTGTGGTAAAAGTGTACCACCTCTGCAGAGTGTCAAACTATTCGAATAGCCGCGTCCGCGGGTATGGATAGTTGGAATGGCCATACTGTTTCATTGTCAGATGTTTTTAAAATAACTTATGAAAGGATTGATGAATCTTGATTTGACCACAACAGGGTCGTGTTTATGACACTAGCTTCCCAACTTAAGACTGGATCATGAGATCTTTATTTGTATAAGACCTTATGTATGGTTTGTAATTGATGATGTATTGTGATATCCAATCTGTTATGTCTCGCAAAAATGGTAATCCTGGGATTGCGATGAATGACATAACAGGCATCTGGGATTAAAAATCTGGGTGTTGACACGACGGCTGGTCTTTGTCAAGGGTTTTTTAAGGCTTTGCCGAGTACTTTTGCACGGCAAAGGCCCCGAGGAACATGAGTTGTCCGATAGTTACCAAGCTAAACCGGCTAAGATAGAGGTGGTCGCGGATTGGTGACGTGGCAGGCAGCAGACCCTCCCATCACGTGAACGCACATGGCCTTATCCTGGGTCCCGCACGTCTCCACATATGAGCAAGATCGATTGAGCCATAGCTGCGCTCCTGTCGTGGTACCGGTCGGGTGCCTCTGCTGCTGCACCTCCGAGGCGGACCGGCGCCCCTGCGCGGACATCAGCAAGATCGGCCTCCCGGTCCCGGCCATCTCCGCCACCGGCGAGCCTCTGCTGCTGGAGACCAGCGGCAGCAAGGACATGGACCAGGCTGCTGCTCCGAGCTGCCGCCTCGCTGCACGAGTCCGCCGTTGCTGCTGCTCCGAGTCTGCCGCTGCCTCGAGCTGCCGTCGCCCAGACTCGTTGCTGCTCCGAGTCTGCCGCCGCGCCGAGCACACGTCGCCGCCTGCCTCGCCTGTCGCCGCCTGCCTCGCCTGTCGCCGCCGTGCACAAGTCCGCCACCGCCTCCTGCGTCGTCTGTTGCCGCCGTGCACGAGTCGCTGCCGGTCGCCGGCCTGCGTCGTCCTGCTCGTGCAGCGCGCTCGGAAGCACGTCAAGAGCTATGGCAACGCCGGCAGCGGGGATAGATCTTTGGGGATTTATTTTATTTCAGAAAATAGATTTGCCGAGTGTACGAGACGAGACACGGCAAAGAAAAGGCACCATCATCTTCCTCAAACCGTCAAATGCTCTTTGTATGCCGAACGGACGTATAATACACACGGCAAAGGCCTTTGCCGAGTATTTCCTAAAAAACACACAGCAAAGGCTCGTTGCCGTCGATCACGTTGCCGTCTGGCCTTTGCCTTGTGTCTACACACGGCAAAGCCTTTGCCTAGTCTTTTTCCTACACGGCATTGAACTTTTCTCCCGTAGTGAGTGTATATATTCGAAGTGAACCTATACACAAGTCTGTCTATATACATTCGCGTCTATATTTCTGGGTGGAGGGAGTACTTTTTGTTCTGTATAAAAAGGTGCACTTTTTCCACTCAAACACATTTGACAAATTCATAGATCATAAATTATGAATCATTGTCTTTTTTATAACATGCTTTTGATACTTTAGGCCAGCTTATCTACCTAGGATCAAAATACCACAACATGTTAATTTTCATGAATGAAAAGAGTTCGTTCAACTTCTTTCGGTACGCACTCAACTAAACAGACTATGTTGACACCAAATATCTTGTCAACATGATCGGAGGAGGAACACCTGGAGCTGCCATCATATAGAGGCAGTACCCAGAAATGTAAATGATCTGAAAAAGTCTTGCACGATGGCGTTGTTAGTGTCAAAATTAAGAATGAAATGGGTGCCTATTTTCGTAGTGCCAAGGGTTTAGGAAGGGTGGCCCCCTATGAGAGCGTCGATATGGAGCCGGGCTCCATGGAGCCCTCTTTTTTTTGAGAAGTTCAAAATTAAAGTTTTAAAAATAATTTGAAAAAATATATGGATGTAGATAATTATTTATAATATGGGTATAAAAAACTCATGTGAAATTTTTTGTATTCCATCCTCGGTAAAAAGGTAAATTTTTTAGATCTGAACATAAACATTGTAATTTTAAACGGGCCTCTGTTTTTCCAAAACTTGTCATATTTGTCTTTTTTTAGTGAAAATACAATGTATTTTTCGTTGAAAATTTGCATATGTGTATTTCGTATGGTGGTCCACGCATAGATATTTGTTTTGAAAATAGTGGAGTGCTTCTGTGCTTTCCGTCTGTTTTTCGGCATGCTTTCCAAAGGGACTGAGATTAAGGGAACTGACATCAGATCCCGACCCGCATGATCCAAACCCAAACCAGGTGTGATTAGCACCCTTAATCTCAGCCGTCAGGCTGCTTTAAAAAATGTGCCAAAAAAAAAGACGGAAAGCACAGGAGTACTCCTCTTGAAAATATTTGATCCATTTTGAAAAGTTCAAAAACGGGGTGCAGTGAGCCATCCTCCGAATCCATTTTCCGGGCCCCCTATCTCCTTTTCAATAATTCAAAAGTACGTCTGGTGAACGCCTTACTAAGGTGGTGCTTCAGACCCAAGAGAATGACCTCAATCTGTACTGGTTTAGCTTATGATTTGGCAGGAAATAGGGCTGCTGTCGTACAGTATGCCGATGACACTGTCATTTGTCGTACTCATGATCGTATCATGATAGAGTTGTGAATATGAAACTCCATTATATGTTTAAACCTATGTTTGGTTTAATGGTTAACTGTCCTCAAAGTGATGTTTTTAATATTGGAGGTGATAATTCACACTTGAATTGTATGCCAACATGTTCAACGTGATAGAGTTGTGAATATGAAACTTCTTTATATGTTTAAACTTATGTTTGGTTTAAAGTCTAACTGTCTTCAAAGTGATGTTTTTAATATTGGAGGTAATAATTCACACTTGAATTTTATGACATGTTCAACTATCAAACTATGACTCTAGCTCCTAGGCCTTGTTTGGATACAGCGTTTTGGCAGAACTAGTATTCTTAGACTAAGGTAATCGGGTAACAAACTTAAATTATGTTTAGTTGCAGTAACTAAAACACGAATAGGCGTATCTCTGGGTTTCCATAAACTTAGAAAAGTGCAAGTTTAGAAAAAACATTATTGTCCCAGTTTGGATGCAAAGTATTTTTCAAAGTGTTCTTTAAAAAATATGGTTTCTAGAAAAAAAAATCAGTTTTCACTACTTTGAGGTGTTTGGCAATACCAAAATACCATGGTTTTTTTTATTTTCACAGTATTAAAGAGTGTTCTAATAAGGGTACGTGTGTCATATTAACTTTCCATGGGCCTGTATAAAATATGATAACTGAGCCATGCATGTATCCACGTGGGATTTTTTTTGGTTTTCAAACTTTAAAATGTTTTATCTATTAAACCGTAAGTTAAAATTTAGTTTCATTTTTATGGTTAACTTTGTCGTGACGAGATCTTCGAAATTAGATCCCACGTTAATGTGTTTTGAGGACCTTTTGCCGATCCTAGTTGCCAGATTATAGTCACTTGGTCACCAGGTGTCGGGGTTATACTTTTCGGGTATGCCTACGGTAGGAAATTATATCCGGACACCAGGATGGTCCACCAGGGATAGAGCCTTTGTCTCCATGGGTAGCCTAGTCAACAAGACAGACGGTGGCTCGTCCGGCTACGAGAAGGCCCAGAAGGATTATCGACTTGAGCCCGACACCAGAAAACTTGGAGTACAAGATGTAATAGTTACCAACTATGTTGTAATCTGTACCGTAACAGGATGGGATTGCTCCTTGTAAAGCCTATGCTAGATGACTATATAAGCCAACATACGGGCAGCCCTTAGGGCACAACGATTCACAACCTTGCACAAGCGAACCATAGTCAAACCCTTTGTAACCTCTGGTTTTGCCGATTATAGTGGATTGATTGCTAGAGTAGGATCTGAATCTGGGTAAACTTGTGTGCTCCCCGTCTTGGACATCCCCAGGTCTCACACCCCCTCTCTTTCCATGCGCCGACGACCCCCTCATGGCGTATCAATCATTAATACGATGAGAGTTGGCTCCCACCGTGGGGCAAGCGTCCTCAGGAGTTCGGATCCGAGAGAGAACCAACTTTACAGGAATCGGAAAAAACATCGCCGTCGGCCACGTTCTGTACATCGACAACATGCACATAATGTCGAGACTTGGGTTTTGGCTAACAACTACGTCACTAGCTGCACCATCATGCCATTCGGAAGTATCCATGTCTTCATCAGCTCGACCGATCCTTCGGGATTCGCGATTCGGAGTGAAGTTTGTTACCAAGTTATATTCAAATGGTTACAAGGTTTTCTAAACTTTGATCCTCACCAATGTAAGCCTTGCAGGGTGGTGATGCCATATTTTATGCTTTTTGAGGGGGTCAAATAATCACTTTCTGTACATGTAGATCAGTTTTATGACAAAAAACATGTAAAAAAAATTTGGTGACTATGTATTATAACGTGGTATATATAATATAATAATCTAGCAACTTAAAGTGATTTTTTTCAAAACATATTAAGATGGGTTCTTGTTTTAAAGTACTCGTCTAGACGAATCCAACGATACAGATGGATCATCAATGAATGGATTAACAGTTCGAGAGATAATTTATTTGGAAGACTCCATGCCTTCCAAAGCTCAAATCAATAAGAAATTAGGCCAAAATGTGGCTAGGAAACACAAAAGTAAGGTATATTGAGACCTAATGCATGAAATTCATGGACCAAACCACTCAAAATCCACCAAATGGAGAGATCGGTGGAAGGTCCAAATTGGGGCTATTTTTGGAATTTTTTAGTCTATGAGGAAAGGACCAAATCAAAGAGAAATTTGAGGAAACTAAAATATGATGATACCACTTGATGATGGCTAGCCTCTATGGTTGGCCTGATTGTCACAAATTTATGGTGGAAATTTTGGAAATAGCTTGGGAAGAGGGAGACATAGCGAAAGCTAATACACACCACGTGAAGAACACAATGAACTCTATGCAAACACAAGACGATACATAGATGATTGCTCTTATCCGTGGACACTGATCCAATAGAATCCTTTGCAAACAAGAGATTGGGCAAGACATTTCCTCGATCCCAGTCAGATAAGGATGAAGCCTTGGAGAGATCCTTTACAACCTAGTTTATGATCACAAAGGCCATGTAAAACTCATAGATTAAACCTATAGAGGTATTTTTGATAATGGTTTCCTTAGAAGGGCGATGAGACACAATATGAATTCCCATCTAGGGTTATTATCTTATCTTCTATATCTAAAGGAAAAAGGATGAAGACACGAGTGCTATTTATAGAGCAAGGAGCGAATTGTAGGTAGGGGAAAGTAAAGGAAATATTTTGGGGCATCAAACCCAAATTTGCACCAATGTAGGATCTGTTGGTGCAAATAGGTGGCATCGGGTTGTGCACTAGGCATGTTAGTGATGACGGACCTAGGCAACAAGCCTTACCGATATGGCCCTACCATAAGGCGTCGATAAGCGTTGGTTAAACCCACCGGGCGCATTGGCACGGGGGTGGGGGTGTACCGGGCCGCATACTAGATGGGCCAGTGGTGGAGCCGGCAGACCAAAGCTAGTGGCAACTTCAATGGTTCTTCTTTTTTTAGTTGGCGATCCAAGATGACGTAAGGATACAAAGTGCATTTTTTATGAAATAACAACCATCCAAGGGGGTATCAACGTTACACATGGATAGGAGCATGCTCACCTTATCATGGAGGGATTTGGCTCGGGCATGAGTCACGGTTTCACTTCGTGGACTTGATAGTGTTGGAGTAAACTCATTCGTAGGGCGGGCAGTATCATACATCCCACATATATAGACAATGTTAAGTCAATTTATTTGCGACAGATGGAGTATTAAAATATAGGAGAGAGAATATAAACGAGTCCTAGATATAGACTTTCCACTGAAAAACTAAGAAGGTCTAAAAAGGAATATTTTTTCATGGTGGTCTATATGGGGATATAGATCTCCTCATCTATACCTTCCACTAGAGATGATCTTAGATTTATATCATGGTTACCGGACATGGTTGTGAAATTGTACATCATTTTTCCAGTTTCACATGAAATTGGGTGATGTTGTCTGACCGAGAATTAAGTTAACTCAAGGTCAATCAAGAAGAACTAGCCACGTCCTTACTCTTTTACATTTCTATGTTTCTTCTCGGTAAAACTTTTCTTGAAAAGATGGATAAACATAGAAGGAGTTATCTTTTGGCATGAGAAAGATGACAACAGAAATTGTCACATGGTTAGTTGGACAAGGATTTGTAGATCTAAAAATAATATTAGTCGCTTGTCTCTTGGAACCGCTGGGACCTTCATAGCTATCATGCAATAAGCGATTATAGAGCTCGAAAACGCTCAAGCGGTAATGATGAGGGTCTGGGTAGAACACAAACACCCATGCATCGTGTTAGCCTGGCTAGGTAAGAAAGGTCAACCTACTCAGGGTCCATCTAGGTACTACTTTTTCCTAAGAATGGTGTCCTTAATCCATGGCCTGGAAGTCGATGGGCTAATGCCAAAAGACACTAGTCGCCACCACCCGAAATCACATTGCCTCGGAGCGAAGGACAATGAGAAGGATATGACTTGATGGAGAAGACACCACCACCACCACCAAGACATGCAACATGACTTCTGAAATCAGAAGGAAACTAAATAGACCATACATTGCCAGTGCTAGATAGGGATATGGAGGAACTTTTTTGCCATCGGTGTCTCCACCACCACAGGCATAGCCATGGACGGCCAAAACCCTAACTAAAAAACCCATACTACTGAACACATGGGGAACAAGTTCTCGAGATTCCCCTTCCCTTATGTTGGGGTTCGCATAAGAATTTAAAATTTTCTGGTACTACGAACACACAAGGACCAAACTATGCAAGAGCATGGAATCGATTAGATCTAGTACTCACCAACGTTGTATCGGAGATTCTCTCGTCGACAAAGATGTTGGTGAAGCGCTCTAAGTATGATCAAACCAATGATCACTCCAAAGGTATCCACATGTCCATTGATCTTGTTCTAGCAGAGCTTTGTCGTCTAGAGTTTGGCAACACCGGAGTAGCAGAGCAGCTTTGACGACGTGTATGGAGAAGGATAAGACTCTAGATGGAGGGAGGAAGCCACATGCCTTTATAGTGGGACGTCGAGGGTTTCCCCCTCCCATTATGGAAATCATGAAGAGAAAGGAGATGGCTAGAATAACAGAGAATATGGAAAATTCAGAAGATTGGTGATGGCACCAATATACATGGACACCAATATGTTGGGAATACAAGCGCAAAGTGATGTAGCAAGGGTGACTCAAGGGTTTATATATAACTCTCAGTGAAATAGTAGAGAACACACTCCTTCCTCTTCTATCAACGTACAGAATAGAAGAGTGTTCCCTATGTCCCCAACTTCACAAATTTGTTGTCAAGCACAAGGTTTCGTATTAGAATTGAAAACAAATGTGTAAATAAAATAAATAAATTAAATATGCAGCAAGTAAAGTAAAGTAAACTATGTATAGAGGATAAACTACATTTGATAAAAAGTAAAGTGTAATAGTGTTGGTAGTGGTATAAATTACATGCAAGATAGATAAATGATTTTGTATTTAAGAATAAATAAGTTTTGAAAATAAAATGAATTGTAAATACAAGTAAAAGGTGTATCCTATGATTAGAAATGGACCAGATTTCATAATTTCACTTGTATACTCTCTCATAAACATAGAATCAAAATATATTCAAAGAAAGCATCAGTATTGTTGTAATTTTATAATGTGTTTGATTTGCATTCATATGGACATCACCTCCTATATTTGAGATGACGTAACGCATCCCACTAATACTCATCTAGTAAAAGAAAACTCCACATACTAGATTAATATAAATAAAGTATTGCACTTGCTTCTATGACATGATGTTGAATAACATATATACTTCCTCAGAAGATATGATATTAACTAGTGTTGTCACTAGGAAATTTTAGTACATGCATTCATTTATCCCTAGTGAGGTAACTAAAGAAAGTTAAAAACTATAGTAGGTCCCGAGCTTTTTGTCACTCCTCAGATACTACCACTCGTTACTCCAGCTAATGCACGTGTCACCCCTCTCGCGCCCTATCATACTAGTTCGATCAAAACATGTAATCAAGAATGAAACAATATCGACCACAAGGAATTACATATAGATGGCCATAATCATGTTAGGAAGCTCATATGTCACTATAACATTGATAGCATGATAAAAGATAGAACAAGATCGAAATACCTATAGTCTAGGGATGGACTATTACCTCTTCATCATGGAGATATGATGGTGTAGATGTTGTTGTAGAGGTTGGAGATGGCTGCCATTGATGTTTGGGTAGCGTTCCCTATCAATTTTGCTTGGATCTCTTATGTTTCATGTTTCTATCTTCGTGGTGTGTGGTGCTTTGGGATCGCGATCACGGTAGTATATATATAGGCATTTTGAGGTCAATACGAGTCGAGGGGCATGAATATCGATGGCATCAAATCAACAAGAGGGAGATGGGCCTCACCACGCAACCAGAGTAGCAGGTCATGTTATGGGGACTCTCGCAGGCATCGTTCCATTCTAGGTGAGGCCGAGATGTTCTAGGTCTTCTATTTCCATAAAAACTTTAGTAGAAAAAATCCCAGGTCCTTTTGAGTTTGCAAAAATCCCTGAAAGTCAAAAATACACAAAACTATGTTTTTCTATCGGCACAGTTATGACCCAAATAAAGGGATATTTTAGGAAAATCCCCAAAATCATTCTAAAGAATTATTATAACAACATATATGATGTAATTGTTGTTCGGAATATGCCCTAGAGGCAATCATGTATGATGTAATTTCCAATGTATTTATAAAGTTATTAAGTTGTCCTTGTATGAGCATCTAATATGTATCATTAAATATGTGATTTGGTTGTGGAACTATATATTCATATAGTTCATACTAGATGTCCTTGCTCATTGAGGTTGTGATGGACACACAATTTAGAGTAATGTGAAAGTCGGCCGATGTGTAGGTTCCACTTGTCATGGGCATGGTGATGTTATTCCAACTTACACAGACTTGACTAAAGATTTTAGCGAGTCATACTGACCCATATTGAGATACAATGAACAAGTCATTATTTGTATGTCTCAATCAATGTAATTCTTAGACCTGAGGTTATCGCACAATCCATCCAAGTTTTGGATTGATGACTGCAAGTGCACATATCAATTATAGCTAGTTACAAAATAAGAGTATCGAACCCATATAGAGCTGTTGGTTAAGGTATTTATGCCCCTCGTCACTATCTAGCAAAGGATACTAGTAAGTTTCCTTTGACCTCAAGTAAAGAGTGTTTAAAAAGTGTTGTGTTTTGTGTGCAAGAAAGTAATGAAAGCAAGGAAATAAAGTAACAAATGTGTTGGGAATGGTGTTAGAACTCAATAAGGCTTAAATGTTCTTGGGGATGTAGGATTGTAACATCCCAAAACTTCAATCCAAGCTTATCAAGGTCAAATCAATCAAAATTGGGGTTAACAAAAACTTTTCCAAATTTAAAATGAAAGCATTCATATATGTGTGTATTTAAAATAGGAGTTGTTTTGAATTGCCCTGATTGTGTGATCCTTTTCTTCTAAAATGTTTCTTAGGTGATTTAAACATCATCTACATCATTCCCAAACTTTTCCTAAAGAAAATCAAATAAAAAAGAATTAAAAAGGAGGAATGGTCATTTTGGCCATTTTAATTCACTACACTACTTTGAGTGTTCCTAGCACTCATTTCTTAACAGAAACAATTCTTGATCTTTGTACCCCTTGCTAGTACGCATAATGAGGTACCAAGGCCCACCTTTGGATCTGCTAAAAACATTATGTTACTTATTTTAAATTGCATTTGAAAATTGAATCTAATGCATATGCATAGATCACCCCTATTTCAAAAACCATCTCTTTGAGATCCAGTTTCAAAACCCTTGCAACCAGAGACTACCTATCACTAGTGGAGATCACTCAAAAATTTTGAAACCAAAATTCAAAACTTTTTCTCTTTCGGCCATTTCATCAAACAGCTTGTGTGCACAAATCAGGCTAAATTTAAAACACTGTTTTGAGCAGTGATCTTGGTCACCATTTGTGCCTAATCTTGTCCCCTTGTTCCCTCAGTACCAGCCCTATCCTTTGCTAGCCCAGCCACACCCTGTGCACACGACCAAATGGTCATGGCCATTAAGGCCGAGCACCATGAGCACCCCCACCAGCGACATCGCGCCACAACAGCCGCCAACCCCTCTCGCCATGTCTAGCACATCGCCAGTGGTCCACCTCCACCGCCAAACCAGCCCCAGGCCAGAGACAGAGAGCAGAACGGCCAGGAACCGCCGCGCCTGGAGCTGGTCGAGCATGCCGACACCGACCCCAGAGCACGCCCTGTCCCCGCTCGCCCAGATCGCCCCTTGGCACCAGCCCACGCCTGCCGCTCCGCCACGACCTGTAGAACACCCCAGACATCCCCGCTGGCCGCCCAACGCCTCACAGCCACCGCTCGCCGTGGCCACCGCCGCCTCTGCCGCGCAGAGTGCCACCTCGCCCAGACCTCGTGCCACCGCCCCTACGGCTGCATTCAATGCCTAGAGTACCACCAGGGAACCGCACGTCGATCGCCACCCTCAGCCATGCCTCTACCTCGCCGTAGCCATGTCACCACCGTCGACTGCCCATCCGGCTCGGTCTCACCGTCGGGCCTATAAAAGGAGCCCTCCCTAGCCTCTTCTCTCCACACCATTCCACTCCACTCACCTCTCTGAACCTCACCCACCCCTCGCTGGAGCAAGGTGAGCTCTGCCTCGCCGGAATTGGAGTCGAAGCAGCCGCGGTAGGAGGAGAAGACCACCCCAAGCTCCGCCACAACCGCACCTCGCCTCGCCATCGTCTTCCACTCCGTTTGCCCGCCTCGCCAACCCTGCTGGAGCCCTGGTACGTCCCCAGCAGACCCCCACCGAGCCGCTAGGGTTCGAGCTTGCCAGCGGCCTGTTCGTCGTCGACGACGACCCTTAGCCGTAGATCTGTCTTCTAATCCTACGGCCCACAGCGCGCGTACCGTTTTGCGTGTTAAGTGACGCTGACAAGCGGGACTCCCCTGTCAGCTGAGCCCCATGCCGCGGAGCGCCACTAGGCCGGCCCAAGTCGTTTCCCGCGCTAGCCCACACATTCAAATCTGGATTTTTCTTTTTAGTTAAATCTAGTTTCTGTCCACTATTTTAAAATTCAATTCTGAGAGTTTTACAAATCCAAATTGCATGAAACTAATTTTTCCTGAAAGGTATTAAGATAATCTATCCAAGACCGTTGGATTTAATTCAATTAGAGTTATAGATCTCTCCTAATAAAAATAAGAAGATAGAAGCAATTGCAACTTGCAACATTTTTATAAAATCAACCAAGTTAGCTTTTGACTTGATTCCAACTCTCAAAAATCACATTTCATCATATCTATCTAACCATGTAATAATATTAAGGTTTACATGCAGTGACTTTGGACTAGTACCAAAATAATGCTATATAGGCATTCCTAGTCACTTTAAATCATTAAATAATGAACTTAAACCAAAGTAATATTGATCCAACCTTTCAATCTCATTCCCACATGTTAGAATATGTGGTGAGGACATGTTTCCACATGATCCCATATTTTGGTGGTGAATATTAAATTGTAGTTAATTTTTCAATGAGTAGAAATTACTTTTCTAAAATAAAAAGAATGAAACTATGGAATTAAACTTGTGATGCTTGTGATGATAATAGATCATCAAATGTGTGTTTTAGAATGCTACTTAGCTTAGTTAAGTATTGTTTGGTGATTGTGCACTCCCTATGAATTTATAAACGATAGTATCGACAAAGCTTTCGAGGAGGAGGAGTTCTACCAAGAAGAAGAAGAAGAAAACTTGAACCACTGCACCAACCAAGGCAAGCTACTATTAGAAAGCTAGCACTATTTAAGTGCAAGCCACCATTAGCAATGCAAGTTAACACTTGCAAGTTTAGTGTTTAACAGGCTAGGATCCACTAGATGGTTTAGCTAAGATGCCTTAGGCATGCCTTGATCACACCCCTTTGACTATTGGTACTCCAAGTCTTAGTTACAAGTTTTACCCTCTTAGTTTATACAAAGTTCTTTACTTGTTTAGAAGGTAGCATAAAAAGTATAAAACTTGACCCATTTAGAACCCTTAAGATGTCATTCTATGGCATGAGATTGAACCCATCTTTACCACCTTAGTGAACACTCTTAACTTAGTAGTTTAGAGTAGCTCAAAAACTTGACTCACTTTAGATGGGAATACTTGGTGAAAATAAATTATGAAAACCTTAGAATGATGAGTCATTCTATTGAGATGTTTTGACATGTGTTGAGAAACACAAATGGTTGATGATGATGAAAATGTTGAGGCATGAGCCTTAACCCTTTTATAAAACTGATGGTTCGATTCGGATGCGATACCATTCCAAATTTACCGTACAACCACATTACCTGAATTGGGTAAGGCTTAGCTGGAAATTTATATGCATTAGTATTAGTTCCCTCACGGGAGAGGTCTGAGCTGAGGCTACCTCTCATGATGTCCACCTATGCAGTGCCCAAGATGACTGATGGTCATGGTTGGGAGGCCATGCTCATAGGAGAGGTGGTTATACTAGGGTGTGTAAAGGGAAGGTTATGTTTGATTATCTGCATACTAATTATGATGATTCAGGGTTATCCCTGACAGATGTATCGAATCTTGTGGTGAAAGTGTACCACCTCTGCAGAGTGTCAAACTATTCGAATAGCCGCGTCCGTGGTTATGGATAGATGGAATGGCCATACTGTTTCGTTGTCAGATGTTTTCTAAATACTTTGAAAATAATGATGAATCTTGACTTGACCACAACAGGGTTGTGTTTATGACAGTAGTTTCCCCAACTTAAGTGATTCTAGAGTTTTACCTTATTTTTCTTTGCTTCAGAACTCAGCTTAGGTTTTAAACTTAACTTCATAGTTAAGCATACATTTAGCACTTTAACTTAGATTCATAATACTTGTTAGTAGTAGTTTGCGAGTACTTAAAGAGTACTCATGTCTTTTGTCCCTCGCTATTATCATGGCCAGACTATGAAGGAGACTATCAAGATGATGGCCAACAGGACGGCTATGATAACTAGGACCATCTGCCTTCGTCAGTATTGCCTGTGCCCCAGAAGATGGACCCCACCGCTACGCTTATCTTTTATTTCCGCTGCTTGTTGTATTAAGACTGGATCATGAGATCCTTATTTGTGTAAGACCTTATGTATGGTTTGTAATGGATGATGTACTGTGATATCCAATCCGTTATGTCTTGCAAAAATGGTAATCCTAGGATTGCGAGGTATGGCATAACGGGCATCTGGGATTAAAAATCCGGGTGTTGACAAGGATACACCACTAGCATGTGAGAATTACTTGTGAATAGGATAACCTCTATCTTTCGTCATGATATGTGTGGAGAGAGTTCCATAGTGAAATGTTCACCAGCAAGTCTCATGAGCAAGCCACTTCTACGAGTCTTGTCATGAGGTCACCTCTAAATAACCACTATGATGCCTACGAGGAAGTCACTTATATAGACCACCATAATTAAGGGTTTCCCCATGGATATCATTATGAGCTTAGTGAATCTCTCTTAATCCCCCTTTGACCGTATATGTTATAAGCCAATACTTGCAGTCACAAAGCAGCACCAGACAGACTCCCACACACGTCCAAAGGGTAGTTCCGTCTCTTTAGTCCCGAAGGCAAATGTTATGTGGTCAGCTTCACATACCACATAGAGAGCGATATCTAACACAATATCATAGATCAAGTAAAGATCAAAGACCAAAGTTATAGATCATATTTATTTTATTTCATAATAATGCTAGGGTTTCTCCATATCCCCAAGAACAAAGGGAACTACTCACACATGGAGGCAACCAATAACATCATCATATTCATATGGATGGATTGAAAGTGCAAAGGTAAAATCATGTGCGAACCCACAATTGTATTTGGAATTATAACAAGATCTAATGAATGGGAGAGGGGTTGATGGTGATGATGGAGATGCAACAGTTGATGATGAGGGGGATGATGTGTTGTCCTCCGATGATCTGTATAGAAGCAAGGATTTTCCCTTCTACAAGTTCCTCCTCCAGAGCCCTTCCCGGTGTGGTGTTTCGTGGCTAGAGGTGTCTATGAATGTTAGATCTTAGATCCATCTTCGCATGGTGAGAGTATTTGACGAAGCGGACGTCCTGGCAGGTAGTAGGGGCAGATAGTACGGGTAAGCTCCGTCCGTACCATAGGTTGTTAAGCTTGCAATAGCTTATCCTCACATCCTCTCTTCTCCTAGGCACGTGGGAAATCATTTAAATGCCATTTATCACTTAAAAATATCATATTATTAGATAACATGGCAGTCCCAATTGATATATTCCCAAAAGACTTAATAATTCGGGATCATGTTGAAACAAGGGTAAAAGGTGTGCGCGAGTAAAATACCAAAATACTAACTCCACTTATGCAAAAACATAAGATCAATATGCTTCAAAAATGGACTCATCAACTTCCCCAAGCTAGACTCTTGCTTGTCCCAGAGCAATAGTGACTTATGGACAAGGTCATCATTTTCATGAGGCACGAGTCGTTACAATATATGACGCAATTGAAGCATAATTACAATATCAGATATAGAACTGCATCGTGAGTTATATCACACTCTCACACATCACATGACTTAGAGGCTTCCACACCTTTCGTATTGATAATTTATATGAAGTCTAGATATTTAGCAGATTATAAAATCATCAAGTTTATCTAGATGAGCACTTGATTGACTAGTGAATAGTCTATGATCATTGTTTGAGTACCTTTTGCCAACTTGCACTTTTCTTTTTGATTCTTTGGTATCATGATTTTCCTTTTGTCTCATCGACAAAACTGTATCATGTTAATAGCCTTTATGGCTCGTGCTGGTTTAAACCAACGATTTTAACATGCTATCAAAATTTCTTCGCATAACTTATCAATTATTAGTGTGGAAGACCCTAAAATCATAACATTGGTACATGTATCATAACACTCATCCTAATTCATACATCTAATACTATAAACATAAACTGAAATCACTTCAAATATCCTAAAGTCTCATAACTCATTGGATATAACTCTTTCCTTTGACCAAGGAAGTTGATCATGCAACTAATGCAAACTTCGGGAATTAAAAAACTATCATGTGTGCGAGAAGATAAACATGTTGAAACTAGAAAATAGAATACAAGATCCAATAGATCTCCCTAATCTTGAAGTCAAGCCAGGAGGGATCACATAACTCCTTGTGCGTACCTATTCCTTCTCTAGGTGAAGAAAGCATGATACTCTTCATCCTCCTACCTTTCGAGGCTACAATCATGGGCACTACATGCAAAGCGAGTGGATAGTTCGGTAATGCTAGAATGTTTCTCTTTTATTACCTTGCAAAGTAACTTCCGGTCATGAGCCATCTCAACAACTATTTTAGTCAATAATTGCACCCTACAATCAATGTCATTGACCTTTTTATCAAGGGCTTTGCTCATCTCCCAGTAGGAATCAATCCCCTCACCAATGGTTTCAATGCATGCTTTGGACACTTTTTGGAGATTAGCAATCTTCTCCATAATCTCATCTTGCTTTCCTTTTCTTGGAGATAGGGAACATGAGAAGATTTGCGAGAGGATCCATGAAGGTTATACCTATAAGTATTTGGTGGATATTCCTCCTTGTTCATTCATTGTTCCACATGCCTCATCATCTCCAGCTTGTGTGGGAACATGTACTACCAATTGGGAGTGACACCACTTGAGATGGTTCATGTGTCGATGAAGATGATTAACCTTCTTTAGGCTCCCTCTTCTTGGTCCTTATAGTGGGAACCTCCTTCTTTGTCTAGATATTCTTGATATGAAAAGGCTGCATAACTCTTGGATGATCAAGTGAGATTTTATGCATGAATATAATGGAGAGAAAAGAGGTTTGGAAGAAAAACCCTAAAACTTAGAAACATAAATAAAAAGGAAGGAAGAAAATAAAATAAAAGAGAAATATCCCAAGATAGGGCACCCGCCATCGGTACTGCTCTTTGGTATAGGCGGGATCGCCCCGTACGATGCGACCATACTGATAGTTACCGACCTTTTCGAGGTAGTAAAGGAAGAGTTTTTTTAAGACCAAAACGAGGCAGAAATGAGATGAACAAAATAGAGGGAATAACGACCTAGAGTACAATGGGAGCCTCCCATACCATCTTTTCATAGCGATCCACGAAAAAGAACATAAAAATAGGATGGAGTACTGGGCATTTAACGACGTCCAATATGGGCACATCTGACCGTATGGACCTCCTGTACCAGGTCAAAAAATTGCCCATGATGTTCAGGGAAACAAGATAAAGAACAAGAAAACCTCCACAAAGATAGAATGAGGTTCAAAGAAGCAAAAACTAGATAAAATGTTTAGCAGATATCTAACTCACTGTACCATTGCTTGATGAATTCCTCAGATGTGATCAAATAAGTTAGCTCCATCATATTTACCTCTCCAACTCTATAGTGCTTCAAGCGCTGCCTGTTAACAATCCAAGATGCGAAAGGGGTCTGACCTTTTAGTTTCACCGCCCCTCAGGGTTATGCTTCATCAACTTCATATGGTCCTTCCCACTTGGATCTCAACTTTCCTGCAAATATCTTTAGCCGCGAATTGTAGAGAAAAACTTTATCTCTAGACTTGAATTCCTTATTCTCTATCTTCCTATCATGCCATATTTTGACTTTAGCTTTAAATATCTTAGCATTTTCATAGGCCGCAATTCTAAGTTCATCTAGAGCATGGATGTCTAAGAGGCGTTTCTCTCATGCAGTCTTAAAATCATAATTTAGATTTTTAATAGCCCAATAAGCCATATGTTCTAGATCTAAATGAAGATGCCAAGATTTATCGTAGACCATCTTATATGGTGTCACCCCCATAGGATTCTTATATGCAGTGTTATATGCCCATAAAGTATCGTTCAACTCATGCAGTCTTAAAATCATAATTTAGATTTTTAATAGCCTAATAAGCCTTATGTTCTAGATCTAAATGAAGATGCCAATATTTATCGTAGACCATCTTATATGGTGTCACACCCATAGGATTCTTATATGCAGTGTTATATGCCCATAAAGTATCATTCAACTTCATATCCCAATCCTTCCTTGACTTTCATATTGTCTTCTAAAGTACAACTTTAATATCTTGGTTTGAAATATCCACTTGCCGACTAGTTTTTGGGTGATATGGTGAACCTACACGATGCTCCACCCCATACTTATGAAGAATTTTCCTGAAAGTACCCTTTCATAGAATGAGATCCACCATCAGTAATTAGAAATCTAGGGACTCCAAACCTGGGGAAAATAATGTTATTAATCCTCTTGATGGAAGTAGCTGCATCTACATGAGAAGTTATACTCACTATTTAATTAAGAACATTATTTTCATGGACGTAAACATCTAAATGAGTATATTTAAGGACTGTAAGTGTATACTCACTATTTGACATGAACATAAACATGAAAATAATGTTCTTAATTAAATAGTGAGTATAACTTCATCTCATTTAGTAACATAATGAACAACAACAAGAATGTGAGTGTATCCATTAAACGATAGGAATGGTCCCATGAAATCCATTCCCAAACATCAAATGGTTCTATTATAAGATTATAATTCATGGACATTTCTTGTCTTTTCCCTATGTTACTCATACGTTGACAAGGATCAAAATTCTTAACACAATTATGAGCATATTTAAATAAAGTAGGCTAGTAGAATCTGGATTGAAACACCTTAGCAGCTGTATGGTCGCCAGAATGATGCCCTCTGTAAGGACTGTCATGGCAAGCTTTCAATATAGCACTCATCTCGTGATGGGGGACACACTTCCTAATCATCCCTGCAAGTCCATGCCTATATAAATACGGATCATCCCAAAAGTAATATTTCAAATTGTTAAATAATTTCTTCCTCTGATTGTTATTCATTCCCTTTGATAGAAACTTACCAATAAGGAAATTAGCATAATCAGCAAACCAAGCATCATGTGATTCTAAGGTGGAAAGGTACTCCTTGGGCATAGATTCATTAATAGGGACATGATCATCAATTAGGTCTTCCATACGTGACAAGTGATCAACTATCGGATTATCTTTACCTCTTCTATCCACTATTTGTAAGTCATAATCTTGTAATAATAGAACCCACTTAATTAAACATGGCTTCACATCTTTCTTTGCTAAAATATGTCTTATAGCTTGGTGATCGGTATGCACTATCACTTTGGAGTTTACAACATAATGTCTGAATTTACCATAGGAAAAAACAATGGCTAAGAATTCCTTCTCAATTGTGGCATAATTCATTTGATCTTTCATTAAAAAACATGACTAGCATATTGAATAGCGTTTAAGTTTCACTAGTAGGAAAATGCTTACTAGTGGCGCACCAAAAACGAAGTCCGTGGCGCATGGGGCGTGCACCACTGATATCACGCCACTGATAGTAGAGTAGTCAGTGGCCCACCAGGGCGAGCGCCACAGATAGTAGGTAAGTCCATGGTGCACCCCCTTCCCGTGCGCCACAAATATTACCAGTAGTGCACGCACAAGCATGCCACGGTTAGTAGGGTGGTCAGTGGCGCACCACGAATCTGTGCGCCACGGGTATTATCAGCAGCGCACGCGCACGGGGTGCGCCACTGACATGGTGTGCCACTGACCCCAAAAACAGTGCGCCACTGACTGTTCGGCTGTATTTATTTTTATTTTTACGGTAGGTATATACAGTAGTTATATACAACATTTATATATAGAAGTTATATATAGCAATACACCAAATATGAATTTAATCTAAGATATGAATTCAAAGTGCTTAAATACATCAAATATGAATTCATGTTTTATTAGATTATTACACAAGTGTGGTAGTACAAATTCGGTCGATCACATTACAAATTCGATCATCACATTACACATGCATAGAGCTATCACTCTAGACTATGATCGAGTAGAGCACCACGAAGCTACCACCAGCTCTCTTGTCTTGTAGCCTTTGTAGCTGTTGCCGCCGAAGTTGTTCACTTATGTCTGGCAGTCCTCCCACTCGTCATAGACCCCTAGAACCTGACCCCTGTATACCATGTACCACTTCGCCATCTCTGTAGACATGCATGTAGTATATGTTATACAATGAAAAGAATGGCAAACTACAAACATGTTTGCATGATCAGAAAAATGAGCAAATATTCATAACCGATAAATACAATATAGCACCGGTGACGATCATATTCGGTTTGTTGTGCATCATGAGCATCTTCAGTTGAACGATACTACCCTTCAGCTGGTCAGGGAGTGCCTCTATGGCCAGCTAATAGGAGATGCCTAAGGACTGGATCCTCCGGTATTTCCCTGAAGCTGGCCGTAGTGTTGTCCCTGCTCTCGCACACCATCTTGGAGTTTATAACTTGTCTAGCTAGATCAAAATATGATGGGGACATAACTAATCTCACATATTAGGGAGTGCCTCTATGGCTAGCTTCAGGGAGATGCCTGAGGACTGGATCCTCCGGCATCTCCCTGAAGTTGTCTGTAGTGTTGTCCCTCCTCTCGCACACCATCGTGTTTCACATATTAGGGACTAGTACATCTATGGATAGTTTGAGGGAGATTCCAGCGGGCCAGAGGACTAGACTCCACCGGAATCTTCCTCAAACTGGCCGTAGTGTTGTTCCCGCTCTTTCACACCCTCCCAACATCGATGGTGTCATCAATGTACCACGTACCACTTCGCCATCTCTTTAGACAAGGCATGCATAGACAAGACATGCATTAGAGAAATGAGCACAGATTCATAAACTTATAATAAAAATAGCACCGATGATGGCTATCATATAAGCAACTCCAACATCGACCGTCAAGGGTTTTACTAGCCCTGGGTAGTTAATAATGTTTATGACACACACGTCAAACGATAGTTCGGAAACACATCATGAGGATAGTCAAGTCTATGACATCACACACATGCCACACAAACGATAGGCGCACACACATCATGTAGACCTCGCCGGGAATAGGATCACACCCTCTCTCATCATGAACGTCCTGGTGTCGCGCTGCATGTCGAGTAGTTCTTCAATCTCGCGATTACTCAACACGATGGGCACGTACATGACCCCCTTTCGTTTTGACATCGTCATGGATGATTTGGCTGAGCTGATTCTGGATGCGCCAGAAGTCCTCCATAAGGTCTACATTATCGATCGCCGCCAACTGTGTGGCCCAGTGTCGAAGATCAGCTGGCAGCGCCTCGACCCGTGAATCCCGCATGAACCCCTTGATGTGATGGAGGACGTAGAAGTCCTCCTTCACACTGTGGGTTGGCTTCTTGGCGTAGGGGAACTTCGTGTGGTGCATGAACACATGTTTTCCATCCTTGGTTCTTGCCCCCCTTGGAGAATTTGCCGCCCTTTTCGATGTAGACTTATAGAGCATCATCTAGAACTCTCTTGAATATTCCATAGTCTGTTGGCTTTGTGTCACTCGATGAGTCGAAGTACGTTGCTTGCGACAACCTCAGACAAATGGAGATGAGTGTGAAATATATGCCTCTGCACAACACAATTGAAACGGAACTAATTATTGTTGGAAGAGGATAACGAAAATCTAATAAATAATTTGTTACGATGATGACCTAATGTGTGTTTACTTACTCGAGAAAGTAAGGCAGAAGAATGGAATCAATGGTATGGTTCTCATGGAAGATATTCCCTAGGTACTCTACCACCATTGCCCGATCCCCATCGTTCGCCAAGACAACCTCACGCATGTAGTGAGGGTCCACTCTCACGATGCCCTTGGTTTTCTCCCTCTTGGCCTTCAACGCCATATTGAGCGAGTAAAGATGGACCAAGTTATAGTCCATCCGCTTCGAGTGCAGGAGATTGTAGATGTCCTTGTACCACACAAAGAATATGTCCGCGGGTGCTTGGTTGACGAAGACATGGCCTGATGGCACCTTGCATGTGAAGACCAGGTACCCGGGCTTCTTCTCTTTAAGAAGGGTAGTTTCGAGATTCAGAATTGAGTAATTCATATTCACTATGGGTCCACCGTGACTTCAAGCATATCCTTAGTCAGATTCGGCTTACCCGCTATGTGCGCCCTGAAATCACTGGGCTCTTGTCTCACACCATCCCGAGCCCGGAGTATCTTCTTTGGAAGCGGCTGGCTCGAAGCCTTCTTGCTCCGGCTATGCTTCCGGCCCTTCTTCGGCTTCTCGGCCGCCTTGAAAGGATCAGTGGATCGTCCTAACTGCTCCTCGGGCGCCTTGTGGAGTGTGGTGGGGCTGATGATCACCGTCGGGTTGGGTTGTGGACCAGCGGCGTCAGCCGGAGGCATCTCTTGATCATAAGCGCCGCTGAAGTGCAGATTTTGCGTGCATGACATGGGACGACCGGGTTGTGACCGCGGGAGGCTGACTCTCCAATAGGAGGCATGTAGAATCCGTCGGTGCCCATGGTGTTGAGGTAGCCGTCGATGTCATCCTCATCGTTGGCGATGTGAGGTGCATCATGATGCATGTCCTTGGGCTGTGGCGACAACATGTGTGCAATTAACTGCTGATGCCTCTTGGTGGTGGGGACGAACACCGGTGGCTATGTCTTATTAGTTTGGGCAGTGGGGCGCCGCCCTTCCTTGGCTACAACAAGGCAGATCTGGGACTTTGGCCATAGGAAGGGCCAGCCGTACCAAGCTCCAAGGGTCTTATGCTCATCGGCTCCATTAGGTTGGTTGGGGGGGTCACTGCCTTCGCAATCCTTCAACGTTCTTACCAAGGTGACCCTGAACATGCCAGCAGGGATCGACTTGTTGTGCATCATGAGAATCTTTGGTTGGACGATACTACCCTTGGCTACATCCTTCAGCATGTCGTCCACATACTGCAGCAATGTGGAATGAGCGTCCTGCGGGAAAACATTTAGGGATCATAATCAGATGGAAGTCGATTAGATCGAGTCCAACAATGGTGTATGAAGTCGGGCCTACGATGAAGCATAATTAGTTACCTTGGTGAGGGCTTGGAGCTCAGCTAATGTGGACACGCGGGGCTGCGTCACATCCTGCTCGGGTGCATCACGAAGCAACACCGGCTGCATGTTGGTGTTGGGTGCAGCCGGATGTGTGTTGGTGTTGGGTGTCGCTGGCTGCGCGTTGGTGTTGGGCACCGGCGGGCTCAACAATGCGACCGTCTGCGCCAAGGTGTTGGAGGGCGGGGTCGCCAAGTTCAGCGACACGTGTTGGGCCGAGTTGCTGCCGGACACGCTAGGCACCGGTATCGGCCGAACTCCACAAGCAGCATTCCACAGGGCTAGACCCTCCCATAGCTGAGGATGAATTATCTCGTGCAACCTTGCTTCCAACTTTTCCTCCATTTGCGCCTCCACTTGCTGCGATCTCCTGTCTCTGCTTAGCCTCCACCTTGGACTTTCTCTCCTTTCTGATCTTTGAGTCCTCTTTGAAGTGGACGCCGACTTTCGTGGTCAGCCCATAGCCGGGAACACGTCCATCGGACGTCATCTTCATGTTCTTGGGCCTATTCTTGACAAGGTTCACCGCCCTGTTGAAAGGAGTGTCCCACGGCTCCGACAGCCCCGTGGTGGGGGAACTTGCCTCAGCTGATATTTCATCTTTCTACAAAAGAAAGGTGAACCCAATTTTAATTTTGGCTTCATTATTGATCGCCAATCGACTTGAGATCCACGTGGTTAGTTTCTTACCAGGTGTTTCTCGAATTTCAACACATCCTGATCTGTGGTTTTGAATTCCTTTGTTATGGGGCACAGGAAGTAGCGGGCCCGTAGAAAGTTCCTCACCTGCTCGTCCTTGAATTTGTCAAACATGTTTGGTTTACCAAGGCGCCTAAGCTCGGCGTCCTCCTTCTCCCAAACTGGCTTTATTCCTCTGTAACTGCCGCTCCCAAGCCTGTGGTTACCTATGTTCTAGTCACGCAGTCTCTTCCCCCACGCCACCCATTCTTTTGCGTTATCGGTATCCAACTCCTCCTTGAAGAGGAGATAGTTGTTGTGTTCGAGCAGTGGCTCGTGCTTCTTTATCTCCTCCTAGCTTTCATTTTTGTCTATCTGCTTCTTCCTCGGGTTCTCCAGTTGCTCAAGAGGTGCTCATCTTCGTGAGGGCTGCCTCGTTCACCGCATTGTTCTTGACCTCAAGATTGTCATAATCATGGGGGAACTTGTAGCGTCTGTGAAGCTTCTGCATGAGGAGCTGGACTAAATGCGCATTGCCGGGATCTCGGAGGTTCCTCATGTTGACCGTCAAGGTTTCCCGTACAATGCACCCGAGTTGTATCCTGTACCCAGCAACGAGGGCTGCAGGCGCCACGGGTGCACCGCTCACTGTCACTTCGGTGAATTCCTCGCGTTCCGTGCCAAGCATCGATGGGTCCCGATTCTTCCTCATGGCCTTCTTCTTAGCTGCAGGGGCGGCACCACCATCCGTCTGTCCGCCGATGTCGGTGCGTTCGCCGGCATCGGTGGTGTCATCCTCGGCGCCATCAGTGCGTTCACTGCTGGCATCAGTGGTGTCATCCTCGTGGCCATCACTCGTTCCAGCATCGTCATCACCCTCCATGTCTTCTTCGTCGTCGGCCATGGCAGCTATTTCCTGCTCCTCCTCCTCCCTCTGGGAAAGCCGCCAAAACGGCATGTTAGCCTTCCGGGCTTCTTCTTTGACAGTCATTTGCTTCGAATGGCCGGCCCCATCATTTACTTGCCCGGTCGACATCTTTGCACTAAACAAGTATATGCAACTAATTAATACAAGACAAATCGATCAGAAAATTCGATAGCACCTACCCTAAAAAAGGCTACCAAGGAGTGCCCATTTCTCCCCGAAATAGAAATGGATCAACATTTCGGGAGTAATGGGCACTCAGTTTGGAATCCCTGCAACAATTAAAAAAAGGCACCAAAGTGTGTGTCTTTCCACGAAACAGACATGTGCTTAATATCCCTGCAACTTTGCATCATACACAAGAAACCGGACAGCAACTTTGCAGCAATAATATTAAGCTCACATCATACACAAGAAACCTGACAACAACTTTGCTGCTATAATATTAAGCAGTAATATTAAGCAGTTAATATTAACCTGCTGCTACTTTAATATAGTGTATACTGGTAGAGATTTTTTGAAGTAAGAATAATGTGATAATGTTATATTTCAATAAGTAGAGATTTCTTACAGTTTACACCAACAGCAGTTTCAACGATCATGCAAATATAGTTTATATTTAATGTAAGAATATTGTTTATCCATATGCAAATAGCTCCAGGTTTACACCAGCAGCAGCTTCAATGATCATGCTCAAGAATATCTCTAGGCCTTTGGACTACAACACCCGTATGGTAGTACTAATAACTAAGACTAGCAGATCTAGTGAGGGCACGCAAAGGAACGGTCTGTGCTATTCTAAAGAAAATGAAAAATAAGAAAAAGGACCAACCCTGATCCCTACTGTCTCGCCTAGAAAGAAATAGCAATCCAAAGAAATTTCTCTCAGATATTGGCTAAGTCTTGCCAAACAGTACACCATTTGAGTCCATTTCACAGAGATAGCCTACTTGATGTTAAACCACTACATTCATCTATATCAGATACAAAATTTCCAAAAACCAAAAGAAACCAAGAGCCGTGAAGCGGAGGCAGACGCTTTAACGACCAACTATATGACTGGAGCAAAAATTCTGGCCATATAGCTTCGGTCGTATAGTTGGCGCCGCCACCGTTAGGTCAAACAGAACAACTTTTGTGAAGGGACCCCTATATAAAGAAGCCTCGGGCGACGAGAAAACAAGCCAGACCCTCGCCAAAAGTCTCTGCCACAGATCATCACCCGCCTCCAGATCTCAAAACCCTTCTCCATCTCCATAGCCATATTCCACCACTTGTAATAGTAGATCTCTTCTTCGATTAGCGATATTTTAAGACTACTGCTATCAATCTTATGATTTTCATTACAATGTTTGTGATTGTTGATCTTATCTCTCTGTGTGAGTAATTCTCCTTGGGCTAAGGGCTACGGCCTATCCATGTAGCGTTTGTGCATGCTATTTATCATAGATGGGATCATGTATTAGTTTGTATGACATGATGATTATTGTATCCTCTCTTGCCTCAATCCAAGGACTTGTCAGGTAGCCAAGACCCCGAGGGTTGAGCCAGGTATAGGGAGTATGAGTAATGACTGATCTACTGGTTGGGAACCCTAGTGACAGAAGGGTTAGTACGGGTGTATGTGAGGGATTTACTTGGGATTAACGGTGACATCACTATGCATATCATTAGTTCTCTTTCTTCCATGGATGAGACTAGTAGGTTAGTGCTATAAGCGGTTGTAGAGGTAATAGAAATTATGGATGCACTGCCCACATATAATTTATCTTGCTCTAACAAGTACATGCATACTTTATTTCTATCTTTTATTCCCATCAGATGTTTTGCACAGTACCGGTGAAACCGAACACCCAAGCTATTGGTCCGGTAAAAACACAAAAGGAATTCTAAAAATACTAAAGGTTCGTTAAATTAACTTCACTACACATTCGCTTCCCGAGGATTCGATAACCTAGGTCTACTAGGGGAAAAGAAGCTACACTACATTCATAATCCGGATTGAAGGTAACAACCCTTTTTCTGACACCGTTCCCGAGGAAGCAATAGCTACCCTGGTGAGGTTATTAGGAACCTTGCTAGTTTTAATTCTTGTTTAATCTTGTTAGTTTGCTTTCAGTCTTTATTTGATAAAAATAATTAGTTAGCCTTTAAATTCTTGCTTTTACTATTATAATTCTCTGTTTAAGAAAACCCCAAAACATAGGAAATATGGCTGAAAAGAAGCTTGGGGACTTTTCTACTCCCAATAATGATTATTTGCGTACTACTATTACTCAGCTAGCAATTGCTGTTGATGACTATGAAATTAAGCCCCATTATTTAAGTTTGGTTCAACAAAATCAATTTGGAGGCTCTACTGTTGAAGATGCAGGTATGCACTTGAATACTTTCACTGAAAGATATGATATGATGCGTATAAAAGACATTGACCCCGATGCGGTCAAATTGCATCTATTTCCTTTCTATCTTAGAGGAAGAGCAAAAGAATGGTTGTTATCTTTACCTAAAAATACTATTAGATCATGGGTGGAATGCACCTTTTTATTTATGACTAATTTTTTCCCACCTACAAAGACTATGCAACTCAGATGTAATATTACTGGCTTTAGACAGGAAGAGCGTGAGACACTAGTGCTTGCATGGGAAAGGATGAAAGAATGCATGAAAAACTGACCTAGTCATGGGATGGAAGACTGGTTAATTCTCCATCTATTTTATAATGCTCTTAATCCTATGTCTAAGTCTATGCTTGATACTGCAGCTAGAGGAACATTTATGGGTAAACATATTATCGAAGCAAAGCAGCTGCTAGACAATATGCAAGACAACCATGCCCAATGGCATGGGGATAGGTCAAACACGAAGAAGGTGAACTCCATCTCACCACAAGAAAATGAAAAACTCAATGCTAAGTTGGATGCGCTCATACTAGACTTAAAAGGTAAGTAAACCCAGGTAAGAGCTACCCCTGAAACAAATATTGAAGAAATAGACTTCGTAGCTCGTAATGATTATAACCCTGCTTGGAAGAAGAATTATAATCCTAATTTTTAGAAACATTATTATAGTCCTGCAGGTAACTCTAATAATAATATGGGAACTAGTAATGGTAGTCTCCAAGAAACACTTAAGTCTTTTATAGACTCACAAAATGAACAAACCAATATTCTTTGTTAAAATTACGGAGAACCATGATGCTATGCTTGGTAAATTATCTAACCAAGCTGTTAGTCTGAGAAATGATTTGAAGGCCCTCCAAGAAAGAACGAGGATTGTTGAGACACAGCTAGGTAAGATAACCGAGAGTAAAACTCTCATTCTAGCTAAATTTGCACGTAAAGCTGAGCCAAATCCCGTTCAAGACCTCAAGATTATGAGAATCCAAAGGAAGGAACCTGAAGAACTTGATTATAGTAATGCTCCTTCACCAAGCTACACCATTGAAGATCTCGTAAAAAGGATCAACATCAAGATTCCAGTAAGTGAAGGTAGTGAGGAAGCTATGTACCAAAACTTTGTCAATCAGGTAGCAATTAAGGTACGTGAGCTTGTGGAAGAATATAAGCAAATTGCTGAAAAATTACCTGTAAAGTTAGATGACATATTTGAGCCCACTATTAAGATTAAAATTGGAACCAATGAGATAGCTACACTTTGTGATCTATGTGCAAGCCTCCGAACAATTCTGAAGAGTCTTTTTAACAAGTTAAATCTTGGCTCCTTTGAAATCACTGATTTAAAATTGCATCTTGCAGATTCTACCTGCAAACAAGCTGTAGGAATTAAGGAGAATATTTTAGTATACACTAAAGGCTGCCCCTCTCTCATTGATTTTGTTATTGTTGACATGCCTGAAGATGCTACTGCTCCTATTATATTAGGCCATTCTTTCTTAAGAACTATTAAGGCTTTGATTAATCTACATGAAGGGAATGTGAAGCTTCTATTGCCTTCATGGGATCCTTCTGTTATTCATTTTCCCAGGAAGAAGAAAACCAAGCATGATGAAAAGGAGGCCATCACTTTGAAGGCCAATTACTTTGGAGTGGGTGTTCCACTCATCTAGTCTAAGTGAGCAACATTGAGGTCAAGCTATTGACCATAAAAGAGCGCTTCACGGGAGGCAACCCATGTGAAATAAAGGTTTGATTAAAGTTTTTAAGTTTTAGTTTAAGTTTATGTTCAATAAAGAGTGCTAGAAAACTCCAATTGAGGAGAAGAAGTTCGGTAGTACTAAAAATCCTGCTTTATTCATGCTGTTGTTGGTCGACATTATTTTCTATAAATTTTCTACCAAAAACAAGGTATATCACTAAGTTACAGGAAAAGTAATTTTCGAAGAAATAGAATTTTTTTGATGCACACCTAGAGTTTAACGACCAACTATATAGGCGGGAATAAAAATTCCGGCCGTATAGTTCCGGTCGTATAGATATCTTTTCCATCGACAATTTTTCTTTAATATGTACTATACGGCGGAAATAAAAATCCTGGCCGTATATCTCCCGTCGTATAGATATCGGTGCCTCCGTACAAATTCTTTTCTAATGTACGGACAGTTTAACGACCAACTATATGGCGGGAATAAATTTTTTGGCTGTATAGTTCTAGTTGTATAGATATTGATGCCTTTGTATATTTTTTCCCAGGTACACACGGTTTAACGACCAACTATACGACGGAAACATATTGTTCCGGCCGTATAGTTCCGGCTGTATAGCTGTGCCGCTAGGAGGAAACCCTAAAATTTTGACAGAAGGCCAACTATACGGCCGGAACACATAGTTCCGACTGTATAGTTGCGCTCGTACAGTTGCGGCCGTCCATAAAAACACACAGCAAGGTACCTCCAACTCCAAAACTTCAATCATTTTTCTCTCTTCTACCTCCAAACTCTCTCAAAACCTCAAGAGATCGTCATCTCAACTCAATTTCGTTCTATTTCCTCGCACACAAGTGATCTACGATATGTTTCTCCTCCGATCCTCCAATTACTTTTTGCAAATTCATATTTGATCTATTGTCATTATCAATGTAGGGTGAGACCTACTATGAACTAATTACCATGATTATATTGCCTAGATTATTATTTTGAGGGGACTCTTTAGTGTGCTATGATGAGGAATATGTTGTACTTACTGTTGTTGGATCAAAAAGTTATTTTTTCTTTATTCAATTTTTTAGATGATGAACACAAGGAGCCAAACTCGTGCTCGTGCCACCGCTAGCGCTTCTTGGGCTGCCGCTCGAGAACGCATGGGGATACGGTTCAGGGATGAGCCCCAATGTGATCACTTCAACAAGATCAAGAACCGTGAAGTGAAGGCTACCAAGTGGGCTTGCCCCATTATATTGAACCAACTTGGTATTTTTGATGACTTCAATTTACTTTGCAATAGATCTGGCCTACAAAACTTTGTGTACAATGATGTACCTACTAATCACCGCTTAACCATTGAATTTCTAAGTTCGTTGCAAAGCACCGTTAAACAATGGCAAGGAGAGGACACTATTTCTTTCCAACTTTTGAACAACAACTACACTTTAACATTAGATGAATGGTGTGCATGTTTTAATTTTCCAAACAATGATGCTTTTGCTTTACACGCATCCTTTACTGGCTTAGAACCTACCCCTGAACAAATACTACTCCCTCCATTTCAAAATATAAGATGTTTTAGCTTTGTGAATGAAATGTATCTATACCTCTTTTAGTGTCTAGGTTCATCTAGGTTTGGAGTGAACCTAGACACTAAAAGGGGTCTAGATACACTCCTTTCACAAAGCTAAAACATCTTATATTTTGAAACGAAGGGAGTATAATGGAATGAGTTTCACTACTAGAGTGAACAAGGGGAAGAATATTCAACATCCTGCAATCCGCTATTTGTTCTGTGTTATTGCTAACACCTTGCAGGCACGTAATAAGTTCACAAGACTCAGTGAGGAGGACATATTAGTCCTTGAAAGGCTGCTTACATCAACTGCGGCTGGTCACTCAACTTGGGCGCCATCCTTGTGCGCTACTTGTAGCACCAAGCCTCCCAAAGCCAAGGACCAATCACAGGTGGAGGCTTCATCACCGTGCTTGCCACTGCCCTAGGCATTGACCTAGGTGAGTTGCAACCCGTGCTAGGTGAGCGACGTGTTGGTTTCTCCACTTTGAAAGCTCGTGGAATGCTCACTAGGAGAGGTGGTGTTTATTACCTGCATATTGCAGGAGCTGGGCATCTCTACCCCGCTCCTATTCCTAATGGTATTTTCCCTATCGAGGAAGGACGTTTTATATATGAATTGCAGGTTGAGCAATGCCAAACTGAGGAGGAGATTCCAGAGCAGGATGAGGACCAAGAGGAGGAGCAAGAAGTTCCTTATCAAGAGGAGCAGCCACCAACCCGGTTCACCACATACCAAGATTTCCAAGGATTTGGAGGAACTGTGGAGAGTGTTGGAGATATGCCCAAGAGTCAATAATAAAAGTGGTTATTATTATATCTTTGTGTTTATGATGAATGTTTACATCCCATGCTATAATTGTATTATTAGGAAACACTAATACTTGTGTGTTTTGTAAACATATAAGAGTCCCTAGTAAGCCTCTTGTTGAACTAGCTTGTTGATTAATTGATGATCATGGTTTCCTGATCATGGACATTAGGATGTGATTAATAACAAGGTTATATCATTAGGAGAATGATGTGATGGACACACACCCATAGTAAGCGTAGCATAAGATCAAGTCATTAAGTTCGTATTGCTATAAGCTTTTAAATGCATAGTAACCTAATCCTTCGACCATGAGGTTGTGTTAATCACCATCACCGGATGGGTACTTTGATGACATCAAACGCCACTTCGTAAATGGGTGGTTATAAAGGTGTCATTGGGTATTCTGAAAGTATGGGTTGAAGCGCATGGACCAAGATTGGGATTTGTCCATCCATATGACGGATAGATATGCTCTGGCCTCTCGGTGGAATGTCATCTAGTTAGCTTGCAAGCATGTGACTGGGTCACAAGGGATGACATAACATGGAACGAGTAAAGAGTACTTATCAGTAACGAGGTAGAACTAGGTATGGAGATACCGACGATCAAACCTCGGATAAGTATAGTATCACGAGACAAAGGGAATTGGTTTCGTATGTAAATGGTTCTATCGATCACGAAGTCATCGTTGAGTATGTGGGAGCCATTATGGATCTCCAGGTCCCGCTGATGGTTATTGATAGGAGATGTGTCTCTGTCATGTCTACATATTCACGAACCGTAGGGTGACACACTTAAGGTTCGAAGTTGTTTTAAGTAGATATGGAATGTGCGCGGGAGACCGAATGTTATTCGGAGTCTCGGATTGGATCCGGGACATCACGAGGAGATCCGAAATTGTCCGGAGAATAAGATTCATATATTGGGGATCATTTTCTGAGTTAGGAAATGTTCCGGAGTATTTGTATGAGGATTCTAGAAGGTTTCGGAATGTTCCGGAAGGTTCTGGAAGGTTTCTTGGAGTTTGCTTGAAAACCAAGAAAGGGATCAAGGAGTCCTTGTGGGGCAAGACAAGGAGTCATGGGGGAGGAGGACTCCTCCCCCCTCCCCAATCCGCCGGCCAAGGAGGGAGGGGAGTCCTACTAGGACTCCCCCTTCCCATGGCGCCTCCCCCTTTAAATAGAGGGGTGGGGGCGCCAACCCCTGGCTGTCCTCCACTACTCCAATCCTAGCCGCCTCTCTCCTCCTCCTTTCTTCTGCTCAGGCTTAGGCGAAGCCCTGCAGAATTCTCTACTCCACCACCACCACCACGCCGTCGTGCTGCTGAGATTCCGTGGAGAAGATCTACTACCTCCGCTGCTCGCTGGAACGAGGAGAGGAAGGTATGCTTTGACTCCGTACGTGTGACCGACTGCGGAAGCACTGCCGGAACGCGGCGCCGGAAGGATAGTCCACACGATCTTGAGATCGGCAAGTTATCGACTACATCAACCACGAGATCCAATCTCGTAACGCTTTCGGATCTACAAGGGTTAGTACAGATATATCTCGTTGCACATGTCTAATAGATTAGATATTGGCTTTTATCTAGATTAGATCTGGGTTTTGTTCGTTCTTGCGGTAGAATTTCTTTTTCCATGCTACGAACCCATCAGTGGTATCAGAGCCGTATCTATGTGTAGATCTGTTACACGAGTAGAACACAATGGTGTTGTGGGCGTTGGTGCTCGTGCCGTCTTTTGCTTTGTGTACTTTGCATCTTGCGGCATGGTGGGATGAAGCGGCTCGGGCTAACCTTACATGTCATCGCACATGAGACTTGCTCCACGCTTGACGTGTAACTTGCTTTGCACAAGTGGCTTTGCGGGTGTCTATCTCTCCCACCATAGTATAGATCTAATTTACACTTTGCACTTGATAACACTTGTATCAACGTTGTGGTTCAGTTTCGTAGGTAAGCTCCGTTATTGTTTGAAAGCCCCAAACCACGTAAAACATGCCAAGAAAATTAGAGGCGTCTAACTTGTTTTTGCAGGGGTGTTGTGATGTGATATGGCCATCATGCGATTGTGATTATATTTGATGTATGCAATGATCCTTGTTGTAATATGGCAACCGGAAAGAGCCTAATGGTTGTCTTTAATTCTGTTAAGACATGCGTGTCTATTCATCTTGTAATAGCTTTATTCCAAGTAGTTGTAATAGTTGCTAGTGATGATGGACAACCATGAAGCGGCGCCACTGACCTTGACGCAATGCTGGTGATGATGGAGATCATGTTCGTGCTTTGGAGATGGAGATCAAAGGCGCAAGAAGAAAAGGGCCATATCATATCACACTAATTATGAATTGCCTGTGATGTTAATCTTTTATGCATCTTGTATTGCTTAGATCACGACGGTAGCATTATAAGATGATCCCTCTCACTAAATATCAAGTAATAAAGTGTTCACCCTTAGTTGGCACCGTTGCTAAGACTCGTCGTTTCGAAGCATCTCGTGATGATCGGATGTGATAGATTCTACGTGTGCATACAACGGGTGCAAGCCAGATTTGCACATGCAGAAACTAAGGTTATCTTGACGAGCCTAGCATGTACAGACATGGTCTCGGAACACGGAATACCGAAAGGTAGAGCATGAGTCATATAAATGATATCATGAACATGAAGATTGTTCGCCAATGAAACTACATCTTCTCTCGTGAAGATCGGACTTGGTGTGGTGGACTTGGTTCGTGTAATCACTAAGACAATGTGAGGGATGTTGTTTTGAGTGGGAGTTCACCTAGTTAAAGAATTAAAATTGAACTCAATTTATCATAAACTTAGTCTAAACTACTTGCAAATTTGTTGTAGATTATGGCGACCCCCTCCATCAATTTCAATGTGTTCCTAGAGAAAGAAAAGCTTAAGAACAATGGAAGCAATTTCACGAACTGGTTCCGTGGACTGAAGATCGTCCTCGGGGCTGGTCAGTTGACCTATGTGCTCGAAGCACCGCTAGGTGACCCACCTGCAGATGATGCTACCGATGACGTAAAGAATGTTTACGCCACTCGGAAAAATCATTACTCCACGGTTCAGTGTGCCATCCTGTACGGTTTAGAAGCGGAGCTCCGGAAGCGTTTTGAGCACCACGACCCGTTCGAGATCATTAAGGAGCTCAGGCTAATTTTTGAGACTCGCGCGACCATGGAGAGCTATGAGGCCTCCGAAAAGTTCTTTAACTATAAGATGGAAGAGGGAAGCTCCGTTAGCAAGCACGCACCATGTCTGGGTACGCAAACAAGCTCCAAGAGTTGGGGATATCGATTCCTAATGAGTTAGGGATTCACCGTCTCCTCCAATCACTGCCACCGAGTTATAAGAACTTTGTGATGAACTACAATATGCACTGCATGAACAAGACGTTGCCTAAACTATCGTCCATGCTGAAAACTGCTGAAGTGGAGATCAAGAAGGAGCACCAAGTGTTGATGGTCAATAGGACCACCAATTTCAAGAAACAGGGCAAGCCTAAGAACAAGGGCAACTTCAATAAGGACGGCAAGAAAGCTGCCGCACCTGCAAAGAAGCCCAATGCTGGTCCCAAGCCTGAAACTGAGTGCTTCTACTGCAAGGGTGCTGATCACTGGAAGCGTAACTGCCCCAAGTACCTGGCGGATCTGAAGAATGGCAACATCAAGAAGAAAGGTATATTTGATTTTATATGTTATTGATGTGTATCTTACTAGTAATCGTAGTAGTGCCTGGGTATTTGATACTGGTTCGGTTGCTCATATTTGTATCTCGAAACAGGAGCTGCGGAATAAACGAAGACTGGCGAGAGACGAGGTGACGATGCGCGTTGGAAATGGCTCCAAGGTTGATGTGATCGCCGTCGTCACGCTCCCTCTACATCTACCTTCGGGATTAGTTTTAAATTTAAATAATTGTTATTTGGTGCCTGCGTTAAGCATGAACATTATATCTGGATCTTGTTTACTACGAGACGGTTACTCTTTTAAGTCCGAGAATAAAGGTTGTTCGATTTATATGAGTAATATCTTTTATGGTTATGCACCTGAGATGAATGGTTTATTCTTATTGAATCTCGATAGTAGTGATACACATGTTCACAACATAGATGCTAAACGAATAAAATTGAATGATAATTCTACATACATGTGGCACTGTCGTCTTGGTCACATTGGAGTGAAGCGTATGAAGAAACTCCATTCAGATGGACTTCTTGAATCACTTGATTTTGAATCACTTGAAAGATGCGAAGCATGTCTAATGGGAAAAATGACTAAGACTCCATTCTCTGGTACAATGGAGCGAGCTACAGACTTATTGGAAATAATACATACCGATGTGTGCGGTCCAATGAGTGTAGCATCGCGTGGTGGATATCGTTATGTTCTCACTTTCACGGATGACTTAAGTAGATATGGGTATGTCTACTTTATGAAACATAAGTCCGAAACTTTCGAGAAGTTTAAGGAATTTCAAAGTGAAGTGGAAAATCATCGTAACGAGAAGATTAAGTTTCTGCGTTCTGACCGCGGAGGTGAATATCTGAGTTTTGAGTTTGGCATGCATTTAAAGAAATGTGGAATACTTTTGCAGTTGACACCGCTGGGAACACCACAACGTAATGGTGTGACCGAACGTCGTAATCAAACTCTCTTAGATATGGTTCGGTCTATGATGTCTCTCACAGATTTACCGCTATCATTTTGGGGCTATGCATTAGAGACAGCCGCATTCACTTTAAATAGGGCACCATCTAAATCCGTTGAAACGACACCGTATGAATTGTGGTTTGGAAAGAAACCTAAGTTGTCGTTCCTTAAAGTTTGGGGTTGCGAAGCATATGTAAAGAAGTTACAACCTGATAAGCTAGAACCCAAAGCGGAGAAATGCGTCTTCATAGGATACCCTAAAGAAACAATTGGGTATACCTTCTATCATAGATCCAAAGGCAAAGTTTTCGTTGCCAAGAATGGATCCTTTCTTGAGAAGGAGTTTCTCTCGAAGGAGGTGACTGGAAGGAAAGTAGAACTGGATGAGGTTATTGAACCTTCTCTCGGATTTGAGAGTAGCGCAGCACCGGAAGATGTTTTTGTGCCGCCTGCACCAATTGGAGAGAAAGCTGATGATGATGATCATGAAACTTCAAACGAAGTTACTGCTGAACCTCGTAGGTCAACGAGGGTTCGTACCACTCCTGATTGGTATGACTCTGCCTTGAACGTCATGTTGGTGGACAACGCTGATGACCCTGCGACGTATGAAGAAGCTATGGTGAGCCCAGATTTCGACAAATGGCTCGAAGCCATGAAATCCGAAATGGGATCCATGTACGAAAACCAAGTGTGGACTTTGGTGGACTTACCGGATGGCCGTAAGGCTATCGAGAACAAATGGATTTTCAAGAGAAACACAGATGCTGATGGTAATGTTACCATCTATAAAGCTCGACTTGTCGCGAAAGGGTTCCGACAAATTCAAGGAGTTGACTATGATGAGACATTCTCACCAGTAGGGAAGCTAAAGTCTGTGAGGATTTTGTAAGCAATTGCTGCACATTTCGATTATGAGATTTGGCAGATGGATGTCAAAACGGCGTTCCTTAATGGTGACATTGAGGAAGAGTTGTATATGGTACAACCCAAGGGTTTTGTCGATCCTAAAGATGCTGACAAGGTATGCAAACTTCAGCGATCCATTTATGAACTGA